>CAJNDS010002223.1:181566-261566 GCA_905221605.1 Symbiodinium natans
TCACGCGCTGCAGGTCCGCGTGGTTCAGCCACGCCACGCGGCAGATGCTGCTGTGGGGGTCTGTCGGCTCCCCAATGCCATGCATGACCACCTGCACGTCCATGCCCTCGATGTCGCACTCCGTGCGCCAGCTGCCTGCAAGTAGTGCCAGGGCCACCGGGGCCAAAGCCAGCGGTGTGGGTAAGGAGCCCATGGCCAGTGTGCCAGAGATCAGAGACGACTCTCAACCTCTCTCTTTGCGAGCTGCGCCCAGGACCATACCTAGGACCTCTCGAAAGCTTGCACAAGGCTACGCAAGGATGCGCAAGGATGCGCAAGGGTTTAGGGCTTCAGACTCACAGGACTCTTAGGGCTCAAGTCTCCTCTGCAGCTTTAAACCCCCACCTCATCACCTAAAGTCCGAAGAAGTCATTGCCCCGAAAGGCCCGACTTGAGCGGTGATAAGGCTTCTAGGGCTTAGATGGCAAGACTGCGATAGACTTAGGGTTTAGGGGCTTTTGCTTGAGGTCTGGACTTGGATTCAGGGCTCTCTGGGCCTTTTAAGTAGAGCTTTCGGAGCTACTTCCTAAGCCCGCACTGCGGGTCTTCAGCCTGAAGCTGCACGTGGCGGAAAGCGTCAAAGACAGGCAGATCCCTAAACCCTAAACCCTAAACCCTAAACCCTAACACCCCTTAAGCTGCAAAAGAAAGCCGGCGCGACTCAGCGACAGGGACTGCTGAGCAGCTGCTGGACGATCCCTGCCACAAGTCAATGCAACATGCGGCCCATTGGGATGTTCTTTAGGGTTTAGGGTTTAGGGTTTAGGGTTTAGGGGTTTAGGGGTTTAGGGGTTTAGGGGTTTAGGGGTTTAGGGGTTTAGGGGTTTAGGGGTTTAGGGGTTTAGGGGTTTAGGGGTTTAGGGGTTTAGGGGTTTAGGGGTTTAGGGGTTTAGGGGTTTAGGGTTTAGGGGTTTAGGGGTTTTAGGGGTTTAGGGGTTTAGGGGTTTAGGGGTTTAGGGTTCAGGGGTTTAGGGGTTTAGGGGTTTAGGGGTTTAGGGGTTTAGGGGTTTAGGGGTTTAGGGTTTAGGGGTTTAGGGGTTTAGGGGTTTAGGGGTTTAGGGGTTTAGGGGTTTAGGGGTTTAGGGGTTTAGCGGTTTAGCGGTTTAGGGGTTTAGGGGATGTTGATAGCTTCTTCGTGTCTTGGGCCTGCTCATGGAGATGCCCTCGAATCAAAGTGGCCACAAAAACCCTAAACCTCCACGCTTTCTGGAGCCCGAGATCGCTCGGAAGGGGAATGGCAGTTTGCGGCAAGGGGCGCGAATCCAGGGCTTTAGGTGCGTAAAGTTCGGCCACGAAGGGGCTTCAAGTTTGTGCGCGAAGCTGAAAGCCCCAAAGTGAAGCGAGGGGCCAGTCCAACAAAACCCGGAAGCTTGAACAACTTCCACCCAAGACCCTGACAGGCCCAACTTGCAGCACCCCGAGCGTGCCAAGCAAAACCGCACTCTGCTGTTCCCCCCCCCCCACTGTAAGACTGCCGCCCCAAGAAACCTTTCAAAAACCGAGCCCCCCTAAACCTTAAACCCTAAACCCTAAACCCTAAACCCTAAACCCTAAACCCTAAACCTTAAACCCTAAACCCTAAACCCTAAACTACCCTAAACCCTGATTTCCCCGAATCCCCAAGAACCATGGGCTGCGCGCTCTTTGCTCGGAGACTGGGCATGGACCTGGGAGGGGCGCTGCAGGTGCTGCAGTTGCATGCGACTTTGAAGAAAGGGCTTAGGGTTTAGGGTTTAGGGTTTAGGGTTTAGGGTTTAGGGTTTAGGGTTTCGGGTTTAGGGATTAGGGTTTAGGGTTTAGGGTTTCGGGTTTAGGGTTTAGGGTTTAGGGTTTAGGGTCTGGGGTTTAGAGTTTAGGGTTTGGGGTTTGGGGTTTGGGGGTTGGGGTTTGGGGTTTAGGGTTCAGGGGTGTAGGGGTGTGGGGGTTTAGGGGTCTCTCTCCGTTTTTTTTTTGCAGTCGAAGCCCTGAACCTGACCGGCCCTCACGTGGTATATACCTCGAGCCCATTTCGGCCAAAACAGTAGAGGATGGTCAGAAAGATTTGACTCAGACCCAGCGCAAAGCCCAGCGAACTCTCCCGCCACAAGACCACCTAAACTTTCCTGAGCCCCAAACCACGTTGGGTGAAATCCCCAGAATTCCCTAGGGCTCGCACGCGTGCGGCAGGCACACGTTCCCAAAGAACGCCCTGATGCACAGGTTTGGTTTGCCCTAAAGCGTACAGGCCGTAAGTTCCAAACCCAAAAGCTCTAACAAAGCCTAAACAATAGGGTTTAGGGCTTAGGGCTTAGGGTTTAGGGGTTAGGGTTTAGGGTTTAGGGTCTAGGGTCTAGGGTCTAGGGTCTAGGGTCTAGGGTTTAGGTTCTGGGGTTTAGGGTTTAGGAATTAGGGTTAGGGTTTAGGGTTTAGGGTTTAGGGTCTGGAGCCATCCAAGAGGACAAGCGATGACAAGCGGTTCAACCCAAGGGCCTTTTTTTGGGCGACGTACCATGCAAAACTTGTTCATGGTTTAGGGTCTAGGGTAACTTGCTCAAAACACCATCAAAAAGGGGATTACATCCTACACCAGACAGCCGAGTCCTGGTCATCGATGACGTCGCACGGGCGCCCTGGCTGGGCGTTGGCCCCGCCAGTCCGCGTACCTAATAACGTGTATAGGGCTTGGGTCTGTTTCTTTGGGGCAGTCTGCTTCTTCCCGGTTGTCGTCTTTTTTCCAAGAGTGCAAGTTTCAGAGGCGTCCTGATCGTCACCCTGAACACTGAACACTGAACCCTAAACCCTAAACCCTAAACCCTAAACCCTAAACCCTAAACCGTAAACGGGGAGGGAGGGGGGGGGAATGAAAGCAAGGAGAGCAGCTAGAGGCGGCCCCAGGGTTCCTGAGTCAAGGGGGGGTTTTCAGCTCTGCCCCAACCCTTCAGGGTTTAGGGTTTAGGGTTTAGGGTTTGAGGGTTTCAGGGTTTGAGGGTTTGAGGGTTTGAGGGTTTCAGGGTTTCAGGGTTTCAGGGTTTCAGGGTTTTAGGGTTTTGGGGGTATTCTGCGCGCTTGGAGTTTCACTCAGAGGCCTTAACCTCGTGCCGCAAAACCTTACCGAGGGCCCGCACCCGAAGGCGGTGCTGCAGGTTGCGGCCTCGGCGCGCTGCCATAAGGGCTCTGTAGGTTTTTAGGGTTTAGGGTTTGGGGCCTAGGTTTTAGGGTTTAGGGTTTGGGGTTTGGGGTTTAGGGTTTAGGGTTTAGGGTTTAGGGTTTAGGGTTTAGGGTTTAGGGTTTAGGGTTTAGGGTTTAGGGTTTAGGGTTTAGGGTTTAGGGTTTAAAGGTTTATGGTTTCGGGTTTAGGGGTTAGGGTTTAGGGTTTCGGGTTTACGGTTTAGGGTTTAGGGTTTAGGGTTTAGGGTTTAGGGTTTAGGGTTTAGGGTTTAGGGTTTAGGGTTTAGGGTTTAGGGTTTAGGGTTTAGGGTTTAGGGTTTAGGGTTTAGGGTTTAGGGTTTAGGGTTCCGGACGCTGAAACCAAGTTCTGGTGGCTTATGGAAAGATGCGCAATGCGCCGCCCAATCTGAAAATCAACCTGCAAAGTTGCACTGGTCTTGAGGCCAGGGTTTAGGGTTTAGGGTTTAGGGTTTAGGGTTTAGGGTTTAGGGTTAAGGGTTAAGGGTTAAGGGTTAAGGGTTAAGGGTTAAGGGTTAAGGGGTAAGGGGTAAGGGGTAATAGATTTTAGAGGCGAAGATTGGGTTTCCAGTTTAGGAGCACAGCAGGGTTCAGGGTTTCGGAGAACCCGAACATCCCTGGACCCTCAGCCGGGGGCAGTTCGGCTGAGGCCCTATCTTGCACTCTGAGGAAGGAATCTATGGAAGCAAGCCGCCCTCAACCCGAAACTTTTTTATGGGGTTCTTCGAAAAGAGAGCTCCTGCTTGTGGTAGTAAACTCTTCGACTGCAGGGAACAAGCGCCATCTACAGTCTCCTCATCTCATGTGTCCTCAGGGTTCAGGGGGCATGCTCTTGGGTCGCTTGCGCTGGGACTCCAAACACTGAACTCCGAGAACATGCAGCAACTGCAACGGCAAAACGAATATCCAAGAACACCTGCATTCAGAAGAAAGCTCTCGAAACTTTTCTGGGGACGCTGGCAGAGGCATACCATGTCCGACCACCACGCCTTTCCAGTATGCAGTGGGGAGGTTGCGGGCACAGGTTCAATGGTTCAGAGTCCGAAGCCCTAAACCCTAAACCCTAAAGATCCTGTGCACAAAAAAATGTTTGTTGGGGGAGCGTTCTAGGAGTGTGAGAGCTTGGAGTTTCCAGGGTTGGGGCTTGATATAAGTCGGAAGCAAGCGCATCCGACTTTCGGCTGGGATGTTGAGGTCTGACTCGTCCAGTGAAGTGTCTAGGGCCGCATGCTCCCCACAGGAAGAGGTTTGGGTGCATGTGGGGTGCACATGCCCGGAGTTTGAGAAGTCAAAGGCTCCTGCTGCCGAACCCTAAACCCTAAACCCCAAACCCTAAACCCTAAACCCTAAACCCTAAGCTCGTTGACTTTTGTGGGGGGCCCGGGCCCTGGCCTGGACACCAGGTGTCGCCTCGTGGCTGAAACTGGACTCGCGCTCCCACTGCCACCTTGCAATGTCTTTGAACTCATGGGTTAGGATTGGTTTAGGGTAGTTTAGGGTTTAGGGTTTAGGGTTTTAGGGTCTAGGGTTGAGGGTTTAGGGTTTTAAAGTTTAGGGTTTAAGGTTTAGGGTTTAAAGTTTAGGGTTTAAAGTTTAGGGTTTAAAGTTTAGGGTTTAAAGTTTAGGGTTTATTAGGGTTTATGAGGGTTTATTAGGGTTTATGAGGGTTTATTAGGGTATATGAGGGTTTATTAGGGTTTATTGGGGTTTATTGGGTTTATGAGGGCTTAGGGTTTAGGGGTTTAGGGTTTCGGGTTTAGGGTTAGGATTGGGTAGTTTAGGGCTTTAGGGGAAGGACGAATACTCCCTGTATGTCCATGGTTTCATGCCCAAGATGACAAGCGCTGGGGCCTTGAAAAGCTACCTGCCACTACTTTCGGGGACTTTCGCGAAAAGTGCGCAATGGAGGTTGAGATGCTAAGAGTCGAAACAACTACTTAGAGGTTCATGGTACTTATTAACCAATTATGACTGTACCTATAACTGTACTGATAACCATATTAGGGCACTTAAGGGGCTTAGAAGTGGGTAATAAGCTCCAAGTACCCTTTCAACCGCCATCTCTCAACTGAATCTTGCAGGCAGGCGCCTCTGGGGGACTCGCCTAACCTGCCCCAACCCTGAGATTCAAACTTGCTTCAAGAATTGGGAATGCCCTTGCCCTAGGCAACACAGGACCCTAAAACCGCTTTAGCTTGAAACCAACCCTCAGCTGGGCAGGGCGCGTGGTCACCCTCCTTCTTGTCTCGCTCCTTCTTCAGCTCCTGCGCGGCAGCTTGGTCCACGGACCTGCACAGCGGAGCTCACGGGTCGGGCGGCTTGGGGAGGAACCCTAAACCCTAAACCCTAAACCCTAAACCCTAAACCCTAAACCCAGGGAACTTGGGCCTAGGGCGTGTGGGAGGCTTGCTTTTGAAGTTTATAAGATGTGGGGTAAGGCCCAGAACAGACGCGGCGCGGGGCCGTTCAAAAGGGCCGTCAGCTTCTGTCTGGGCATCTGATTCTGAGGGTGGGGGGAAAAGTGGAGAGGCTACTCGGCTACGCCTCGCACGAATCGCTTGCCAGAGTTGTGGACAACAACAAGGCGCGCAGGAGTGACTTGCCCAATTTCCGGACTGCTTTCCAGGTGCCCAAGCATGCTTCAACGGCTTTGAGAAGTCCAAAAGGTAAAGGTGGTGTCTACACCATGGAGCCGAATCAGGGGCTTCAATATTTGGGGCACTTCTTGGGCGGGTTGAAGGGTCTTGCATGTTTTCCTCATGACACCCTCGACCAGGAATCACTAGGAAAGCAATGACATCTCAATGAGGGCGGCACACTGCGGTCTGCACCACATGGCCCACACCTCGCAGCTGCTTGGCTGAACTCTACACCCCCGAACACCTAAGCCCAAACCATGCGCCATGCGCCCCGCAACCCCTTGACCTCCAAAAAAATTAGAGGAACCTCAGTTCTGTGGGGTCACATCTCAAGCATCTGCGTTGAGCTTGTTCGGCGCCCAGGGTTCAGGAAGCGTGCGTGGCTGGGGCTTGGGGGTCCGGACTTGAGGTTTCGGGCTTCAGGGCCCTCTTGCTTTGCAGCCTTGTGAGGGTCCGAATGCGAAGAAGCCCCTCACAACATCAAAGAGAAGGAGTACTTTTTGGGGGCGGCAAACTCAAGCCATTTCAGAAGGGATCTGGAGATCCACGCTTGCCGGCCTCTCGATTAATTACCCTCACTGGCTCCTTCAGGGCTTTAGCCTGCCAAGAATGACTGTCACTAATTAGGCTGTCCTGAACAAAGTGAAGCTAGAGACGAAGCCTTCGTTGAGGCTGCTAAGACGCCGCGATGCTGTTCTAAGAGCTCGAAGGATGGGCCCCCCGACGTGCCGCGAGCATCTCTGCCTCCTCGAGCGTCAGCTTTGTGGCCAGTGGGCCCAGGCCGTTCTGCTGCACGCCAGCCTCGAGGATTCATAGGAGAGGGGGGGTAGGAGAGAAGAAGATCAGCTGCAGCAGCGCATGCTTCTTGGGAACCTTTGCAATTGTGTTCCACCCGGTGCTCTGGCCTGCGTGCTTATTTTGAACAGCCGGAGAGCCGAGCCAGAGATCAAAGCAGCTTCCATGCACTTTCATTATGGCCAGAAACACCACAACAGGTTTGAGAAGAACTGGATGGTTCAATCAGCTAAGCCACTGCAAAAGGACCTAAACCCAAGACTTTGACGAAGAGCGTGGTCTGGGGTGTAGGGCTTAGGGATACTGGACTCTGGGGGGGAAGCCTACCACCGACTCAACAGCGCACCTTCCTGTCTTCGCATCCAAACTTTGTTCAGCCTGGTTACAAGTCCCCCTCCTCCATCAAAATACCCCAAACCCTGAACTCCTCCCCACCCCCCAAGAACCCTAAACCCTAAACGCGAGGGCCTGGATGGCACTCTCGGCCGAGTGATGGCCTCGGGGGCAGGCCTGGCCGCGGAGTGAATCCCGGTCGAATGCAGGACAGAAGTGCAAGTGGAAGGACCTCGAGCCACAGAAGGGTTTGAACGTAGATCTAAAGCCATAAAAAAACAGCGCTATGGCCCGAAATTCACGAGATGTCCCGTCGATTCGCGTTGTCCCCTACTGGCCCCCCCTGACCGGCACAGGTCGTCTGGCCCAGGAGGCCTCTAGCGAGGTAAGCAACCCTAAATTCTGGCCCTCCTGCATACCTCAGCCTACCCGAACCGCAAACTTGCCTTGTGGGTCCATTGTCAACTTTAGCTTGAGCCCTAAACCCCAACCGTGAGCACTACCTTCAAGGCCTATTGACAGTCAGCGACGGTCAGGCAGCCGAATTCAGACAAAGGGCAGTAAGCTCCAGCAAGCAGCTCGCGAAGCTGTCTGAAAAGCCGCCTCCGAAGCCCCATCCCACGAAGCATGCAACATGGCGAGGGCCTCGCGCACTGCACCCAAGATGTCGTCGCCTTGCCATCGCCAGGGGCTTAAATCTTTTGAAAGCTTTCGGGTTTGGGAGGCCGGTGGTGGGGGGGTGGGGGGGTCGGCCATTGGGGGGTTCGGGTCCAGGAATCAAGGGTGATTTCTGCATCTTGGTGAGGGTTCTCTAATTCGGGCACCCTAAGCGTTGCAAGTATGGATGAAATGGACTTTGTCTTCGAGCTCCAAACTTTAGCTGTTATCAATTCTGGAAGGCGAGCAGCAGTAGAAGGTCTGGTCGCAACCCTAATCCTGACAGAAACCTATGAAAGCTAACAAGACGAAGCCCCAGATGCTAAGCCTTTTCAACACATCGCGGTCCCATAAAACTCTCACCAGGACTCTCACAGGAACCCCGTGAAACCCTGTTGAAGTTCGGCTATATCCGCAACAACGCTGGCCAACCCCTCCCAAGAACACCTGGCTACATGGTGAAGTTTCTGTAAGACGTCCAGACGATGCAATGTAATGTATTGTTCTCTAGTGTGTTTACATATACATATTCTTTGTATTTGTCATGACCATCATTCAAGAGAATATGTGCTTCGTAACAGTAGTGGAGAACCTTACTGCAGCTCGTATGTACAAAAAACGGGGCCCAAACGCACCATCGGCCAGAATACGTCGAAGGGGATCTCGTCGGAGGCCACCAAAGACACAGTGTGAGCCTGAGCAATCCAGACTTTGCAAGGGCTCCCGCGCAAGATGCTTGTGAGGGGTGAAGCAGAAGACCCTAAGCCCTAGTTGCTTTGGGTCGTCGCCCGGCTTTTGTTACTCCTAGACTCTGAGGTCAAGCTTCTGAAGAACCCTAAATCCTAAACCCTAAACCCTAAACCCTAGACCCCAATCCCTAAACCCTAAACCCTAAACCCTAAACCCTAAACCCTAAACCCTAAACCCTTGTGAAGAAGCCATCTGAGACCACGGCCCTCATGTGCGGGTGCACGGTGTTGTCAGTAGCGCCACTGCCTTCAGCTGACTTGCCGAAGCCCTGAACGTTACACGGCCCTTTGAGGTCCTTTGACCCTGGAGCAACCCCAAGCCCCGCGGTTAAGGGTTTGGGGTTTAGGGTTTAGGGTTTAGGGTTTAGGCTTTAGGCTTTAGGCTTTAGGCTTTAGGCTTTAGGCTTTAGGCTTTAGGGTTAGGGTTTAGGGTTTTTAGGGTTTAGGGTTAGGGTTTCGGGTTTAGGGTTTAGGGTTTAGGGTTTAGGGTTTTAGTGGTTTAGGGTTTAGGGTTTTAGGTTTAGGGTTTAGGGTTTAGGGGTTAGGGTTTAGGTGTTTAGGGTTTAGGTTAGGGTTTAGGGTTTAGGGTTTTAGGGTTTAGGGTTTAGGGTTTAGGTTTAGGGTTGGTTTTAGGGTTTAGGGCTTGGGGTTTAGGGTTTGGGATTTGGGTTTGGGGTTTGGGTTTGGGGTTTGGTGTTTAGCGTCCAAGGCCCTAGCCCACAGCCCAGATACGGAATAGACTGACCCGTTCGGAGTCTGAGACCCTTAGGCTTCTTGCCCTGGGCCTCAAAGGTGTGTGTGCGAAGGACGAAGATTTGACCCATAAACCCCAAGGGCCTGAAACCCGGAAAGCCCTCAACAAACTCACAGAAATCGCACTTCCCCTCCCGCAAAAAAAGCCAATCCATAAGGCAGAACCTCTCAGAGAAAGCCTAAAGCTTCAACGCTCAGCTCACGAATCCGTAGCCCTGGAAGCCCTCCTTACCGCCAAAACCCCGAAACATAAAACCCTAAAACCCTAAACCCAAACCCAAACCCTAAACCCCAATACCCAAAACCTAAACCCTAAACCCTAAACCCTAAAACCCCTAAACCCTGAACCCTTGAACCCTGAACTTAAAAAAGGTTCAGGGCCTGCTCCTCGGGGCGCCGTCCACCAGCGGTGGCGGCACGCGCCAGCTCCTGGTCCAGGATCTCACCTTGTAGCGGATTCGTACCTAAACCCTAAACCCTAACTAAACCCTAAACCCTAACCCTAAACCCTAAACTGTTTCAGGGCTGAGACAAGGCGCCCCGGACTTCGGTTCAGGAAGCTCAAGTCGAATTCAAGCTCTCCGGGCTAAAACTGCAGAGCCCAGCAACAAGCCGCGGTTTAGGGTTTTTGGGTTTAGTGCGGGGTTTAGGGTTAGGGTTAGGTTTAGGGTTTAGGGTTAGGGTTAGGTTAGGGGTAGGGTAGGGTTTAGGGTTAGGGTTTAGGGTTTAGGGTTTAGGGTTTAGGGTTTAGGGGTTTAGGGTGGGTTAGGGTTTAGGGTTTAGGGTTGGTTTAGGGTTTAGGGTTAGGGTTTAAGGGGCAGCATCAAGAGAGCATCGGCTTGGGCATCGACAGTCAGCATCGAGATGCACATCCATAAACGCATCCCCCAGCGGTCATTCGAAAGTCTGAAGTCCGAATCAGGAATTTATAACGAAGTTGTTGCACTACGTATAATTTGAACTCCAACCGGGACTTCTTGATCGGGGTCGGTCAACCCAGTGATTTTAATGATTCGCGTTCATCGACTTCTTCTAGCTGTAGCAAACGCGCTCACTAACTCTCTCTCATGTACAAACATTTAAGCAAATATTGTGAACAAAATATTGTATACTCAACATTACACAATTACCCTGAAAACTTTGTTTTTGTGTCAAAGATGTTTGGAAAGTACGTGAATAAATGTTTGCACTGTTCAAGAAATGCCAAAACCACAAGTGGTAATATGGCTGTGTCGATAAATAGACTAAATTATGTTGTCCAACCATTTAAGCATGTATGTTACAAAATCATGGTTGTTGGGCTTTAACGATTTGTTCCATGATGCCGACCCCCGTTCGATTCTCCATCGACGATGTTTTCAAAGGTCCTTCCAACTCGTGGATGAACTTGTTCCAATGATTGTCTGCGTTGGTCTGACGATGTTTCGAACGTGGTCACACGTTCATGATTGCTCGATGTGATACATGATCCTGAAGCCCCTAAACTTTCCCATCCCTGTCAGCATGTTGTCACGTGTTTTCGCGGTTCGCCTCTGCGAGGTCCTCAACCAGAAGGGCCCCCTTAACCTTCATCGCGTCATCCATGAACACCTGAGCGTGTGGCAGGCGCGGTCCGATCCGCATCTAAGGGCGGCCTCCACGGCGATTGTCCGGAGGTTTTCCCCTCCGCGTCGTGCTTCCGAAAATGAAAAAATGTTTTTGGTTAGTGTTAGGGTTTAGTTTAGGGTTTAGGGTTTTTAGGGTTTAGGTTTAGGTTTGGGTTTAGGGTTGGGTTTAGGGTTTAGGGTTTAGGGTTTTTCGGGTAAGGGTTTAGGGTTTAGGGTCATTTTAGGGTCTGCCCTAGAAGGCTGTGGAGTTGCCTCGCTGGTTCGACTCCCACCGACTCTTTGAGGATCTGCGCTCGTGCTTTGGGCTATGGCGTCGGGTTTAGGGTTTAGGGTTTGGGGTTTAGGTTTAGGGTTTAGGGTTTAGGGTTTAGGGTTTAGGGTTAGGGTTAGGGTTAGGGTTAGGGTTTAGGGTTTAGGGTTTAGGTTTAGGGTTTAGGGTTTAGGGTGCTCCTAGGGCTTGAGGGCGTCTTGCCTCCTGGGACACTTCTGGCGGCTCCTCCATCTCCGTGTCGGCGCTGACCTCCAGGCACTGTTGTTGCTTCGGACTTTGCGGGCCTCTTTGGCAATTTGGCGCGAGGCTCAACTTGGGTTTCAATCCGGACCCGCCTAAGTGAAGGCGAAGTGAATCTGGCAAGCACTCAAGACCCCTAAACCCTAAACCCTAAACACTCAACCCTAAACCCCCAAGACCCCAAGGCATCTGAACCCGAATCCTGAAACTCTTCAGTCAGAGAGTTATGTTTCGTGAACTTCTCTCTCTAAGGAGGTAGCCTTCAGCCTTCATTCTGCAGACCGAACATGCACGTAACTCCGCTACATATCGGGCGGGGGGGGGGGGGGGGGGGGGGGGTGTGGGTCCTGTCAACACACTCCAGGTGCCCTCATCGTAAACATGCATCAAGGCTTCTCGGAAGTGTTCTTTCGGGCTGCCAAGCTGCGGGCCGGCTTTTGCTTTTCTACTCGCAAGGTTCCCTTGAAACGGGAGAAAACCAAGCCTGCAGCGAGCTGCGCATGCACTTCACCAGCTCGGGGTAGCTGGTGCACCCAGCCTTATAGGCGGAACTACCAGCTTTGGCTGGAAGGTTTGCCAGAGATTTTTTGTGAGATGAGGGCTTATATGAGGTGGAGGTGCGGGAGGGTTGAATGTTAGGCCTGTTAGGGCTCTCTGACAGGTTCAATGCTTCCCACACTGTGGAGGGTGGGGCGGGAGGGAGGGATCAAGTGGAAATGGGGGTAGGGAGTGAGTGAGTGCCCCGCCCCCCCCGACACTGCTAAACGAAACGTCTGTTGCCACAGGTGCAGCCCACCCACTCACCCATTTGAGCCCCCAACCAGAAGTGAAGAGCTGATGTAAATTTGTATGTTCAGTATTGATGTATCATGTTTGCTTGTGCGTTTTGTATTGAGATTCCCCAGTGGTTGAAAAAGGCCTGCGGCGCTTTCTTGATTTCTTGTGGGTTTTGACACTATCGGCGTATTTGGAGCGTTCTTTTCTCATCCCGAAAAACTGCGCAGCTTTAGACCCCCCACCCCCTTGGAAACACGATGCTCGTATGCGTTACGTTCTGTCCTTTCTTGCGAAGGGCGCACCCACGTTCAAGCACAAGGCCGGTATAACTAAAGAACTCGTATGTCTTTCGGTGAAAATTCACCTCATGGCACAATGTGCTTTGCAGTTACAGCAAGCTTGCACGGTTTGAAAGCAACAAGGGGCTGCTCCATTTGCCGCACACAATGCCGGGTTTGAAAAGGAGTCACCTGGGTGTTGAAGGACAGTCCGTTGGTGGCACGACATTCATTGAAATAGCTTCTGAGCGGCTGTAAACGCTCGGACGGGGGGGGCGGGGGGAAAAAGGAGTAGAAAGACATGTCGTGGGAGTTGGAGCTTTGTATCCATAGAGCCTCCGGATGATTTGCAAACCCAGGTTAGGTTTTAGGTTTTAGGTTTTAGGGTTCAGGCTTTAGGGCTTACGGCTTAGGGTTTAGGGTTTAGGGTTCAGGGCTTAGAGTTTAGGGTCTAGGGTAGGTTGTGCTACCATCGGGGACGCGGGTTGTAGAACTAGGGTTGAAGCCATGCTCTCAGAGGTTCAAGCAATGGGCTGCCTCCAGGGTGACGATGCCTCGAGTACTCCGTTCTTCCCCCCCTTGAACTCCCCAATCCCATACTGATAGTCCCCTTAGAACCTTAATAAAAAATAATATGTTTAACATCCTCTTGGGTTTTATATAAACAAAAAGGAAAAAGTAATTCCCAAGGGGGATCTAGATACTGATTACTTGCTACCAATCTCCCAGTTCTGAGCAACCTCTACCACCGAAGCCGAAACCGGCGCTCTACTGCAATGCTTTTCGGGCTTAGGGCCTTTGGGTAGAAGGCCCTAAACCCTAAACCCTAGACCCAAAGACTCTTGAAAAACATCGGACCTGGTTGCGTGAGTCAAAGCCCCGGACGACCACGAGGAGCCGGTAGAGCGCGACGACGAGGTCACGCTCAGCCGACTTCGATGCCGGCGCAGAGACACTGGGCACGGTGACATCGCGGGGATTCGGGTTTAGGGTTTAAGGTTTAGGGTCTAGGGTTTAGGGCTTGGGGTTGAGGGTTTAGGGCAGAGGGCCAACTATCGTAGGGTTTCGGATGCAATCGACGCTGACGCGATGGGATCTTGAGGGTTTTTGGGACTACGGTTATTGCGCAGAGGCGGGCTCCGTGCCAGTGCCCGTGATGAGCCTTCTACCTTTGACTATACACCTCGTAAGCCTTGACAGCCCGCAAACCTTGGCAAACAAAGGGTCCTGCGAGACACGCGCCTGCACAAGGTGTGCATCTCAAGCCCCTAACCCCGAAGACTCCCCTCACACACAAACGGCGACCATTGCAAACCCTTTAACTCTTTCTCAAGGGCAAGGACTCAGCTTGCACGGCTAGTCTTTTACTTGTGGCCGTCCCTCCACCCGGAAACCCTAACACCCTCACAAAACCCTATACCCCAAACCCTGAACCCGAAACCCGAAACCCTAAACCCTAAACCCCGAGCCCCAGGCAGGCGATGCTCTCGCATGGCGAGGAGAACCTTCTCGGGCTCTTTGCCCGGTCCTGGGTTGAGGGTTCAGTGCTTGGGGGTTTAGGGTTTAGGGTTTAGGGTTTAGGGTTTAGGGCTTAGGGTTTAGAGTTTAGGGTTTCGGGTTTAGGGTTTAGGGTTTCGGGTTTAGGGTGTCGGGCTTGGGGTTAGGCAGTTTGGGCATAAGGTGGCATGCTTCGTGTACGGTACAAGGGTGTAGGGGGTCGCGCCCCAGGTTGTACGTTTAATCTTTGGGCTGAACAGTCGAACATGAGTTTGTGCGCCTTCCAAGCGCGCAGGTTGCTTGAGGAACTCAACACGGCAACAGTTGACACTCCGCCCTTTGCTTTAGGGCATTCTTTGCTCCAGTGGCTGGGGTCTCCACACACCAAACACCTTTGATTTTTCTTTCATTCCTTGCCCACTCTTTCCCTTTCCTTTGCCTTTACCTTTGCCTTTGTACCTTCCTGTGCCCTTTCCTTTAAACACTCCTTGCTTTCTTCTTCCTTTGCCAAACATTCCTTTCACCTTTCCTGAACGTGCCTTTTTCATTTCAATGCACCAATATCCATGAAGACTGAACCTGGCACCTGGCACAGTGAGCTGGCTCTCCAACGCTTCCCTGAACGTGTGTTGAGGTGACACATTCCATCGCACCTGCTGCTACAGTGGGGCCACTCGGGTGCATGACCCAACAAGTCTTCAGTGTTTCAGGTTTAGGGTTTAGGGTTTAAACCCTAGGGTTTAGGGTTTAGGGTTTAGGGTTTAGGGTTTAGGGTTTAGGGTTTAGGGTTTAGGGTTTAGGGTTTAGGGTTTAGGGTTTAGGGTTTAGGGTTTAGGGTCTGGGGTTTGGGGTTTGGGGTTTGGGGTTTGGGGTTTAGGGTTTAGGGTTTAGGGTTTGGTCAGTCTACCGACTTCTCAGGCCTATTCTTCAATATGAGAAAACTCTTAGGGCGTTCTCGAAGTGGACACTCCTCATCCTAAAAGACCTATTCAACAGACTCGTAGATCCCGCTCTGTGAGAAGTGTGCATGCAGTCTTTCCCAGATCTCAAAGTCACTGTGTCTAAATTTCTAGATTTCGAAGACCCCTAAACCCTAATCCCTAAACCCCTAAAACCCTAAAAACCCTAAAAACCTAAAACCCTAAAACCCTAAAACCCTAAACCCTAAAACCCTAAAAACCCAAAAACCCAAAAACCCTAAAACCCTAAAACCCTAAAACCCCAAAAACCCTAAACACCCTAAAAACCCTAAAAACCCTAAAAACCCTAAAAACCCTAAAACCCTAAAACCTAAAACCCTAAAACCCTAAAAACCTAAAACCCTAAAACCCTAAAACCCTAAAACCCTAAAACCCTAAAAACCCTAAAAACCCTAAAAACCCTAAAACCCTAAAACCCTAAAACCCTAAGACCCTAAAACCCTAAAAACCCTAAAACCCCTAAAAACCCTAAAAACCCTAAAACCCTAAAACCCTAAAACCCTAAAACCCTAAACCCTAAAAACCCTAAAACCCTAAAAAACCTAAAACCCTAAAACTCTAAAACCCAAAAACTTAAAATCCTAAAACCCTAAAACTTCAAAACCCTAAAACCCTAAAACCCTAAAACCAAAACTCAGGCGCAAGGGATTGGGATGGCCGGGTCAAAGCTGAGGGTGTTGAACATCAGAACGCTGAGTTTAAGGTGCAGGGCTCGGGGCTTATAAACCAAAAGCCTAAACCCTAAATCCTAAACCCTAAACCCTAAACCTTAAACCCTAAACCCAAACCCTAAACCCTAAACCCCAAACCCTAAACCCTATACAAACCCTAAACCCTAAACCCTAAGCCCTGAACCCTAAACCCTAAACCCTGAACCCAATACCAAACGAACTGGGCCCCGAGCTTTGAATCGTGTGGATGGGCAGGGGAACTTCCCCAAGCAACACCTTGCAGAGGCGCGGAAGGTTCGAGTGGAACAGAAGCCAGTAAGGTTTAGGGTTTAGGGTTTAGGGTTTAGGGTTTAGGGTTAAGGGTTTAGGGCTTAGGGCTTAGGGCTTAGGGCTTAGGGCTTAGGGCTTAGGGCTTAGGGCTTAGGGCTTAGGGCTTAGGGCTTAGGGCTTAGGGCTTTAGGCTTTAGGCTTTAGGGTCTAGGCTTTAGGCTTTGGGCTTTAGGCTTTAGGCTTTACGCTTTAGGCTTTTGGGCTTTAGGCTTTTGGGCTTCAGGCTTTCGGCTTAGGCTTCAGGCTTCAGGCTTCAGGCTTTAGGGTTTAGGGGGGTTTAGGGCGTAGGGTTTAGGGTTTAGGGTTTAGGGTCTAGGGTCTAGAGTCTAGGGTCTAGGGTCTAGGGTCTAGGGTCTAGGGTCTAGGGTCTGGGGTCTAGGGTCTAGGGTCTAGGGTCCAGGGTCTAGGGTCTAGGGTCTAGGGTCTAGGGTCTAGGGCCTAGGGTTTAGGGTTTAGGGTTTAGGGTTTAGGGTTTAGGGTTTAGGGTTTGGGGTTTGGGGTTTAGGGTTTAGGGTTTTGGGCTTCAGGTCTTGTACAAGAAGAGTCCTTGCTGGGGCCCTGCCAACACAGGCTTAGGGGAACCTTAGGAACAGTCTAAAACTCTCTAGGACCACATGGAGGCGGCAGGGCTCTTCTCCAGGTCCTGCTGGTGGAAGAAGCTCTGAGGACTGGATTTGGGATCTTGAGTCTACATTTTGGGTCTAGCACCTCCCTCACCGTTTTGTGAAGGCGCCGTGCACATGGACCGCGTCAAACCCTACCGCCGACCTAAACCCTAAACCCTCCGACCTCAAAGCCGGTTACGGTGACTTTCTCGAACTCGCCATTGGCAGCGCGCCTGACCAGGGCTCTTGATCTTTTGGGGGTAGCGATTGTGGGTTGTTAAGGCTAGTTTTGGGTTCTTAGTGTTTTAAGGGTTTTTTAGCGTTTTTCGGGATTTTGCTGATGGCCTTGAAAGCTCAGTGCATGCACCGTGTCTCAAAGGTGCCCTCTTCTCTGGGTCTTGCATTTCTTCACCGCTTGGGTGCAGGCAGGCCTGAGGAGGAAGTCTAACGAATCTCTAGCAGCCTTGGGCTGGTGCGAGAAAGAACGAGCACTAAACCCCTGAGCCCCTAAGCCCTAAACCCCAAACCCTAAACCCTAAACCCCTGGGCATCGCACTCCATGATGGTAGCACCCATGATGGCGTGACAGTAGCACAAGTACCTGCGCTTCAGCTCGGGGCAGCTTTCTGTTGCTTCAGGGCCCCAATGGGGGGGGGGTTTACGATACCAGGGGTACCTTATTGGGGCCCTCAGCATAAGGGAACGCTACTACTATTTGGGGATTTTATATGTGGGGCTCCCCCACATCCTTCCTGAAGCCCTCTTTGACTACAGCTGCCTTGCAGCTAAGGGTTGTCAGCAGGGCTTTCATGTGTCCCATGCCTGCATCTCAAAACTACCTGCTCGGAGGTTTGGGCTCGGGCCCCTCCGCCATGACGGGCGTGACTCGCAGCAGATAGCGCCGCAGCTCACTCAGAGGTGCCTTGGGCGCTGCAATGGCCAGGCTTCGGGGCTTTCGGGCACTCTGGGACTCTGTGTAACAGGAGAAAAGGGGCTGTTTAAGGCTTTATGGCTTTCTGGGTTGAGGGTCAAAGGCAACAGGAGCTCGTTGGGGTGGCCTGCGGCCGCGACTCTGCACACGGGCACATGACTTCGCACTAGAAATCCAGAACCTGCTAAACCCTAAACCCTAAACCCCAAACCCTAAACCATAAACCCTAAACCCTAAACCCTAAACCCGAGCTTGGGGCACCACTTCGGGCCCACAGGCTTGCGCCACTGCTAGAGGGTTACGACTTACGACAATTTGACATTCAAAATGTAGTTCAAAAACCCACCTTAAACACGAGCTAGTTCAAAAACCCGTCTGAAACACGAGCTGCTAGAACAATGTGGTCCACCCTTACACCAAGACCCTGAACCCGAAAGACACCTTCAAAAACTCAAATTCTAGGCCGCGTGCAATTGGCTCAACGGGGACTGATAGCCTCAGGGCGATCGAAGCCAGCTAGCTACGACTTGCTTAAGACCCCCCCCCCAAACAAAAAAACAAATAAATAAATAATAAACATGTATATGTATATATATATATATATACATATATAATATTCTTCCTTATGAGGGCACTCTAGGGAGTATTGTATTCTTCCTTTTGAGGGTAATATCTTGACCTTTGTTTAGTGTTTAGGGTGTAGGGCCTAGGGTTTAGGGTCTAGGGTCTAGGGTTTAGGATGGTAAAAAATCCACTAGGATGTACGTCTTTGCTGCATGGCTACTACTGCTCTCAAAACCCTGAAACTCTGAACGCAAAATGCATGCCGTCCTCCCAGCGACAAACAAAGAAATAGCAACCCAAACCAAGAGCCTCATATCCGCTTCGGTTGGAAACTACTCACCTTTTCGTGCTGAAAAGCTTTGTGCAGCTGCTAGGAGGTGGTCTTGGAGGGGGGGGGGGGAGAGGGAACTAGACTATGTAGGTTCTGGAGCTCCCAAACTCGAAAGCCTTCTCCGTTGAATGGGGCTTAGGGATGTTCAGGGAAACCATTCTGACCTCGGCTGCTTCCAAGCAGCTGTTTCTTGTCCGTGGCGGAGGACTGCATGTGCCTTGAAGCACGAAGCTATCTTCTTCCACAACCAAAACACCAAAGAATAAAGAGCCGTGGAGTTCGAAGCTTCGAGGAACTCACGAGATCATGGGGGCTTATCGGGTTGTCAATGTAATCAAAGGTTGTTGGGATTGTGGCCTTTGGGTCTTGAGCTTTGGGGTTTCTTGCGCTGTCCTCAAGAACCGCAGGCCCGAAAACAACTAGAAAACACCTCCAGCTGATTCTTGCGAAAACGCCCCTGCTCACCCCGAACCCAAGTACGAGCCCCAAACGCAAGGCCCTCATTCTCTCACACACACACACAGAGGAATAACATAACAACGAATCGAAGGAGAGCCTGACGCTAAGCTCCCGCAAAATGCCTTGCACAACGCCTTCCTAAACGCCCGGCAAGATGCCCTGCTATATAGCATTTGTTTATTTATCTATGTGTTTTTCTAGTTGCATGTATATTTATGTAAATATATAGTCCCCCCCCCAAACCCTAAACCCTAAACCCTAAACCCTAGTCCCCCCCCCCCCCAAAAAAAAAAAAAAACTCTCAGCTGCCGGCTTCAGTTTGAGGTTCACGGGGTCCGTGAGGGCCCGGAGGCCTCGCCTGCAGGCTTTGGGGATCTTCAGAGAGGGACTTTAAAAGGGGGTTAGGGTTTAAGGTTTAGGGTTTAGGGTTTAGGGTTTAGGGTTCAGGGTTCAGGGTTCAGGGTTCAGGGTTCAGGGTTCAGGGTTCAGGGTTCAGGGTTCAGGGTTCAGGGTTCAGGGTTTAGGGTTTAGGGTTTAGGGTTTAGGGTTTAGGGTTTAGGGTGTAGGGTCTAGGGTTTAGGGTTTAGGGTTTAGGGTTTAGGGTTTAGGGTTTAGGGTTTAGGGTTTAGGGTTTAGGGTTTGGGGGGGTGGATGGATCCTAGCAAATTAGGGGCACTATGCCTGACTGGGGAGACCATCAACCCTCAGAATCCCAAGTCCTCCCAAAACCACCGAAAATAGGGGCCCGATTGATAAGAATAAGGTATTGGGGGTTTTTTCTTGTATTGTTGTGAAAGGACCCTGAGGGAATACTACTAGAAATTATTCCTGGCCGAGACGATTCCAAAGAGTCCGCCCTTAGGGCTGCTGGTCTGGATCTGGCCACGTCTCCTGTTCACTCTATCTACAGCCCCCTTCGAGTGCTAGACGGCTAAAGAGCTGCAGTACAACCTGGGACTCGTAGGCTGTATGCTTTGACAGCTTCTGGAGGTTCAGGGGTTTTGGACCGGTATGGCTTTGGAAGCGTTTGCCCGTCTGAGCCAAGTGCTCACGCTTCTGATGCCACACGGGGAACCGCTCACCGATCTCGATGATGGCCTGGCCCAGGGAGTTTGCTTACCGAGCGAGCCCTCCTAGAAACACCCTGATTCCAGTGAAACCTCAAGAAAACAAGCAGCACAAGTCCTGCGTCCTGCAGCTACGCCTTAAAACCTTGAGGTGTTTAAGGCATGATGTCGTTCCAGCTTCCCCGATCTGATAGAAACATCCACGCTCGAAGCCACCATAACAGTAACAATAACAGTAACAATAACAGTAACAATAACAGTAGCAATAACAGTAACAATAACAGTAACAATAACAGTAACAATAACAGTAACAATAAATAACAGGAACAACAACAATAACAGTGACAATAACAAAAAGCAGTAACAATAAGCAAAAGGGAAAAGTAATGATAAGAATAGCGCGCGCCGTTCAGCCCAACGACATACTTGAAGGCAAGCTCCTAATCGACCCCTCTGATCGGCAGAGTGGCATGGAGTGCACGAACAAGTTGCTGCATACCTGCTGGGTTTAGGGTTTAGGGTTTAGGGTTTAGGGTTTAGGGTTTAGGGTTTAGGGTTTAGGGTTTAGGGTTTAGGGTTTAGGGTTTAGGGTTTAGGTTTTATGGTTTAGGGTTTAGGGTTTAGGGTTTAGGGTTTAGGGTTTAGGGTTTAGGGTTTAGGGTTTAGGGTTTAGGGTTTAGGGTTTAGGGTTTAGGGTTTAGGGTTTAGGGTTTAGGGTTTAGGGTTTAGGGTTTAGGGTTTAGGCCTTGGGGGGTTTGGGGGTTTAGGGTTAGGCGGTTTAGGGGGTTTAGGGTTTAGGGTTTAGGGTTTAGGGGGTTTAGGGGGTTCAGGGGGTTCAGGGGGTTTAGGGGGTTTAGGGGGTTTAGGGGGTTTAGGGGGTTTAGGGGGTTCAGGGGGTTTAGGGGGTTTAGGGGGTTTAGGGGGATTAGGGGGTTTAGGGTTTAGGGCACTTGGGCTGGTTGAGGATTTCAGGCTTAATGCGCCTGACGTTTCGTACAGCCGTGCAGCCATGTGCGGTCGTGTACTTCTATGCCCGTCGCCATGATGATGCCACCTCCGAAAACCTAAATGCACGTGCTGCTCAATCATAAAGCCCACTTACCCAACCCCACACGGATCCAGCAGAAAAAGTCTCACAAGAAACCTGTGTGCATGCTAAGGACAATTGAGAGAAAGATGCCCTAAATCCTAAACCCTAAACCCTAAACCCTAAACCCTAAACCTTAAACTCTCAGTCCCCGCCCTGAGCCCTTGAGGGAGCTTGTGGCTCAAGACATGCTATTGAAGTTCCAAACTGCCCAGCCCTAGATGCCAAGCCTCAAGCCCTTTTAGGGTTGCAAGGGTTTAGGGTTTAGGGTTTAGGATTTAGGGTTTAGGGTTTAGGGTTTAGGGTTTAGGGTTTAGGGTTTAGGGTTTAGGGTTTAGGGTTTAGGGTTTAGGGTTTAGGGTTTAGGGTTTAGGGTTTAGGGTTTAGGGTTTAGGGTTTTCTTATACCCTTTTCCCCATACCCTAAACCCTTCACAGCCATCACAGGGGGGGGGGGGGGGGTTGGAAGGATGGAGTCCTTTTTTGGGTCTCTGCGTTACGTGTTCTCTACATGTTCCCTACAGCTTTGAAGGTACCAAAAGACGACAAAAGTGCCCCAAAAATCCTGGACATCCTTAGGGGGGGGGGGGGGGCAGCAGCAGCCTCCTGGGCCGTTTGACGCCAAAACCTGCAGCGAAGCTTGGGCTGAAGCTTTTTCAGGGCCTTTGGGCATTCCTGGGCCGAGGTGTCTTTGACGCAACTACCCGCAAACGCCCCCGCCATGCTGGTACCGAAGGGCCGTATCCACACCTCACTCGATCCGCGAAGCCTGAAGAAGCCCGACAGCAAACGGCGAGCCCCGAAACGTTCTCAAGCCACGCCAAGTGCAAAGCGTCTAAAAGTGACTCCGGATCCCATTGACCCGGTTTGGGATGATGGCACTCTGCCGCAGCCTTAGACATCATCTTTTAAAGGAACAAGGCCTTTCCTAAACCCTAAACCCTAAACCCTAAACCCTAAACCCTAAACCCTAAACCGTAGGATCCGCGAAGCCTCCTTCAGACAGTCCCAGGAAGCCATGTCAATGGTCGCGATGGTCGCCGTGCCCTCCTATCATGGGTTCCCCTGCTACCCCCCTTCTATACTACCCCCCCCCCCTAGGTTCCCCCCATAATCAAGGCTATTTAGGGGTAATTAGGCCTAATTAAGGCTACTTAAGGGGGGAACCTTAAACAGCTGACAGCTCTTATAAACGCAACTTCCATGTTCGGGGCCCGTCCGCATCGAAGCCCTGTGGGTTGATGCACCCGTCTTTCTCATCACTAAACTGTCCGGCTGGATCTGCCCCATTTTTCTGACTTGAGTCACCGTGAGTCGATATCGTGAAGTTGCCAAGTGACTCCTTTTTTGTGCTTCTGCCGGTGCCTATGCCCCGAGGCACGCAACCCTTTTTCGGAGCCGCTCCCCCCCCCCACCCCCCCCACCCCCCCCCCCCCCCCACCCCCCCCCCCCCCACCCGCCGGTTTTTTCCGGTGTGGTTTGCTGTAGGATCTCGTTGCCAGCGGTGGTTCAGTGACTCAAGATCCCGGCACCCCTCTGTGGACACTGTCTGGAAGCCATGCATCCAGCTGCTGAACACTTCGCAAACACCCGAACCAATAGCCCAAACCCCATGAAACCAAAACAACACCTACTTGGAGGTTCATGGTACTTATTAAGCAATTCTAATTGTACTTATAACCCACTTATAAGCCCCTCAAGTGCCCCAATATGGTTATAACTACAGCTATATGCACCTGCACCTGCACCCGCAACCATCCACGACCCCCAAGCGCTCCCCCAATCACACAAGGAAGCATTCCAATCCTCATCTGCCGTGGGGCTGTGCTTGAGAAATCGCCTGTCACAGTTGCCACGGTCTCTCGCTCCCTGTAGGTCTACTAGGTCAAGAGGAGTTTACCCTAAACCCTAAACCCTAAACCCCAAACCCTAAACCCTAAACCTCAGCTGGCTTAGGGCTTCAGGATCTGAGAGCCTCGGAACGACTGGGATCACAAGCCAGTCTCAGGACACAGGCGGACAAGAGCGTGGAGTGGAACCCAAAAGGCCCTAAAGGCCCCAAAGGCCCCAAAGGCCCCAAAAGCCCTGAAGGCCCTGAAGGCCCTAAAAAAGGCCCTAAAGGCCCTCTGTCTTATTCACTCTTGGCGGTAAGGGGCTTCGCTGCGCAAAGGGCGCCATGGGTGCACGATGTTCCTCTGTTCCAAGAGATGGGTCGAAGAACCCCTCCGCCAAGCCCAAAAGAACCCTAAACCCTAAACCCTAAACCCTAAACCCTGTGAGTCCCTCTATACCCGCCAACCTCTTAGCCTTGTCACCGGTTTGGAAGTGGCCCTGTATCGTGACAGGGGCTCTTTGGGACGCACGGGCCTTAGCAAGCTGGGTTTTCCTAAACCCTAAATCCTAAACCCTAAACCCTAAAGTTAGAAGCACGACATGCCTTGATACAACCTTTGAAGAAACGACCATGGCAGCTTGCAAAGTAACTCGATCTAGGGTTTATGTTGCTCTAAACCCTAAACCCGAAACCCTACAACCCTAAAACTCTAAACCCCAAGCCCAAAAAAAGGTGCCCAACAAGAGCATAAGACTTCAAGTCTAATCTCCGGCTTGAGTAGTTCACGAATTCGGGGTTTTAGGCTAGGCTCAGTAGATTCCTGAACCTCAGGCTCTCTAAGTACATCCCAAGCCGGCCCAAACTTTGAGCACCAACTATTGATTTAGGGTTTAGGGTTCAGGGTTTAGGGCTTAGGCCCTAAACCCTAAACCCTAAACCCTAAACCCTAAACCCTAAACCCTAAACCCTAAACCCTCAACACCAAACCCCTAAACCCCCTGCGCAACCCTGCAACCCTGCTAAGGAGTCGGCAGCAGCTGACCAGCGAGGTCGAGCTTCTCCAGCGCGTACGCCTGTAGTGATGGGGTGGGGGTGGGGGTTTTGTTGGGGGGCTTTTCGAAGACTCGAAATCTTATGAAAGCACCTGCAAGGTTCAGATTGGGCACCCCTTTAACCCTAAACCCTAAACCCTCAACCCTCAACCCTCAACCCTAAACCCTAAACCCTAAACCCTAAAAGGTTCACAGAGGAGCCGGCCCTTTAGACCGAGAAACCTGGAACCCTCCACACGCCCAGCTTCTCTGGGGGCTGCCGGAAAAGGTAAGCTCTGGGAAGTCGTACTAAGATTCACCACACCCTCAACCCTCAACCCTCAACCCTCAACCCTCAACCCTCAACCCTCAACCCCAAACCCCAAACCCCAAACCCGAAACCCTAAACCCTAAACCCTAACTGAGCCCTCAACACTGAACCCTGGCTAAAAGGCCCGGGCCGTGCACATGTTCGTGCCACGGAGAAGCTCGATGCCACGCGCTTCAGGGATGTCGCCGTCCATCTGGGGCCACTTAGTCTTTCCTTCTAATCCCTAATCCCCCCCCCTACCCCCTAATATTAAATACCCCCCACATACTATAGTAACCACAATGTGAGTATTTCATAGTGGGGGTAGAGGGGGGGCTTAATGACTGGGGGAGGGGATTCTCTTCCCAAAAAGAACCCCTTCAAAATCCCCGAAGCTCCAATCCCTCCTCCAAGTCGAAGGCTGAAGCCAGCCCCAGAACGGGGTTCTTACACATCGGGGTTCAGACCGCAGTTTAGGGTTTCAGGAGCACGTCGTAGAGTTGCAATTAAGACGAACCCTAACATGTAGTATTACTAATTGTTTAGGCTTCTCGATTGGGCTTCTCTTGGTTGTCTTGATCATGTAATTAGCCTTTGTTGAGCACGGTGCTCCTTCCGCGGTGGGACACCCACTACGGGTTCGAGAGGGGCGGTCGACTTAGCTCCAGGATATCACAAACAGTATGTCGTGGTCATCCTAATTATGATCACCATCATCATCACCATCATCATCACCATCATCATCACCATCATCATCACCGTCATCATCACCGTCATCATAACCATTTTGATTAGCACCACCATTGCCACCACCATTGCCACCACCATTGCCACCACCATACTCATGACGGTCATCGTCGACACACCACTCACCATCCTTTCTGTGGCAATGGCAAAACTTCTTGGCAACACGCTGCAAGGCACCTGGGAGGGATAATATAACACTAATAAAAGAACCATAACTATAATAAGGATTAGCATATACTAGTAATGGTACAACAACCTTTCATATAAGACAAGCAAAATAGCAATGATGGCCATAGTAAAATAAAACTGCTATGAGCATCGTGATGATTTCTCAAGCATGTCACGGATGGCTTTTCACTTCCCACAGCCAGAACACTCCCCGGCTCAGCCTAAAGCAACGAGCGCAGCAAGGCCTCGTTTCTTACGGATCCCCGGTAGGCGGCAGCCTTTGCTCAGTACGGTGCCGGGCGTCTCCCCTTGCCCTTGCCTTCGCCTTTACCACGCCGCGCGCCGCACAAGTTCCGGATGTTCTCGGGGTCATTGTAGGGCGCCTTGCAGCTGACCAGAAACTTGATCGCATCTGCGACGTCCACGTCACTGCCCGCTATGGCAAAGCAGTCCTTGTAGGGCAGCCTGCCTCGGAAATCATTGCTTTCCGTGTTGTCCACCATGGCTACTTGGAAGCCATCGGTGTTCGTGGTCCCAAACTCGGTCAAAGCGCTGTCGTTCAAGCCATAGCTGCCTGCCAGGACGAGCGTGTTGCTTACATTCTTCGGCGTAGGAGCCCCATCATCCTGAAGCCGCACTTGATAGAAGGACCGCGCATGAACATCGCCCTCATTCAAGTGAACCTGCCTCCTCAAGGCCTTGAACTCCTTCCACACCTTTGGTGGAAGCTGGGCACCATGCTTCTTGAAGTAGTACCGGTGCTGGAATGCGCCCACGTCTGCATCGGTAACCGCGATCTTTTCATACGGCATGGCGATCCTTCTACTACCACTTCGCCTTCGTACTGTGACAGCTGCGCCAAAGTGAAGATTTGTGCATTCAGATGCAATGGCAGTCTGAAGATTCTAGACACACGACATTCCTAGTTACTGAGGTCTCTACATACAGTCTTCACGACCTTCTGCTCCGCAGAAAGACAACAGCAGCTGCGATTGTCCGACAGGCCACTGCTTGTGAGCGTTGGGTTTCCCAAACCCGGCTTTAGGGGTCACAATAAAACCACGCTGTCTAGTGTGAGGGAGCCTCGTGCTTGTTAGCAGCTTGTTCGATCCATGCAGCGAGACAGCTGAACATCAGGCCCTAGCACACTCTAGACCTGCAAGATGTTCTTCGCTATTGCACTCTCAACCTATAATCCTAAATCTACACCTATCCTCTAGACCCTAACAAAAAACAACAAGGCACCGGAGCAAACCATAAACTCATCTGACAACGCCTAAGCCCTATCGCGCTTAGAAACCCCAACCCCCCCACCCCCCCCACCCCCACCCCCCCACATTCTCCCCCGCCCCGCCGAAAGAGCAAAAACGGCAAATGGCGGCCTCCAGGTAGGAGCACAGCCTCAACACGGTTTAGGGTTTAGGGTTTCGGGTTTAGGGTTTAGTAGGGTTTAGGGCTTAGGATTTCGGGTTTCGGGTTTCGGGTTTAGGGCTTAGTAGGGTTTGGGGTCCTCCAGGTAGGAGCCGTCAGATGCTCAGAAGGGGGAAGGGGGGGGTGGGGCATAAAATTTCGGGCTGCGTAAGCACAAGGAGGGCTTTAGGCCAACTTTTAGGATCCAGGAGCTTGAGATTCAAGGGTTTTTTGGGGAGCCTTGGGTGCTTGAGGATGTTTTTGGGCGCTAGAATGCGGAACAGGCTTCCTAACAGGGGCCATCAACTTAATTCTGAACGACGCATCAGATACCACGTTCTGAACTGCATATCCGGAACCCTTTTGCCTGCCCCACTGGGCCCCCAAATGACAAACATCATACGTGCCTTCGGTGTAGCAACGTTTTGATTTTTGAGATTTCTGAAGCATCCGCCTCCCCCCCCCCCCCCAAAAAAAAAAAAAACAAAAGAAAAAGCTACAGACCCTACAGGCCCTACAACCCCTGAACTCCCTAAACTCTGAACCTCAAACCCTAAACCGTCTAAGACCGTCACCCTAAACCCTAAACCCCAAACCCTAGACCCTAAACCCTAAACCCTAAACCCCTTAAATCAGCGAGAACGTGCCTGTGCAGCGCTTCGCGGGTGCTACCATCGGTGTCCGCCGACCTGGGCTCGGCTGCAGGCCACCGGCCATGGAGGGGGCTTTTGGGGTGTAGGGTTGGGGTTCAGGGCTTACGGTTCAGGATTCAGGGTTTAGGGTTTAGGGTTTAGAGTTTAGGGTTTAGGAGTTAGGGTTCAGGGTTCAGGGTTTAGGGTTCAGGGTTCAGGGTTTAGGGTTTAGGGTTTAGGGTTTAGGGTTTAGGGTTTAGGAGTTAGGGTTCAGGGTTCAGGGTTCAGGGTTCAGGGTTCAGGGTTCAGGGTTCAGGGTTTAGGGTTTAGGGTTTAGGGTTTAGGAGTTAGGGTTCAGGGTTCAGGGTTTAGGGTTCAGGGTTCAGGGTTTAGGGTTTAGGGTTTAGGAGTTAGGGTGCAGGGTTCAGGGTTTAGGGTTCAGGGTTCAGGGTTTAGGGTTTAGGGTTTAGGAGTTAGGGTTCAGGGTTCAGGGTTTAGGGTTCAGGGTTCAGGGTTTAGGGTTTAGAGTTTAGGAGTTAGGGTTCAGGGTTCAGGGTTTAGGGTTTAGGAATTAGGGTTCAGGGTTCAGGGTTTAGGGTTTAGGGTTTAGGATTTAGGGTTTAGGGTTTAGGATTTGCGGTTTAGGGTTTAGGGTGTAGGGAAGCGCAGCTGCATGACAAAGGCGACTCGTTCACGGCGATGCATCTCACCCACCCACACTCGCGCCCTAAACCCTAAACCCTAAACCCTAAACCCTCACCCCTAAACCCTAAACCCTAAACCCTAAACCCTAGACCCTAAACCCTAAACCCTAAACCCTAAACCCTAAACCCTAAACCCACCTCTCCCTACAGCCACCGAGGCCCGAGCCTTCCAACCACCGTCAGCGTCTCTGCCAGGTCGCTGGCGGGCATCCACTCCTGCGCTTGGCTGAGGCTTTTGAGGTGCAACCCCCTCCCCCCAATATTTAGGGTTTAGGGTTTAGGGTTTAGGGTTTAGGGTTTAGGGTTTAGGGTTTAGGGGTTAGGGTTTAGGGGTTAGGGTTTAGGGTTTAGGGTTTAGGGTTTAGGGTTTAGGGGTTAGGGGTTAGGGGTTAGGGTTTAGGGTTTAGGGTTTAGGGGGTTGACCCCCCGCCCCGGCTACCCCCGAATATTAAATTTCCCCCCCCCTATCTACCATAATAACCCAATGATGGGAGTAGTTAATATTGGGGGTAGAGAGGGGGGGCTGTCATATTAGGGGGAGGCGATGACAGGTCGTTTGCCGTAAGCCCTAAACCCTAAACCCTAACCCGAAACCCTAAACCCTAAACCCTAAACCCCAAACCCTAAACCCTAAACACTAGTTTTTTTTGCTTCAGGACACCTCCCTCTCGAAGCCACAAACCCGGCCTCGCCACCCACCTCCAAGAGCTCCAAGGCCAGGAGCCCTGCCTGCCGAAAGTCAAGAACAACTGAAACCGGAGGGTTTAGGGTTTAGGGTTTAGGGTTTAGGGTTTAGGGTTCAGGGTTTAGGGTTTAGGGCTTGGGGCTTAGGGCTTAGGGCTTAGGGCTTAGGGTTTAGGGTTAGGGTTTGCTGAAATTCAAAGACAACTGAAACAGCAGGGTTTGAGAAGGTTTTTTGGGGTTTTAAGGCGGCTGAGTGGGCTTCCCAAGGCTTGAGAAGGTTTCTTGGGGTGTTTTGAAGCCATTTTAGATGGCGGAACTTGGCAACATCGTTGAGGATTTGGGCTTCTCGGCGCATCAGGGCTGTTTAATTAGAGAGCTTAAGGGGCAGGTGTTGAAATTCAAGGCCCTTTTGTGCGTGCTTCTGTTCGACATTTGAGAGCTCTGCAGTAAGCTTGAGAATGATTACTTGCGCGGGGTCGTTTGCCAGCTTTCGATCAAGCAAGATGAGATGAGCCAAGCCCGTGGATTCTCTCGGACAGGAAGCTTATTCCAGATCCCCAGATGCAATACATGAAAATCTAAAGGAATCTGCACTGGAACGCACGAGATTGATGTTGGCATCAAAGCGAGTCGCAAGAGCGATGTCTGGGAATAAAGTGCGAACAAGCCCAACCGTAGGTTTTAAACAGTAAAGCATCGTATCCAAGAGATGCTTTTCTTCTGTACCAGATATTTTCCCGCGGCAAAAAGAACGCAAGTTCACAAGAAAGCTGGGTGTTCGTCTTGGGGGGCTCCGTTTGCGTTCTTGCTTCAGCTCTTGTCAGAGAGGACTGGGAGAGGCCTCGACGGTTGCCGGGTTCCGATGTGAGGGTTTTGGACCATGAGGAGCTTGCAATCTTTGAAGAAACATGGATGTGCATTGGTCTGCGTGTCTGTCCAAAACTCTCTAGATGGAAACAGATATAGATATAGATACAGATATAGAGACAGAGATCGAAATAGAGATAGAAATAGAGATAGAGATAGAAATTAAGATAGAGATCGAGATAGAGATAGAGATGGAGATGTAGATATAGATACAGATACAGATACAGATGCAGATACAGATATAGATAATGGATATAGATATAGATATAGATATAGATATAGATATAGATATAGACATACTAGACTGAACTTGGACCCTAGCAAAAATGTAATTTTAGCTTGTTGTTAGGGATTAAAGTACCCAAAAATTCAAAATTATTTCCAAGTGCCTAAGTATGGATGTAGATATGGATAGATGTAGATAAAGATGTATATATATATATATATACAGTGCGCGTGTGGGTGCTCAGGGTCAGGGTTTATAGGGCTACGGCTACATGGCCTAAAGCCTCCATCCCCACCCTTTCGCCTCGGAAGCGAGTTCCTCGCCAGCAGCACGCTGCCTCGAACTGGTGGGGTTACAGGGAAGAAGGGTTCTTCCGCAGGGAGATCTGGTTTATTTTCTGCATCGGATGTATGACTTAGGGCTCAGGGCTCAGGGTTCAGGGCCTAGCGCTTATGGGCTTGCCGGGTTTCGGGTTCTTCTTTAGGGGGTTTACGAAAACAGGGGACCTCTAAGATTCCCGTTAGCAATTATTCCGACCCCTATATTGCCCAAGAAACCTCAGTTCTTTGCCAGGGTTGTCCAGGTCCCCGGCTGGAGCTGCTGCTGATGCTGTTGGGGGTGGCTGGAGAAGAGTGAGGACCTTGGAGAAGGGATTCGTGTGGAGCCGTGGCTTCTCTTGTTGAGGGCTCGGAACCTTTTTCCAGCCGAAGAGGCTCCAAATCGTTGTCTACCAAGCTGGTCAGGTAAGGATTACTAATACTACTACCTGTAGGAAAGCGTATACAAAATCGCGACACGAGTTGCGGGACCAAGGGTTCTTGCTTAAGCAAAATCTCGAGGTGATGTTGGGAACCTGGCACGCACCTACAAGCTCCAGCTTTGGCAAACCAAGCAGCTTCGGGAAACCGGGTAAACCGCTTGGACCTCCACCAATGGCTTAGAGTTTGTCGTAGACCCTAAACCCTAAACCCTAAACCCTAAACCCTTAAACCCTAAACCCTAAACCCTAAACCCTAAACCTGGGGCCCAGGGCCTTCTCCTCCAAACGGGGTTTTGGGCACAGGCCCTTGGGGATCGGTGACCAAAAAAAAAAGAACCTCTCTTGGCCACCCTCAGGGCCCTAAAGGGCCTCTTACCTACTGGTACTTAAGGGGCTAAGCTCGGTTGCAAGACGACCAGCACACACCTTTTCCTCTTGCTCACTGGTCAAACATCCGGCATCTTGATTCCTGTCAACCGCTTTGGGTCACACTAAGGATCAGTCTTGGGGGGGCTAGTGTGTCTTGTGCTGGAGCCGCACGGCTCAAAAAGCAGACTCGATCAAAACCGGCTCAGTCTTGAAGATGCGGGGGGCTCCGGTGTCCAGGTTCCTGCTCCGCCTTGCCTTCTGGCTTCGAGCGGCATTCCTAGGCGCACAGCTGGAGGGCGTTGGGGTCCGGGGCTTCGGATGGGGGAGGGGGGGCGGAAGCAGTACCGGCTGGCGAGATTTTCGGCATTAGGCCAGTCCCACACCAGAAGCCCTACTTGGCATGTTGTGCTGAGCCCCAGTCCCTAGAAGCCCCAAAGTGCAAGCCTCCCAAATGTCCACTCTTCGAGAGTTCGAGCGGCATTTTGCCTTTGCCTTCATCGCCTTCTTCTTCATGGCCTGAACGTGTAGACCCAAAGACTATCAACGTGAGTACATGACACGCGAAGCGTCCGACATGTCGATGAGACCAGACGTTAGACGCGAGATCAGAGACGACAAAGGACACCATCGCATCACGAGGCAGGGCACATTGCACAAGCCAGGACAGAAGAGGAGTCACGAGACATATGCGGATACCACGAGGTCCCAGGTCTCCCTGAGCCTCCGCGCCCCGTAACACCCTATCCATCCCTGTCCCCAAACCCCCCAAACCGCCAGCCTTCATGGCCTTCATGGGCTTCGACGTCTTGGCGGCTTTCATGGCCTCTTGGGGACTTGGGATACGGGTTTCTAGGCTTTGGGTCCGAGCCTTTGGAGCTCAGACCCGGCAGAATCTTCCGGGATTGGCGCCCAAACTTACCACAAACGCCTGTCCTGCAACAACCCCCCCCATTCCAACCCGAGTCCATGGGGTGGGGGGGAGAGGGGGGGGGGTTGGTTTTGGGATGTAGGGGTGCTTTAGGTTAGGGCTTGAGGGCACCATGGCCTCGTTTTGATACCTAATTAGCTCACGTTACAGCCCCAAAGTACCCCTAAACTCCTGTACCTACACCCCACAACACACGAAAACCCCTTTCTGATGATGCTTGGCCTCAAAACCATCAAGCTGCCATGATCTTCTCAGAGTTTAAGGATCTCGGCTGTGCTGATGTAGGGTTTCCGAGGGGTACCTTGTTGGGTCCTTGTTATGAGGGAATCCTACTACCTGGGGGACTATATTAGGGGTCCCTTGTTTTTCGCGAACTTCCCTTTGGGACCCAAATCTCGAGCCTTCGAGGCCACTTGGCGGCCGCTTGTCTCCAAGTCGTCCACGCTGCTGTCGCCTGGAAAGGTTTCCCGCAGCTTCAGCAAGGCGCGGGTTTAGGGTTTAGGGTTTAGGGGTTAGGGTTTAGGGTTTAGGGTTTAGGGTTTAGGGTTTAGGGTTTTGGGTTTAGGGTTTAGGGTTCAGGGTTTAGGGTCCAGCGGCCCAAAAGGTTTAGGGGCACCAGTTGTTATCGCTGACTGCAAGCGGAAACGCATTCGTCTACAGTTCCGCAAGGCTCCGTCTGATAGACGTCACTCCCCTCGGCCCAAACCCACTAAACCGAGAGCCCCAAACCCTGCAAACCTACTAACTTCAAGCATCCCAAAGCCCTCCAAAGCGCGTCTAAACCACGGAGTCTGAGCCTACGGCCTACGAAACAACTAAAGCCACGGCAACCTTCAAAAGGCGAAAGCCAGAGTGTGTCGACCAGCAGGCACCGAAGCCACTACCCTGAAACGCAAAGGGTCTTAGCTTCAGGTGGGGATATAGACCCTCAAGTCCCTGTTTAGGAGAGCCAGAAGAGGGTCAAGAAGGGTTCCCTTTTAAGGGTCCCCCTTATCCTACCTAGGAAGCTTCATGCATGGGTCAACAGTCTTAAGCCCCAATCTTTGCTGGTTGATGCAACTGCTGACCACGTAAACTGAACAAAGGACACCTGAGCCTCTGCCCACAACACGCAAACAACTCTTCGAAGCTCCCTAAACTTCAAGCCCTTTCGAGATGGCAGCAAATGAACACAATACAGGATTTAGGATTTCGGGTTTAGGGTTTAGGGTTTAGGGTTTAGGGTTCAGGGTTCCCCCACTTACCCTAAACCGTAAACCCAGAGTGCGGGAATGCATGCCTTGGTACACCTTGATGTACCTGAAGCAGCCCGCGGAGGAAGTGAGGAGATGGGAGGCTTTGGGGGGGGGAGGAAAGTGTGTTGGACACTTAAGGGCTATTTGACATGGGTTTCTTTTGAGATATCATTGCGGATGATGTCAAATGGTCGCTGAAAAGTTTGGGTGTGCACAGGTGCGCTGAGGCCGCTGAAGCCGCTCAGGCCGCTCAGGCCGCTCAGCCCGCTGAGCCCGCTGAGCCCACTCAGGCCACTGAGCCCGCTGAAGCCGCTGAGCCCGCTGAGCCCGCTGAAGCCGCTCAGGCCCGCTGAGCCCGCTGAGGCCACTGAGCCCGCTCAGGCCGCTCAGGCCGCTGAGGCCGCTGAGCCCGCTCAGGCCGCTCAGGCCGTTGAGGCCGCTGAGGCCGCTCAGGCCCGCTGAGCCCGCTGAGGCCGCTGAGCCCGCTCAGGCCACTGAGCCCGCTGAAGCCGCTGAGCCCGCTGAAGCCGCTCAGGCCGCTGAGGCCGCTCACTGGCTCCGCTGTACTGGAAAAGAGTACTGCGTCGAAGCGTCCAAAGCAAGGAGAGGGAAACCCTAAACCCTAAACCCTAAACCCGGGGGGCAGGTCTTGGGCCTGACGCTTTGCTACTTCTTTTTGAGTCTTCGGGCTTCAACGCTCAATCACAACTCTCGGAAATCTTGGCTGCCCCTTTAAGCCATCGATCCCAAACTCCGCATCCCAGGCACTGATCCCCAAGCCCATTCAAGTCAGGCACAGCAGGCCTCACAAGCCAGGATGGTAATGGTTTCGGCTTAATGCAACGTCATGCATCCCAACCGTCAGACCCACAAATTTTACATACAGATGCCCCAGGAAGAGAAACGTCCCATCGAGGGTAGTCTTTGGACCCGGCTCCCAACGTGTGTGTGTGTGTGTGTGTGTGTGTGCGTTACAGGCTAGGAGACGTGTTGTATGTGGGTAGTTGTCAAAATTAGGGTCCTTTGTTTGGTACCCCTAAATAATTGGTGCCGTATTGTAGACAGGACCCAAAAAGGGACCCTAATTTTGACAACTACCCATGTAGATATCCTCAGCGCCCCCCACGCAAGCGTGCTCTTGGCGCCGCGGCCCCAATCGTCCCGACCCCGCCTGCTACAAACCGAGAACATCCGAAGACGAAACCCTCCGTGCGGCAAGGACGCATCAGCTCTGACTTTGCTCCCGACTTGAGACAGGCTTCGAAGGCTGATCTGGGCCAGGGCTCTTTCCAGACTTCAGCTGCCAACTTAACCCACAAAACCTCTCAAACTCTCAAACTTCTTGCTGCTAAACAAGTGAAACCAGTGTCCCTCACCTATGCTGAGACCTGGCGCGCATGGACTTTTCTAACCCCTACGCTCTTCACCGTGCGAAAGCGTTTTGCATCTGAAGGCCTTCGAATTCTGGGGTCGGAGCAGAATTTGTGCTGTGTCACATAGCACATGCGCTGACATGCTAGGATGCAGAGCCACGATACCGGACAACATCGAAACCCGACACACACCAAAAGCCTAAAGCCAAAACGACGCTAAATCCTGGAGCATGCAAGGGGTCGATGACCTGGCAATGGTTGCAAAGGCAACCGCGTGGTACCGCAGCTGCTGAGCCGTTGATCGCTTTAGGGTTTGCTTTCGGGTTCGCGGCCGAAAGATTCCATAAGCTTGCCTTGCCTTACTTCACTGAAAAGGAAGCTTCTCCGGCTTCCGAAACCCTAACTGTAACCAGTATTAATGAGCATCAGCATGAACAGCATCACCATCAACAGCATCATCAACAACAAGAAGAGAATCACACATGCGACCAAACCCAGCAAACCGTAACCCTAAATCTTCTAGTGGTCGTGTTCAAACCTGAGTCGCTGCTCTGGGAAACCCCAAACTAGGCCTTAAGATTCTGCACTTTGTGTTTAAGCCCTGAACCCGAAACATCCGGCACGGCGCCTGCACACGCGCCAAACCTTGTCAGCGGGTCCTTCGACCACCGTGCCCAGCGCGTTCACTGAGTGCTTCAGCTTGGAAGCCTTGGGACTTCAGGGTCGAGGGGGGTTTAGGGTTTAGGGTTTAGGGTTAAGGGTTAAGGGTTAAGGGTTAAGGGTTTAGGGTTTAGGGTTTAGGGTTTAGGGTTTAGGGTTTAGGGTTTAGGGTTTAGGGTTTAGGGTTTAGGGTTTAGGGTTTAGGGTTTAGGGTTTAGGGTTTAGGGTTTAGGGTTTAGGGTTTAGGGTTTAGGGTTTAGGGTTTAGGGTTTAGGGTTTAGGGTTTAATTTTAGGGTTGAAATGTGCCCCCTCACGCCTGTGAAGATCTCTCTATACCCCTTCCGAGTGTGCAAAGGCCACTTTTTCTGGGTGACGTTAAGACGAGAGGTTCCGAGCTTGAAGATGGGCCACACGCGGCATGAGATCCAACTAAGAGAACTGCTCCACTTCTGCAGCTGACCCTAAACATTAAACCCTAAACCCTACACCCTAAACCCAGATGCTACAAAGAAAGAATGTTGGCAATTTGGCATGCAGAGCCGGATCTCAAAGCAACCGTGAGGGCACACCCCCCCCCCCCTCCCCCGGACTCCTCAGGACTTCGGGATTCCTCTTTGTAGTTCAGGCCTCTAGGCTCTAGGCTCTAGGCTCTAGGCTCTAGGCTTTAGGCTTTAGGCTTTAGGCTTTAGGCTTTGGGCTTTAGGCTTTAGGCTTTAGGCTTCAGGCTTCAGCTTTAGGCTTTAGGCTTTAGGCTTTAGGCTTTAGGCTTTAGGCTTTAGGCTTCAGGCTTCAGGCTTCAGGCTTCAGGCTTCAGGCTTCAGGCTTCAGGCTTCAGGCTTTAGGCTTTAGGCTTTAGGCTTTAGGCTTTAGGCTTTAGGCTTTAGGCTTTAGGCTTTAGGCTTTAGGCTTTAGGGTGCTCAGGGCTTGTCTCGGGCACTCACCTCCAGATTTCGGCCAAGAAGCGGCGATAACTTTGATCGCCGCGTTCACGTGCTTCCACTTGCCTCAGCTCATCGACCCAACCCGAAAGCCGAGACCGCACATCTCGGAAACTTGGGAAACCATGCGTGAACAGCTTTGAACAGCCCTCAAATCCTAAAGCTCGAAGCCCGAAATTCTAACCCTGAACCCTAAACCCTAAACCCTAAACCCTTCAAGCCCAGGGTGCTCTTTCGGTCGCCTGGTGGCGAAGGCAAAACCTGGAGATCGGCGATGAGCACCATGGCCTGCCACCCTAAGCCCGAAACCCGAAACCCTAAACCCTAAACCCGAAACCTCTTTTAAACCTGGCTGCGAACCGAACCACCCTTGCCCCTACTCCCCTCGTCACACCTCTCAACCTGAGAAGGCCAAAGACCCTAAACACACAAGGATGCCCCTGTTTCGCTCCTTCTGTTTGGGCAGTTCTCTAGACAAGTACTACAAGGCACCGTGTTCGATGCGAACCCCCAATAAAAGGACCAGAACTTGGAGAACTGGCCACTTGCTTCTGAATCTGACCCTAAACCCTAAACCCTAAACCCTAAACCCTAAACCCTAAACCCTAAACCCTAAACCCTAAACCCTAAACCCTAAACCCTAAACCCTAAACCTTGGCCCGAAGCCCGACCCCGCCTCAGCTCAGAGCCCTCCATGCACCGGCTTGAGCCCAGAGCTGAGCAAACACACGGGGCGCACCCTCCACAGAGCATTCCTAAACCCTAAACCCTAGACCCTAAACCCTAAACCCTAAACCCTAAACCCTGAACCCTAAACCCTAAACCCTCAACCCTAAACCCTAAACCCTGAACCCTAACCCCTTTTTGCAGGAACCTTTCGCAGACCACCCCTTCACAGGGCTCCGTTTGGGGGGGTGGGGGAGGGGGGCCTTTTTGGCGGAGCTATTTGGGGGTTTAGGGTTTGGGGTTTGGGGTTCAGGGTTCAGGGTTCAGGGTTCAGGGTTCAGGGTTCAGGGTTCAGGGTTTAGGGTTTAGGGTTTAGGGTTTAGGGTTTAAGGGTTTAGGGTTTAGGGTTGTTTAGGGTTTAGGGTTTAGGGTTTAGGGGGTTTAGGGTTTAGGGTTTAGGGTTTAGGGTTTAGGGTTTAGGGTTTAGGGTTTAGGGTTTAGGGTTTAGGGTTTAGGGTTTAGGGTTTAGGGTTTTGCGCTCTCTGAACTCTCGGAAGACGCTGAGGCATCCTCCCAATTCCCCTTTGGGCACCGGCGTCCTAAACCCTAAACATGCCTGAAGCCGGTCCTCCTCAACTTCTGAACCCCGGAACCCTGCAACCTCTGTGAGACCCTGGACCCTCTACAGCCCAGAAAGAGGAACAAAACCAGGCCCCAATCACACGCTTCAAAGCCTTCAAAGATTTAACCGAAGGACCCCAAGCCCCAAGCCTCTCCCCCACAAGCCCTTTACAACCCTCAAAGCCGAGTTCGAGCTGGTCCTCCCCAAAGACCAGAAGACAAAACACCTGCACGCCTGAACAAGCATGTTCTCCGGGGCAAGGGCAAGGAAGCACCACCGCGGGGCCTGTGCAAGAGCATGCGCTTCTGCAATACTGGCCTTCAAAGGGTTTCGGGTTTAGGGTTTTATGGCTTTTCGCAGTGCGTTGCTTGAGCCGTCGACACCGCCATCTAGCATAAGGCTCCAGCAGTTCACCCAAGAACGGACCCAGATTGTAAGTCCATGCAGGGTTTGGGTCTTCCTGAAAGATTTGAGGGGTGCGCAGCCCGGGTTCAGATCCGCGGGGATTCGAGTTCAAGCCGTTTAAGGATCAGGCCCAAGTGGGTTCAGAGCCCGGAACTGAAGATGGCAAGGGGCGAATCAGAGGAAAGCAGCCCTAGAATTTGAGCCGTCAAACCCCAAACCCTCAAACCCTAAACCCTAAACCCTAAACCCTACCCCCTCAAACTTCAAGGATTTGTAGGCCACCTGGGTACAATTCATCGGCCTTCAGGGTCCTCCCTACCTCAACCCCGCAACATCCCGAACCCCAACACCTTTCACCGAGCTCCACGTCTCCTCTAAGACCCCCAACCATAACTGCTGATGTGGACCAGCCGGCTGAGAAGCATAAATCAGTGGAGTAGCTACTGGGCCCAAGGAAATGAAGGGGAAACATGCACGAACTACGGTAGGCTGCGCTCCAGCGGCATGCGCTTCATCCGACACCAACCCTAAACCCCAAACCCATAAACCTAAACCCTAAACCCTAAACCCTAAACCCTAAACCCTAAACCCTAAACCCTAAACCCTAAACCCTAAACCCTAAACCCTAAACCCTAAGCCCTGACTTTCTCCCGAGGCCGAAGCGGCGTGGGTGCCGGCCCCGTCGGCTTCCGGGAGGCCAGCCATCCTCGGAAGGAAGAGCTGCGGGAGTTGAGGGGATTCGGGTTTAGGGTTTGGGGTTTAGGGTTTAGGGTTGAGGGTTTAGGGTTTCGGGTTTGGGGTTTGGGGTTTGGGGTTTGGGGTTTCGGGTTTAGGGTTTAGGGTTTAGGGTTTAGGGCTTAGGGCTTAGGGCTTTCCAACCCATCACATGGTCTCCTTCTGCCTTTACAAGCCAAGAAGAATGAAAGCCTGAGTGAACCATCCCCACCCCAAAAAAGAAAGTGCCCTAAACCCAAAAACTCGTGGCAAACCTCACCACCACAGGAACGAGAGAGCTTCCCTGACCCTACCTACCTTTAGGGGTGTAGGGCTTAGGGCTCAGGGCTTAGGGCTTAGGGCTTAGGGCTTAGGGCTTAGGGCTTAGGGCTTAGGGCTTAGGGCTTAGGGCTTAGGGCTTAGGGCTTAGGGCTCAGGGCTCAGTTCTGAGGGCTTAGGGCTTAGGGCTTAGGGCTTAGTTCTCAGGGCTTAGGGCTTAGGGTGTTTTAGGCCCTGAACCACAAGAGAGGAGTCCCTGAGGCCACCGCGAGCCCAGCGCAGCACGCCGTGGCTGTGGACCAGCTTCGCAAGGCCGACCTGCAACAACGGGTTTAGGGTTTAGGGTTTAGGGTTTAGGGTTTAGGGTTTAGGGTTTAGGGTTTAGGGTTTAGGGTTTAGGGTTTCGGGTTTCGGGTTTCGGGTTTCGGGTTTAGGGTCCTGCCTACCTCAACCCCGCAACATCCCGAACCCCTCCCACCTTTCACCTAGCTCCAAGTCTCCTCTTGAAAGAGTTCAGGGTGTAGGGGTTAGGATTTAGGGTGTAGGGTTTAGGGTTCAGGGTTCAGGGTTTGGGGTCCAGGCTTTAGGGTTGAGGGTTGAGGGTCTAGGGTTTAGGGTTCCGGGTTTAGGGTCTGAGGTTCAGGGTCCTTTTGGAGGTGGAGAAAAGATCCGTCGAGCCCCGGATTGAATGGAGGTCGACGGTTCTGGCTTGACACGGCCACTGGCACTTGCCCAACTCTTGAGGCTGTAGTGCTCAGAAGTGCAGAACCCCGATGCCCTGAATCCACAAGTCGCCCAACCCAAAACCCATTCGCAGGCCATATGGAGCATGCGGCACCTCGTCGCGCGAAACCAGGGCCTTACGAGAGCTGTACGGAGACGGGAGTTGAGGTTTCGGGCTCAGGTCTTCGCTGCTGAGGTCAAAAGGATTTGAAAGAGTAGCCCTAACTCGAGCTGTACAGTTTCCAGGTGCGACTAACCGGGTGGCTATGCCATGGGTAGGGCCAGGGGCTAAACGGCTAAGGATGCCGAGCGCAAGTTAACCGAACTAGCCCCCCCCCTCAGGGCCTTTACAGCCCGAAGCTCCAAATAACTTGCTGCGCCTCAAATGACCGTAAGCCCAGATTATGTTGAGCCCTGAACTCCCAAAGGGTGTCTGCTCCTACCACCTCAGCACCTCTCGGACGGACCCCACGTGCCAGTGAACCCGGAACGCTTTAAGCCCCCGAGCGCGGCAGATGCGGCAGCCCATGAGCGCAGTCTTGCGGCGAGTTGGAATTTGAAAGTTCTGGGGACACGAGGGGGGGGAGGGGGGGGGGCGTTTGGATGCTTTCCGATGAGCTTCGCCCTTTGGGGGGGGGGGGGGTTCTTGAGCTGACCCCATGGGATCTTTGGGATTCGAGGACTTTGGCACTGCGTGTTTTCCCCGGACTTGCCTGACGCTTGAGGAGCTTGAGTTGTTGGGCTAAGGGGTGTATGTCTTCAGAAACGGCGCCAAGGGGGCCACCGCTTTCCAGGTAGAACTTAAGACCCTGGGCGTTTACAAACTGTCCTAAGTGGACTCTAGACTGAGGACTGCGACGTATGAAGCCTCCAAAACCTCGGGCCTTGAGCCCGTCCGTGCCACCCACAATGTGCTGCAGCCTCGGTAGCTTCAGGGCTCTGCAGGGCTTCAGGGGCTCTGAAGTTGTTGTTCAAGGGTTTAGGGTTTAGGGTTTAGGGTTTAGGGTTTAGGGTTTAGGGTTTAGGGTTTAGGGTTTAGGGTTTAGGGTTTAGGGTTTAGCGTTTAGGTTTCAAGGTTCCAAGCTTCGGGAAAGAGGGAAAGGAGATCGAAAAAGGCTCGGAGTTCGTTGCGGGCATAAGCTTTGGCCTCGAATCCCACCGATCTCAAGCTCCAAGATCCACTCTGCGCACAACATCCTACCATTCGGGGGTCTACATTAGGGACCTTAAGTAAGAAAGCGTCTATCTTTGAAGAACAGGAGCGCACAAGGAGGTCGAACCCAGATCGAAACAACGGGGCGGAGCAACAAAGCGAGGACAAGAGAGAAAAGAGACAAAACCATGAGAAACATGCGGCTAGCAAAAGGGAACAACCAAAGAGTTTCCCAGAGCTTCTGTCGTTCTCATGTGTGTTCTTGCTGGTGTTCTTATTTTTCTCCATGCTATACAATCTCTTACTGGGCCTCCTTTTTGACGCCTTTGTTCGATTACACCTGTCTTGAACTCCTGTTAGGAATTCAACATAAAACGGTCATTGCCCTCAACTCGACACACATGTTTGGTGCCATATTGGCTTAGCATGTAGGTTCAGAAGAGCACAAGTTCGTGTACATGTTTAAGTCTGGAAGCTTCTCTCCTAGGGTTCGATTACCCCAGGCGTCCCTGCCACGAACTCTGTGCAAAATCATCTGTGTACACCTTCCCAGTCCTATGTCAGTCTTACACTCGTCTGTGAGCGTCCCGAGCTGCAGGGAGGACAGCGCTCGGAGTGAGGGAGGATCCAGGCAGTCCGTCAGCACCTGCGACGTGACTCAGGTCCAGGGCTCAGCGCGGCAACTTAAGGCTTGGCAACGTCCTCCCCCAAGCAGCACACATCGCCGCATCTACGTTACTGTTACACCTGCCAGATCGAAAGCCTGGGGCCCGCCCCAACCCCCAAGAGACCCTCGCCCTGAGCAACAGCAACTGTGGCAGCTGCGAGAAGCGGGCGCTTCTAGTTTTAGGGGGGCCCTTCACAGAATTGAGGATTAGGGGAGGGGAGGGGGGGGAGGAACGAGGCTTCGGAGGCCCAGGCTGCAGCCCTTTGACCACATCGTAGCTTCGGACGACTTCGGACGACTCAACTTGACTTGAAAGACCTCAACAACCAATGGAACATGGAGCTTTCAGCTCACTTCTCCATGAGGCTCAAAATGGCAGGCAGTCCCTGCAACAGCGGGCTTGCTGCTTTCCAGGGAACGTGACAGAACTACTCGCCACTTCTCACAGGCATACTCGCATCTCTTGTACACACACGATGGCGCTTGCGTGCGCGAGGGGCAAGCGTGAGCCTAAGAGCAATTGATAAACTCGACTTCAGGGACGGGCCCGCAAGCTCTCCAAGCAAGAGGCTCGAAAGCGTGTCTCAAAGCAGCTAGTTAGAGGAGAATCTGCCAGGAGTTCCCTCTCACCCTCCTCCTATGCAAGGTTCCCCTAAAACTATCACCTCTGAGTGCACTGGCGGAGCGGAAGTTCCGCTTACTGCTGGTCGGAGGACTCCTCGGGGCAGCTGGACGCTGCGCGCGTGTACGGAGTGTTGAGCTGTTGAGCTGCGGCGGAGGGGATCTGGGGTAGAAGACACCCTTCTTCGGGATCTACCAGCATTCTTGCTTGCCATGCCTTTATAAAGACATAAATGAAAAAATGCGCCGGGGCACGTTCTTGCCCTTCGACTGCCAGAAGTGCTTCTTCGCAAGGTTCATGACTTCATCCAGGGGCAGAGACTTCGGACCTGGCGCAGCCGTGTCGGTTTCGACTGCGTGCGCCGGTGCACCATGTGGCATGTTTGCCATGTTGACAAAACTCTGCTGCCCTAAACCCTAAACCCTAAACCCTAAACCCTAAACCACGTCCTCTCTCGAATTCTTGCTTTGGGCGCTTTGATGGTTTTTTTGGGCGGGGGCCTTTTCGAGGAAATGGGCGCAAGCTTTACGGGGGCAGATACTCTGAAGACGCCTTGTTGGGCCTTGAGCCCCGAAACTCACCCGACGTCGGGACTCAGAGATCCAGGTTTCAGGGGTCAGAACACAGGTTTCCGGGAGTCAACCAAAAACAGGGTCGAGCATGGGGATGTGGTTGGAAAAACAAGGGGTTGGGTGTCAAAAAAAGCAGGTGGGAGGCCCGTCCGAGGCAACAAGGGACAGAGGATCGAAAAAAACAGGGGCCCTGTTCGGGCAACTTGGAAACAGGCGCCTTGAAACGAAGGGGCCCGACCCAAAAAGCCCGAAAAAGGAGACCACCCGTGCAGGTTCGTCTGGGGGTTGAGGGTTGAGGGTTGAGGGTTTAGGGTTTGGGGTTTGGGGTTTAGGGTTTAGGGTTTAGGGTTTAGGGTTTAGGGTTTAGGGTTTAGGGTTCAGGGTTACTTTGGAGCTCAGGCTGGAGCGGGGCACGGAGTGCCTCGTGCTCAGGGCCCAAGGCACCACAAAGCCTCGAGCCCTTCAAGGATCCTAAAGCACTTCTTCAAAGCAGGGTTTAGGGTTTAGGGTTTAGGGTTTAGGGTTTAGGGTTTAGGGTTTAGGGTTTAGGGTTTAGGGTTTAGGGTTTAGGGTTTAGGGTTTAGGTTTTATGGTTTTGGGTTTAGGGTTTAGGGTTTAGGGTTTAGGGTTTAGGGTTTAGGGTTTAGGGTTTAGGGTTTAGGGTTTAGGGTTTAGGGTTTAGGGTTTAGGGTTTAGGGTTTAGGGTTTAGGGTTTAGGGAGAGAATGGCCGCAGACTGCATGTCCCCCTGGTTCTTAGTAGGGAATGAGGGAGTGAAGGTATTATGGGCACATGTAGGGCCCTCATTCCCTCATTCCCGACTAAGAAGCCGCCAGATGTGTCTGCGTGGTTTGAGACAGGGCTCCAGGGCACAGAGGGTTTAGGGGTTAGGGTTTAGGGTTTAGGGTTTCTGAGGTTCGGGGCTGGGCAATAGAGAGAATAACCGAAGATTTACGCTCTGAACCCCAGAATCCCAAAGTCACGGAGGATCAAGACAACTACGTGCTGAACAACGCAAAACAGGTCTGGGTCCCCTGGCGCTCGATAGGAAGACCGATGGCACGGGACCAAATGTACTGTGCCATCACACCAAGCCTTGTGGATGCTGGGGGATTCGACTATGTTGAGGTGCCAGCTTTTGGGGAATTGGCCACATGTTTTTGGAAAATATTTACATTCTACACATGTTTATACATACATGTGTACAGATGTATCGAACTGTAGACTGTAATAAGTGGGGCGCGCGCCGAGGGGGAACCTCGGGATGTTCGTAGGAAAACCTTCGCTTCCTCGATTTTCATAAGATTTCAGGGACCCATACAACCTGTGCGTTGCATAGGGAACTTCTCTTTCCTCTATATTTTTATAAGTGAACGGATAATATGCTTGAAAAGATCATCTGCATTACCTCTGTGCTTGAAAAACATAGCTCCTGTTCATATGTACCTTACACCTCTTTGTCCTCCATATATCTTAACCGGACAGATCCCACATGCTCATACGAAACGTCCATCTCCCCGAAGCTGAAAAGAGTACACATAAACGCCTCTAAGTCCTCGATATAGTTGACTGGAAACGCCTAAGTATGTTTCCTTTATATGTTTACAGTAGAGGAAAACTTCTATCTCTTCTCAGGTGCAACTGCAAGGCTCAAGACAAAGCTAACCCCACCACAACCCAGCGCCATCAAACCCACCACTGCAACAGCTCAGCGAAGATCCGACACCCGAAGGGATAAACTCAGAGGACACAGCCCAAGCCACGTCCGACTACTTCACAAGGCTCACCTCAGGTATCTCAAAGATCTACCAGGGAATCTACCTACTAGCCCTCTCTCCATAGGTTTCAGGGCTGAGACGGACGTGACTATGCCCTCTGGGAAAATTTGAGCAGGTGCCCATGCTCCTGCTTCTGCAAAATTTTCAAGATACTTCAAAAATATGCTGTGCGGCATCAGAGTGTGGCTGTCACAATGATGGCAGTTTCCACAACGTCGAGCTACCATATCCATCATGATTTGCCATCCCCAAACCCTAAACCCTAAACCCTAAACCCTCAACCCTATCGAAAACAACTTCTGAATTGTGGAAACTCGAGAATGAGCTTCTGCAAGCTCCTCCAAGGCAACGAGACCTACACTGAGAGGAAATCATCGGCCACGTAAACGTCCTTTGAAGTGGAGCCCGGCTCTTCCGTGCTCTGGTGGAGCTTTCCGAGCGTTCCGCTCCAGCTGTGCGCTTCGCTTAAAGAGGGCTTCGGGAATAAACCCTGTTGCCCTGGCTGCACAAGACTCCAGAAGAATGATGAGAGTTTCGCCTTAGGTGGCTTTAAAAGACAAATTGCCAGCAGCAGGAAGAAGGTGAAGGGCAGTGCGTTCAAAGGGCTCCAGTCATCCTCAGTCAGGTCCAGCGCAAGTGAGATGACGACGAAGACGAGCGCAGTGCCCAGGATGGCAATGGACGCAGAGGCAAGTGCCCGTACAATCCTAGGGCAACATTTCCAGCGCGACATCCATTTCCATAGCCGCATGGACACGAAGAGCAGCACTAGGATGGATGGCAGCCCCTTCGCCCAGTCAATCATCTCTGCCAACGCGTACAAGAACCGCAAGAGATCGTCATAGTGCTCATATTCCGGCCTGCGGCCAAGGTTCCCAACTTGGGAAATGAGATGGAGTCTTGGCGCAAGCCACGGAATGTCCCAAGCCCAGACCATGTAGATGAAGAGGTCAAGAGGAATCAAACTGCTGTTGAGGCGCTGTTCTGAAATTCTATCAGACAGCTGACTCCTGACCGCACCATCAAAGACATCTAGGCCGGACGTGCTTCCTGCTGAGATCTCGTGGGATATGGATGATATGGTACGTCTGACCTCTTGGTCATCATATGCATCACTCACCGCCTGGTACACAACTTCCCTGTCACACATGATCCTTTTGCCAGTTCTGGGATGTCTGTGCTTGAAGAAGCAACAAGAACATTGGCTGTCTGCAATGCTGAACTGTTGTAACTGCTTTGGCAGCTTCTCCAAGTCTTGGACCAAGCCCATTCCCAAGTAGCTCTGCATCACGAAGATGACCGGAACCAACAGAAGCATTAGGCCGAGCCTCACAAGCAGCCTCAGGCCGCTGTCGTCCCAACCGGCGGTGGCAGCTTCCACCACGGTGAGCTGCAATCGCACACAAAGCCATGCTGCGCTGAAGAGGCAAAGGATCACCGGCATGGTGACGGGTACCAGCTTGATCTTCCGCAGGCGCTCGGGCCGGCGGAGGAACATGGCAATCTCGTAGGTGCACCAAAGCCTCAGGGGCTGAGCACCCTAACCCAAAAAATGGTCAACCTTTTCACTTCTGGCAGCTGAGTACCCAAACCCAAAAAAAGGTTAACCTTTTCACTTACAATAGGAGTATATAAGCCCCAAAAGGCTAAAGGTGACCGACTCAGCTGCTAAGAAGCCGAGTGAAGTATCTGGGCGACCAAATCACGGTAAGCTCCTTCGCGCACTCCAAGTTGTTTCCCAGGCCCATGATGCCTCGCGTCTTCAGCTTGTCATTGTGCTGAGGAATACACAAGATGTCCAGGAAGACGTTCTTAGGGCCCAGAAGAAGGGCTCGGACACGCTGCCAGAAGCAAAGGAGTAGCAGGAAGGACAGGTGCGGGATGATGGCTACCCACCTTCCTTCCGGAAGGATCTCAAATGCCTGGGGGTTTAGGGTTTAGGGTTTAGGGTTTAGGGTTTAGGGTTCAGGGCTTAGGGTTTAGGGTTTAGGGTATAGGGTTTAGGGTTCAGGGTTCAGGGTTCAGGGTTCAGGGTTCAGGGTTCAGGGTTCAGGGTTTAGGGTTTAGGGTTTAGGGTTTAGGGTTTAGGGTTTAGGGTTTAGGGTTTAGGGTTTAGGGTTTAGGGTTTAGGGTTTAGGGTTTAGGGTTTAGGGTTTAGGGTTTAGGGTTTAGGGTTTAGGGTTTAGGGTTTAGGGTATAGTGTTTAGGGTTTAGGGTTTAGGGTTTAGGGTTTAGGGTTTAGGGTTTAGGGTTTAGGGTTTAGGGTTTAGGGTTTAGGGTTTAGGGTTTAGGGTTTAGGGTTTAGGGTTTAGGGCTTAGGGTTTAGGGTTTAGGGTTTCCGGTTTAGGGTTTAGGGTTTAGGGTTTAGGGTTTAGGGTTTAGGGTTTAGGGTTTAGGGTTTAGGGTTTAGGGTTTAGGGTTTAGGGTTTAGGGCCTGGAGCATTCCCAGGATGACAGACAAGAGCAGGGTGGTCCAGAATGCGGCGGGTGCATTGAAGACGATCATCAAGGAGAGCACTTTCATCCAGCGCGGAGTTCCCCAATCGTGGCTGAGAAAGTGGTCGTAGGAACTGACTCGCCGTACCTATACTCCCCTTAGAACCTTAATAAACAAAATCATATTCTAAATACCCTCTTAAGTTTTACATGAACAAAAACTAAACAAATAAATCCCAAGGGGGATATAGGTACCTGAGCTGTGGTCGACGCGTCCACTGTGGCGCTCGAGGAGGCGAAGTGCTTGCCGAAGCCGCGGAGGCAAACGTGAAGTGGTACTCCATGGGGTTCCAATGGTGCCAGCTCCGTCGAACTGCTTTCTAAAGATCCCGGTGACTCCATGGCGCTTCTTTGCTACTGCTGGCCTGGATGTCAGGGTCTAGGGTTTAGGGCGCGAGGCAGGGCCTGAGACTTAAGCCTCTTTGGGTCTTATTATTATTATTATTATCATTATTCATATTATTATTATATTACAATTTCTAGTATTACTACTACTTTTATTATTATTACTATTATTATTACTATTATTATTACTATGTTTACCGTTGTCCTTATTACTTAGGGCCTGGACTTTGCGATCGACTGCTTAAGGTCTTGGAGCTCGCGCCGAGGGAACTTGGATTTCAGGAGCCGCTGCGACCTTCGCATGAAAACTTGAGCCCAAAGTGGCGTGTGTCTTGGGTTGCCCTAAACCCTAAACCCTAAACCCTAAACCCTAAACCCTAAACCCTAACCCCCCTTGGAATACCGCAAGGATCCGCAAGGCTAAAGTTGCCTAGGACATACCTGCAGCTCAGTAGAAAGCCGTCTGGGTTCCTTTAGATGTTTTATGGGCGCGTGTACTTCTCACGAACCTCAGTTCTTCTAAAGCTTACTGGGTAAAGCCTTTATGTCACATCCAATTCTAGCAACGAGTAGATGCCAATCTATTTAGATTCCTGTCGGTGTTTATTCTTATCGAGTCTCACAAACCGACATTTCTTCTATACTTTATTTGGAAAACCTCTATGTCCTCCTTCTTTTGTGTGGTCTCAGAGCACAGCGGGGATTTGAATGGGGAACCCCCTAAACCCTAAACCCTAAACCCCAAACCCTAAACCCTAAACCCTAAACCCTAAACCCTAAACCCTAAACGAGAAGGAAAGCCCTACCAAGTGCCGGGAGACGTCCGCGACACGGCGAAGACCACCTCGTGGAGTGGGCTTTTAAGGCTGTGAGTCGGCGCGTTGAGGGCTTTCGCGGGTCGGTTTTGGGAGCTGCAGGGGTTTAGGGTTTAGGGTTTAGGGTTTAGGGTTTAGGGTTAGGGTTTAGGGTTTAGGGTTTAGGGTTTAGGGTTTAGGGTTTAGGGTTTAGGTTTTAGGGTTTAGGGTTTAGGGTTTAGGGGTTAGGGCTTAGGGCTTAGGGCTTAGGGCTTAGGGTCTAGGATTTCGGGTTTAGGGTTTAGGGTTTAGGGTAGCTTTGGGGGCAAGAGTGGAAATTGGGAGTTGAGCAGCTGGGCGAGCTTGGAGTTGTTTTAGACTTAAGGCAGGTTGCTGACTTGTGTTTTGGCCTGATCCTTGTCTAAGGAAGTGTTTAGGGCCTTCCTGGGATCCTACCAAACTTCCATCCTTCAACATCACACGTGACAGTTTCGCCTAGGTCGGGTCTTGAGCAAGCCCCACTCAGCTCACTTTACGGCTCGATGGTTCGAGGGCTTGAAGGTTTAGGGTTTAGGTTAAGAATAGAATTATTTTCATCAGGAAATAGGATTATATCTCCAGAAAACCAGAACTTCTATAATATAAGCATTACATTGCATGGCTTTCTTATGATCTTCTTTTTAGTACTGCCTGGCCTGTTTGGAGGATTTGGAAATAATTTTGTACCTATCTTTCAAGGGTCTCCAGAAGTGGTATATCCTGGAGTCAATATGTTTCTATCTTAATTCTTTTACTTTCATATCTTTTCCTAATCCTTTCTATAATCTCAGAATTTAGAGGTGGTACAGGATGAACATTTTTTCCACCATTAACCACTTCTTTTATGACTTTATCAGCTTCAAGTACAGGAAATCTTATATTTGGATTATTAATCTCTGGTATATCTTCATGTCTTACATCTCTTAACTTTTGGACAACAATTCTAAATCTGAGATCTTATTATCTGACATTAAAGACTATCCCATTATTTCCTTGGGCTTTCTTGATTACAGCTTTCATGCTCCTGGGGAAAAATCTTCTGAGGCCCCTGGCCGTGTAGAAGTTCTCCTCCTTCAAGTTGTAGAAATGCCTGGGGTTTGGGGTTTAGGGTTTAGGGTCTAGGGTTTGGGGTTTGGGGTTTAGGGTTTAGGGTTTAGGGTTTAGGGTTTAGGGTTTAGGGTTTAGGATCTAGGGTTTAGGGTTTAGGGTTTAGGGTTTAGGGCTTAGGGCTTAGGGCTTAGGGTTTAGGGCTTTCACAGTGCTAGTCCAAGGCCGCTCTGACTACAGTGCTGGCTCATAAACTTCGCAAGATCTGTAGGGTTTCATGGGCTCAGGGCAACTCAAACCCTTGCACCCGGGGTACGCGGGGCAAGACAACCCAAGAGAAAACCCCAAGGAGGAAGCTGCAAACCACTCCAGGCAAGATCACATGAGCTGGCCGCTGTGCGCGTCGACGTTGGGGAAAGGATTCTTCACCTGCAAAGGCCAGGGAGAGGGTGGCCCTGCGGGCGACTACATGATGTTCTAGAGAACGAACCCACCCTCGGGACTCCAACCGCCTGTTTACCTTCCGTCATCTCCCTGTCGCACTAGTGGAATCAGCTTCAAAACCTAAGAAAAGGCCCCTGTGATTGCCTCCGTTCGTTGGTCCCAATAATGGTTGATCTGGGGCTGGTCCAAATGCTGGCTAGTAGGTCACTAGTACCTTCATACTGTTCGTATCTTTGTCTCTGGAGTGCAGGTTTGGGCTTCAGCCACCTTTTATACGACGGCCACCTGTTGAGTTCGCAGCCCAATTCTCCTGGGACCTCTGGCCCGGAACTTCACTTCTGAAGCAATGGATCTTAAACTTAAACGCTTCAGAAGAGCTTCCCGAAGAAACACAAAACCCTAATCTAGCACAAACAGCACTCGGTTCCTCCGATGGGCAGAACGCCGCTCCTGAACCCCAAGCTTTGCTGGTAAGAAACAAAAGCACACCGCGACCCGAACCGCACCCCCACATTCGCTGTTTGCCCCGCTAGAAGCCCCCAAAGCCATGGTGTCGGATCCCTAAACCCTAAACCCTAAACCCTAAACCCCAAACCCCAAACCCCAAACCCCAAACCCCTAAACCCCAAAAAGTGATGCCCATAAGCCTTGAACCCTCCCGGAATCTCGGCTTTGGGGGGGGCCCACCTTCCCCTGCTTCTCCAAGACCTTGGGAATGGCCTGGTAGCAGGCGTCCACCAGCTGAAACAGAGGGTCCTTCCACAGACCCTAAACCCTAAACCCTAAACCCTAAACCCTAGACCCTCGCATATTTCATCATATTTTCCGAGATTCGGGGGCTAGTCAAGAAAAGGGCATGCCCTTTCAGCCGCGAGCATCCCGCACTTCGCGACTCTCCTACGACAGGGCGTCATGCTACTGCTGCTTCTCTCTTGTGGGGAGGCGGTGGGTGGCTCCTCCTTGCAGTGCTCCAGCGCAAACTCTCGCTCCAGCATGTATCGCCTAAGGCGAGTGCAGGCAAGATCAACCCCCTCAAATACGTGGAGGTCTCAGGGTTCAGGGCGCCCTCCACCAGCAAAAATATTGATGAATTAACGTTCAAGCGGAAAATGAGGACAACCAGAAAGCGCAAGCAAGCAGTTGCTTCGGCTCTGCGAAACCCAAGGTCACCTGCACACAGCTGCGCTAGTATCGCTAGTTCTCTGCACCCTGCCCTGCGTTGCAAGCGTTGCACCAACAGGTCCTCTCTATTTCCAGACCTGTTGCCCTTGTGAAAAACTCAAAGGCACCTGCAAAAACGGGAGCTTGGGGGTTCACAAATGTTCACAAGGCCACGGCTCCTGTTGGGTAAAAGGCGATCGGCCTCTTAACCCTCTCCAAAGCCAAACAAAATCTACATCTTTGCCTATGCAGTGAGAGGAGGTCCGGAGTAGCGGCTTCACAGGGATGGGGAGCGGGGGAGTTCGGGTTTGAGGGAGTTGTTTCAGCGATAAGTGCCAGCAGCACAGTGGCCAAGTTAAGCTCCCAATCCCGATACCCACTGTCTCCAATGCACTCCAAACAATGGGGCAAGCGACGGGTCCGTGTTTCGGAGAACGGCATGGCCGAAGCCCGGAATCACCTGTCGCGGGTTTTCCCGTGTACCCGGCGCCAAACAAAAAAATCCACCAACTCTGGGAACGGGTTGCGTAAGAGGGCCCCAATTCGTCCCCTCGGCCCGGACTTAATGGCCGTAAAGCCCGTTTAGTTGAGAGGGCTGAGAGCACGCCTTGCCCTCCTTGAGCGTCTTGTTCGCAAAATCGGTGAGCAGCTCCTGGCATCGCGCCGAGGCTTGTCGTTCAAGGCTTCAAGAAGGGTTAGGGGTTTTAGGGTTTAGGGTTTAGGGTTTAGGGTCTAGGGTTAAGGGTTAAGGGTTTAGGGTTTAGGGTTTATGGTTTAGGGTTCGGGGTTTTAGGGTTATACGTGGTGTCTACATTGGGGGCGCCGCCCAGAGATCCCTCTCAACGACTTCCTAACCCCCAGAGGATGTTGCCCTCAACCCTCATCTGCCCTAAGCCCTACACTCCTGAGGCGCCATGACCCCTCAACCAAAGCTGTACGCCTCGACAGCTCATGCAGGATTCTGGCTGCTGGGCTCGCAAAACCCTGAGTGTCTTTACCCTAGATAGGTCGGGGCTGCTGCTCCTAAAACCCCTAAACCTCTAGACGCTGAAACCCTAAACCCTAAACCCTAAAGCCCGAAACCCTAAACGCTTAGACCCTAAACCCTACTAAACCCTAATATCCCTCAGCACCCCAACCAGCTGCCTTCGTTGGCGTCTGCCCTCCCAGCTGCTTCTGCACGTCTAGGAGCCAGCCCAAACACTCCTGTGATCGGTTGAGAGGGTTTTGGGGTTTGGGGTTTAGGGTTTAGGGCTTACTTAGGGTTGAGGGTTTTGGGGTTTGGGGTTTAGGGTTTAGGGCTTAGGGTTTAAGGGTTAAGGGTTAAGGGTTAAGGGTTAAGGGTTTAGGGTTTAGGGTTTAGGGTATAAGGTTTAGGGTTTAGGGCTTAGGGCTTAGGGTTTGGGGTTCAGGGTTCAGGGTTAGGGCTAAATCAGCAAAACCGCAATCCCACCATAAACAACCGGCCCAAACCGGCGAAGCCCTCGAAGCTTCGCCCCCCCCCCAACTGCTGCAGTGTTCCTGGTTGGCCAGGCCATGCAGCGGGCCAGCCAGACCTTGGTTCATGTCTTTGCTAGGCCCTCAAGGCTCGAGGATTGAGAGGCTGAGGGGGGTCTTAGGGTTTCAGGGAACTTCCTGCGGTTTTTGGGGGGAGCAGCTCGTGCAGCTGGCGCAACAAGGGGTTCTTGGGTCGCGCTTTAGAGGCCTCGGGCGAAGCGGGAGCCGGAGACACTCAAGGCCCGGGGTGGGCTACCCTAAACCCTAAACCCTAAACCCTAAACCCTAAACAAAAGGACTTTAAGCCTGACTCTTCAAGTCCCTGAGCCTCTCATGAGGGTACAACACATGCAACACCCGACGCCCTACCGAACCAAAAGCAAGATGCCCATATTCACTCAGCCTCTTAATAAGCCCCATAGGAGCTCTAAAAACCCTCTAAACCAGCACCCCAAATAAGGCTGAAGCCTCAACCTCAACGCAGCAAACTTGAAGCACACATCCTAACCCAAACCCTACAACCCTCAACCCGCAACCCCGAAGCCCTTCAATGTTGAACCCCTAAACTTCTACATTTCAACCCCAAGACCCTTATCGATCACTCAACCCCGAAAAAACCTCTTCTTCGGAACCGAGCCGCCACAGAGACCGGCTGCCCAAGCGTAGTAGGGATCGCTCAGGGCCTTCACTGCCCCAGCTTCCACCCTAAACCCTAAGCCCTAAGCCCTAAGCCCTAAACCCTAAACCCTAAGCCCTAAACCCTAAACCCTAAACCCTAAACCCTAAGCCCTAAGCCCTAAGCCCTAAGCCCTAAGCCCTAAACCCTAGTTCGGGCCTTAGATGGCTGAGAGCCCTTGGGATAACACTTTGAGGATGCCAAGCGGCGGAGCCCACGAGGTGCGTGGCGTGGGCTGAGACGTTGCCACCCTCCTCGGAAGTTGATTTTCTTAGCCTGGGTTTAGGGTTTAGGGTTTAGGGTTTGGGGTTTGGGGTTTGGGGTTTAGGGTTTAGGGTTTAGGGTTTGGGGTTTAGGGTTTAGGGTTTAGGGTTAGGGTTTAGGGTTTAATGTTTAGGGTTTAGGGTTGAGGCCGGCTTCCAGGTTGTTGAAATGTTGGTGAAGCTGAAAAAAAAACCCAAGCCGAAACCCCCATCAGTAGGGTTTCGGGTTTAGGGTTTAGGGTTTAGGGTCTAGGGAGTTCAGGGAGCCTGTTGGGTGGGAACCCGTAATCTTTAGAGACAGCAGGCACTCAGAGATACGAGAAGTCATCAATGCTTGGCCGCAACCGCCCGACGGAAGAGCTACAAAACATTCTAATCAGTTTACCTACGCATGCAGCTGCCGAGGTTCTACGTAGGGCAGAGTGGCAGCACTTCGAGGCCCCGGCGTGGTCAGCGTGCAGCATCAGGTAGAGCCTCGTGCACTCGTTGAAACCTTCGTCCTGCGAAGTTTCGCTCTGAAGCTTCGCTCCGCATCTTTATGAGAGCCTTTGTCTCCACAGCCTCTTCCGGCAGGCTGACGAGTGCCCTGCCGCCCCAGAAGACCCTTGCAAGATCTGCAGGTTTTCGCCCTGGCTTAGAACTCGTTTTTGTTTCTGATGTTGCCGGAGCTTTCGGGCCCCTTGGGTGCCTCTGGACAGCGACTGCACACCCCTGACGTTGTACCGTTGCACCCCAAACCCAAACCTGAACCCAATCCCGACATGCGCCAAAAAGCCCCCCAAAGGCACAACCCCCTCATTGCTCTCATTTACTTACGAACGCACTGGAGCATGCTGGAGATCCAAAGGCCGCTGCCTGATCCCTCGTTGTTGGGCGAGGGTTCTTGCGCGATCGTGCGCGCTCGGCATGATCGATGCCGGCCCCCCTAGACCCCATAGAGCACCTCAAAGCTGGATCCTAGAAAAAGCTGAAGACTTCTCTCACTTAGGGTTCGGGGGGGCATCAAGTATCCCGAACCTTCAAGGAGCCCCCCACGCTCTCCAAAGCCCTGGGTCCCCCTGGTATTACGCAGATGCCCTGAGTCCAGGCGTGTCCTTGTTGATTCCGAGCATCTGTGCAAAATTCGCCTCAGAGCACCAACGACATGTGGAGAGGTCGAGGGGTTTGGGGCCCGAGGGTGCAGCGTGTCCCGGGCCTTGCACTTGAGAACCGACAAACAGGGGTTTGGGGTCTCAAGCTTTGAGGCTCAGATATCCAAATCAACAAAACCCTCGCAGAACAGAGCTGGTTTAGGCGCCCAAAAGCGCCACCCAAGCCCTAAACCCTAAACCCTAAACCCTAAACCGTAAACCGTAAACCCTAAACCCTAAACCCTAAACCCTAAACCCTAAACCCTAAACCCTAAACCCTAAACCCTAAACCCTAAACCCTAAACCCTAAACCCTAAACCCTAAACCCTAAACCCTAAACCCAAAGCCGCGCAAGGCACCGCCCAATCCAGGTTTGGGTTGTACTCTGGGACGACGCCATCCTCGCCATTTGTGCAAGTCGAGACTGGTTGTTTGAAGATTCCAGAATGTTTCCCTCAGCTCCCCCTAAACACCCCCTAAGCTTCCCCAAGCTCCCCCCAAGCTCCCCCTAAGCCCCCCCCCCCCCCAAGCCCCCCCTAAGCTCAGGTCTGAGGATGTCTGAACTTTCAGGCGATAGGGGTTCTGCAGGCTACGGGTGGTGCAGCCCTGGCCCTGGGACGAGGCATGCCGATCAACAAATCGCGCCCAAAAACGCTCCGCACAAGTCGCTGAATGACCGTGCGATAACCCTCCTGAGCTTCTGAAACGCCGTGCTCAAGCCAGCAAACAGCCAAACTGATTCTTCACACATTCGCACGCCAGTCACAAGGCTTTTAAGTTTTTGGCACCCTCAGCTCCTAACTTTAAACCCTCAGACCCGAACCTCACAGGCACCAAACAAACCGTGAAGTCAACAGAACACATTAGGCGAAGAGCGTTGCGCGACATCCCGACAATCCCCAGGCAGGAGCTTCTACAGCCCTCCGACAGTCTCCAATATAGGGGCCTTATTTTTTTTGAATGGGTATTTGGGGCTTTTATTCGGGACCATAAGGGAAGATTATTTGTTAGTTTCCGACTCCTATATTCAACGTTTTGTCAGCCCTGCATCTGAAAGCACTCGGCCTTGAAGGTGCGGCGGTAGATCTTCGCGGCTACCACCGGGATCTTGGCGATCAGGTCCAGTGCATCCTCCCATGCGAGGCGTGCGATTCAAACCTTGTTCCGATAGTCGTTCTGGCTGGAGTCTTTGTGCTGGAAGCTTGTCAACCAGGCTCACGGAACTATTCTCTACTTGGCTGCACTTAAGAGGGCAGCAAATAATTGAATTCTTGCTGCCTTTATTAAGAAACCCAATAAACCCAAAAAGGCCAAGGATCTAAAGTTACAGTAAAGCACCACAAAGTCTAGACCCGAGATCCATCCTGAAAGTCGTGCGAGCGCAGCGTTGGCCACGTTCATGCACGGGCAGTCAGGTCGCTTTCAGGGCAGCTACGGGAATTCCGCCGTGAGTTACTGAACCACACATCCCAGCCGATAAGCCTTTGCGATCCTTTGCGAACGACATGAAACCTGACCCTGCAACGCCAATAGCTTCGGATTGAGGCTTCAGACCCTCAGGTCCTCCAGCGCATACTGCCAATACTCGTCTTTCTTCATGCCAGTGTTGTATTGCCGTGCAAACTTTGAGTCCTCCAGGGCGCGTTGAAGCCGAGACGGCCCTAAACTCCAACCCTGATAAGAACCTCAAGGCCGCCGAAACCCAGTGTCAGATTGGGCTTAGACACCAGGGGTCGCTTGTTTCCGGGACTTTGTGTGCAAGTGTGCATTTTTTTCTTGAGGTGCGGCGGGCCATGAATTTACCGGCGAGGACGAGCCCTAAACCCGAAACCTTGGGCTCCGGGGAGCACCCGATCAACTGTGAACAAAACCAAAAAGACTGCCCTAAGCCCTCCTTCTGCAGGGCCAGCATGCTCACGGAGAGCTGCGTCATGGGGTGGGTCTCGATGGGAAGGGAGTCGATGGTGGCCATGACATTCCTTACCCGAGGGCGTGTTTGGGGCTTCGGCTGCGCGGCCCCTAGAACAGAGATTCTAGCTTTGCAGGTTTAGGGTTTAGGAATGGGGGGCATGGCGTTCCCCAGCAGCCCCAACAAGAAACCACCGGGAAACGTCCCATCCGTTGGCAGATCCAGGCTAACAAGCCGCCGATGTCGGGCTGCTTTCAGGTTCGGGAGGGAGCGGGGGGGGGGGGTTGGGGTTCAGGGCCTCACGCAAAAGCCCCAAGCACGCTCATGATCTCGGGTGCTGGGGGCTGAAAGTAGCCTTCCATTAGACCAGCACTTGCGGCTCTAGAGAGCTCTCGCTCAGATCATCTATAGATGGGTTGGCGCGGAATTAGGCTTCATCCTAAACCCCTCAACCCGGAATCCCAAACCCTAAACCCTAAACCCTAAACCCCTGTTCAACTCCGAGTTTGAGAGAAACCGATCCAAATAGGCCGGCAAGGCTCGGAGGGATTGTTGCACGCTTGTGCAACTCCTCCGTCATGCCCTGGCAACTCGTGCGGCTGGTCACTGGCTGTGTAAATGTGCGTCCACGTTTAGGGTTTAGGGTTTAGGGTTTAGTGTTTAGGGTTTAGGGTTTAGGGTTTAGGGTTTCGGGTTTAGGGTTTCGGGTTTCGGGTTTAGGGTTTAGGGTTTGGGGTTTAGGGCTTCCCTTGCGAATATCTAGACAGCAGGCTTGTTTCTGTCACTGTCGGGAGCCAGACCCTGAACCCTGTAACACTCTAAATGTTCGTGAGCACCACGGGCTGACTGGAGGGCTGGAATTTCACAATCTCTCCCATGGGGTTGGAGTTTAGGCAGACAGTTGGGAAGCCCGTCCTTTGTTTTGCGCGAGCGCTTCCTTTGACAACCCTCGGGAGATGCACCCCAAAGTATTAAAACCCTAAACCCTACTAAACCCTAAACCCTGAACCCTAAACCCTAAACAGTAAAGAAACAACCCGAGATTGGCCTTGACCTCCAACTCGGTGGGAACTTCCCCCGTCAGCAGCAGCCAAAAAGCACCCTGTGCCAAGAGGCGTTAGGGTTAGCCCTTTAGGGTTTAGGGTTTAGGGCTTAGGGTTTAGGGTTTAGGGTTTAGGGTTTAGGGTTCAGGGTGTAGGGTTTAGGGTTTAGGGTTTAGGGTTTAGGGTTTAGGGTTTAGGGTTTAGGGTTTAGGGTTTAGGGTTTAGGGTTTAGGGTTTAGGGTTTAGGGTTTAGGGTTTAGGGTTTAGGGTTTAGGGGGGTTTCTGCGACCCCTCGGTATGGTTTTTCAGGATGCCATCAACTCCACACTGTCACGAGCCCAGGACACTAACATGAGAACCCTGCAGCATGATAACCCCGGTTTAGACAATGGCAGCGCAACAATAGTCTAATAGTACAACAACCGTGACCCAATCAGACTTTCGGGGTGTGGTGAGCTTCGTGAGCCTAGCACCTCAGAACGTGAGCGGTTCAATCTGACCCTCTGATGTCCCAGATCCAACAAGACACCTTGTCGACGCCCGAGACCCCGAACTCCGCACGAGCAACACACCCTAAACCCTAAACCCTAAACCCCCAACCCCTAAACCCCTAAACCCCTAAACCCCTAAACCCCAAAACCCCAAAACCCTAAAACCCCTAAACCCCTAAACCCCTAAACCCCGAAACCCCAAAACCCCAAAACCCCTAAACCCCTAAACCCCGAAACCCCTAAACCCCAAAACCCCAAAACCCCTAAACCCCTAATCCCCTAAACCCTGAACCCCTGAACCCCTAAACCCCTAAACCCCTAAACCCCTAAACCTCTAAACCCCAAAACCCTAAAACCCCTAAACCCTAAACCCCGAAACCCCAAAAAACCCCAAAACCCTAAACCCCTAAACCCCTAAACCCCAAAAACCCCCAAAACCCCAAAACCCCTAACCCCTAAACCCCGAAACCCCTAAACCCCAAAACCCCAAAACCCCGAACCCCTAATCCCCTAAACCCTGAACCCCTGAACCCCTAACCCTAAACCCCTAAACCCCTAAACCCCTAAACCCCAAAACCCCTAAACCCCTAAACCCCGAAACCCCAAAACCCCAAAACCCCTAACCCCCAAAACCCCTAAACCCTAAACCCCTAAACCCTAAACCCCTAAACCCCTAACCCCCTAAACCCCTCAACCCCTAAACCCTAAACCCTAAACCCTAAACCCTATACCCTAAACCCTAAACCCTAAACCCTAAACCCCCCCCCCCGGCAGCCTCGGGAAGTGCGCACTTGCCACCTGGAGCCTTTGGCAGCTCCTGCAATCGGGGGTTGAGGGTTTAGGGTTTAGGGTTTAGGGTTTAGGGTTTAGGGTTTAGGGTTTAGGGTTTAGGGTTTAGGGTTTAGGGTTTACTGTTTAGGATTTAGGGTTTAGGGTTTAGGGTTTAGGGTTCAGGGTTTAGGGTTTAGGGTTTCGGGTTTAGGGTTTGGGGAGTCTTAGGTCTGGGGCGGGGTCGTCTCACCTCTCCACTCTCTTCCGGCCTTGTTGACATCGTACAGAGAAAGGTGCCGATAGCTGATTCCGCTGTTGGCATCCAAGTCAGAGGTCTCCTGCAACTTCACGGCGATTCTCGAGATCACTGGTTTGTTTAAGGTGTGCGTGGTCCCGGCGTCCCCCCCCCCCCCATATCGTGTACACCCTGGACGCTTGTAAAGGCTCCCCCGGATCGCTCGCAAAGGCTCCCCCGGGTGAGCCCGGATGTGGGTCAAGACCAGTTCAGGACCACTTTCTTCTTGGACCCATGCGGCTCTCTCAACATTGAGTGCTTCCTTCTCAGCAGCTTGCCAGAGTGGGCCAACACGACCCTACAATCCTTCTAAGAATCAAAATTTTCTCGAGGACCTAACGGCACCCAAACGAAGCCATCGAGAGCCCTTGTTGCTGTTGTGCACCCCCCCTATTGTTGCGTGTAACAGAGATGACGGTTGATGTCCGTATGTCATTTAGGGTTGAGGGCAATCGTTGTTGGGCTTTGGCCAAGCCGAACACTAAACAAAACAAGAGGCTTTAAAGTGCGGTCCCCCGCCCACTCTCCCCCCCCCCCCCCCCCCCCCCCCCCCCCTTCCCCTGCGGACCGTGACCATGCACTTCACGGCACGCGCGCCATTGATGGCCATCCTGGGTTTGGAGGAGTTGGCGGGTCTTGTGCGGCTGTAAAAGGATTGCGTTTGTTGGCTTGAAGGACATCTCGTGAACCTCTTGACATGTCTTCAACGATCGCCTTGTCATGCATGATTTGCAAGTATATTTATGGTGTGAATGTGGCATACAAGGGCTTTCAAAATTCTTGGAAGCTTCCATCCACCGCCCGCCCGAACCAAACAACACGAAACATGGCTCACGGTTTGTGCGTGTGGGAATGTCAACAACCCCCACCTGCGCCTGAGGGTCTTGCTCGGGAGTCGCCGCAGGCTGTGCAACCTCCCACCTAAACCCTAAACCGTCAACCCTAAACCCTAAACCCTAAGACCTAAACCCTAAACCCTAAACCCTAAAACCCTAAACCCTAAACCCTGAACCCCAGACCCTAAACAAAAGCATCTGCATGCTCTTGAGGACGTGTGCAGCGGCCAGACAGCCACGTTCCAGCGTGGAGCCGACATCCAGCGCGCCGTTTCCAGGAATGGCACTCAATTGGTTTAGGGTTTAGGGTTTAGGGTTAGGGTTTAGGGTTTAGGGTTTAGGGTTTAGGGTTTTAGGGTTTAGGGTTTAGGGTTTAGGGTTTAGGGTTTAGGGTTTAGGTGCCCATTCCGATGAGGCTCGGCCAACGAAAGCGAAACAAAAACTTCCGATTTCAGTGGCCGAGGGCTTGCGAAGCGGGCTGTGTCCTCCCTAAATTTAAACCCTCAGAAAGCAAGTACATCACGAATTCAGGCACCTAAACAGCCCCAGAACTGCCAAAGACTAACTCCAGAGTTTATGTTGGTTACTTTATAAGGGCACCTGGAACCCCAAAAAGGGCAAAAGGGTACCATTAATTCCCCTGTGAGGGGGTTAAACAACCCCAGAACTAGCTCTAGCGCTACTTGTGTGTTACACTCTTGTCTCCATCGTTTTTTCACTTGCTACGGGATTCAAGGATAATCCTCTTTCCTTTCACCCTAAACCCTAAACCCTAAGCCCCCCAAGCTGCTTGTGCGAAGCTACGCTGAAATGCCAACCGAGGAGCTCCACTGTGAGGTCCTGAACCTTCCTGTCACCTGACCGACGGCTCTGCGCTTTCGAGCTGTTCAGTTTAGGGTTTAGGGTTTAGGGTTTAGGGTTTAGGGTTTAGGGTTTAGGGTTTTGGGTTTTGGGTTTTGGGTTTTGGGTTTTGGGTTTTGGGTTTTGGGTTTTGGGTTTGGGGTTGGGGTTTCGGGTGTCGGGTTCGGGGTTTGAGGTTTTGAGCGCTTTTGCTACGGTTGCGATTCGAACTGCGAGGTTTCCGGGCTGCTTAAGGGCCCTCTCCGATGCCAATTCTGCTCAGGCATTTATGCCGTAGCATGTAAACGGTGTCCGGGCTCTTGATTGTCAGGCAGCTAAAAAGTTCTCAGCGGCATGTTCGCGTTAGTGCCTTCGGGGCTTGTGCATCCTGAGGTTTGATGCAACTAACGAGCAGCCAAAGAGAAACCGAAAAACCACGGCCGAACACACTAAACTCAGCAGATAACCTGTGGAACCCTCCCCTCCTTGCTGGCAAGTTGCCATGGTTCTTCAGCAAGTCTGCCTTAAGAGCGTTCTTCTCCTTTGCCAACTTGGAAATCTTGCCCTGCCAGCAGCTTGCGAAGGCGGGACTGGAGATATCGTTCACGTTTTTTAGGGGTCAAAGGTCTAGGGTTTAGGGTTTAGGGTTTAGGGTTTAGGGTTTAGGGTTTAGGGTTTAGGGTTTAGGGTTTAGGGTTTAGGGTTTAGGGTTTAGGGTTTAAGGTTTAGGGTTTAGGGTGTTAGGGAGGATCGGAGGATCGCAAGCTACGATCCTCGACTAGATCGATCTGGGGAGACACTTGGTCTCGATGTCCGTTTGGGCCGTGCAGGGCTGCTTGCTGGGCTTATGGCTTAAGGGTTTGAGGTAGCTCTTGAACCCTAAACCCTAAACCCTAAACCCTAAACCCTAAACCCTAAACCCTAAACCCTAAACCCTAACCCTAAACCGTGATGCACTACTCCACTACACTTTCTCCACCTAAATTTGCAGATGAACCGCACGGATCGAAGCGCATTCCCCCGGAGCTATATCAAGACCCTGTCATGTTGTCTTTGCATAGTGCTTCTGGATCCGCCCCAAGATACAACAAAGCGAAATGCATTTCAATCTGTAAGGTGTTCAGGTGCTTAGACGAGTCTCGGGGGTGTGATATAGGGGCCTTCATAGTAAGAATAGGGTTTTCGGGCGTCCTTGTAGTATATTTATAAAGGGGCATAGGGGAATATGATTTTTGAATGCGCTTGCACCTTGAGATCTGCCACGACCGCGGAGTCAGAAGCAGTCGCTTGCGGAGAGATTCCCGCATTCACATGTCGCACGATGCCTCGGCTCAGGGGGGGTTTTTTGAGTTCCTGCCCGTCTTCTCTCTGGTGATTTACACGTTTTTGTGCTTGGGGCTTAGGGTCAGCCGTGCTTCGGGCTTAGGCCCTTCGTGAAACTGGAGGATGCCCACGGAGAGCTTTCAAAGTTGGGAGGAGCTCCATCTGCCGCAGTTCCTGACTGCTTTTTGCTCTTGCACAAGGGCCCAAGGAACTCTTCAATAAGAGAACTGCTGTGGAATTTCCCGGGCCCAAACCCAGGGTCCTGAAGCCTCATGTCTAGGTGGCTTGCGAGACACTGCTTAATCAAAGTTTGGGTCATGATGGAAAATCCGAATGGCTACAAGTAAATGCCACCAGCCGATAAGATGAAAGCCCTGAAACTCCCCAGCGACGTCCACACGACCTCGCAAATACTTCGTGCAACCCTAAACCCTAAACCCTAAACCATAAACCCTAAACCCTAAACCCTAAACCCTAAACCCTAAACCCTAAACCCTAAACCCTTTGATTGCTGTCCACAAAGCCCTAGCCCTAAATTCTCTGACCCCTCAGGGCGACCCCGGCACGGCCCACGCGCTCCATCGCAGCTCGGAAAGGCAGTGCTCGCAGACTTGAGGCAGACTTCAAAATGGCTGCGGATGCCAGGAACTTAAGGACCTCTTCGAACCCTAACCCTAAACCCTAAACCCTAAACCCTAAACCCTAAACCGCCTAAACCCTAAACCCTGGGCCCCTTTTAACTCTTCAGGGACTTCAGGACCCTTAGAACTCCACAAGGGAGTTGCTGCGGATGGCTTTCAAAAGCGAGCACTCAACTGGAGCTACAACTCGATGAGCCACCTCAAGCCTGAACATCAACTAACCACACCCACAGAACTATCGCTTCCTTAGGGTTTAGGGTTTAGGGTTTAGGGTTTAGGGTTTAGGGTTTAGGGTTTAGGGTTTAGGGTTTAGGGTTTAGGGTTTAGGGTTTAGGGTTTAGGGTTTAGGTGTTCAAGGAAACAAAGAAGGTGGGAAGACACTGGAAGACCCGCCCCTCCGCATCCCGCAAGAAAGCCCCCAAGAACACGGATAAGAGCAACCCAGGGGGAAGGAAAGGGGGAAGGAATCCACACCCTTACCAAACCCTAAGAACCCAGGCACTACTTTTTGAACTTGTGGCTTTCTGTTCAAGCCCATCTTGAGCCAAACATAATTTCCGGGTTTATTAACCCTTCCAACTCTCAACACTAACTCTTTTCTACAATACCAATTGCAGCTCCGCACTCCCCCTGTCCTAGGATTTCCTAGGACACATTGGAGATGCAGATCTTTTGGCCAAAAACTGCCTTTAAGGCAGCAGCCAGCTGCTTGAAATGCATGTTATGGTTTAACGTCTTCCAGGACGGAATTATAGCACATTGGCTAACCTACTACCCACAGAGAATCTCTTTTCACCATGATCCTCTCATCACTGAAGACTCCTTGGCCTTCTTCACCACAAACCGTGGTCTTCGCTACGCGAAAAGCTACTGACTTCTACTATCAGGGATTTCCATACCCTTAATAGTAACCACCACATTGTCAGCACATTGGCTGTTCCAGCGCACCTGTCTCCAGAAAGAGAAAAACCATCCCTTCATCCATACCATCCAATCACTTCTTTTTCCGATTGTTGGCAATCTTGAGGTGAAGTTGCAGCAGAATATACTCCAGGTCCGAAACTGTAAGAACAGGATCCTGTACGCCCCTTTGAATTGAGGATACCAATCCTTCTCTCTTTGCGTCCTCAATCGCCTGGCAAGATTGACCCAGCTCTGCATTCGCAGTGGCAGACCCTGGTGCATCCGCATCAGATGGACGATCCTTTTCCTCAGGATCTTGCACCATTACCACCTCTTCTTTTTTGGGACTCTGACTTTTCTCCCTCTTCTTTGTCTTTCCACCGACATTTGACTTTGCGCGCGTCTTCGAGGATTTTTCCACTGCAGAAGCCACCACATTGGATGTTGATCCACCCTTCTCAATGATCGTCGGCATCTTCTTCGGCTTTGGAACCATGAGAGTGTAAGGATCTTCGATAGCTGCAGCTTTCCTCTTCTTTTTTACCTTTTTCTTCTCTTCTTCAACGGCAACCTCCGTCTCCGAAGTCTCAACCACTCCTTTTTCGGCAGGAATATCCTTGCTGGACTCCCTTTCTAGGGACCTCTTTTTACCTCTTTTGGAATCCTTTTCCTCTCCCAAATTGGCTCGCTCATACCATATCCTCAGGTCATTGACCCATTCTTCCACCTCCGCGAGCGAAACCTCATACGACTTCACTACTTCGAGAAGTTCCAGCACGGTCAACATTTCAGTGGTCCACGAAACCCATTCTTGATCCATTTGGTCAGCATCTCCAGTGAACTTCAGGAGTTTGAACAATGGGTCCGCCTCTGCTCGAGCCAAATCTGGCTTGCCACCGGACAGAAATGAAATCGCCTCCATCAACAGTTCCGTCATCTTGGTCTCTTCGTCATAAACCATAAAATCCTCCTCATCATCATCGAACTGTTCAGGAGAGATCTCCTTTTCTCCACCATTTGCACCAGACTTTCTCCTTGGACCATCCCTTGGGGGCGTCCTTGGAGACCTTGGCCTCTGTTCTTCCAGCGGAACACCATGCTCGAAGACACACCTGTCACCAAACCGACACTTCCCAGACCGAGCAAACTGGACGCACCTCACACCAGTTGCATCATGCGAGAACCCACAATCCTTTCCAGCGAAACATTCTCTCCCTGCCACATAGTATTTACACCAATACGAATGTAGCACCACATCATCTTCGGAATGGATGAATTTGCAGTCGTCACCGAATTTGCAGCGATCTTTCCCCTTGCCGAACCAATAGCAGAAACCCTTCTTCCTCTTCTCCAAGCGCTCTGCCTCATACCGGTCCATAGGGCGATTGTGCTCTACATGAACATTGCCATGTACCTGGGGACTGCTCCCTTCACCCGACGTGCTATCAGTATTTGGTGCTTGGAGTACAGCTGGAAAACCTGGCCTTGGTCCTACCACCTTCATGATCGGTTTTCCGCCAACTCCTGAGCCATGCTGAGACGATCCAAAAACATTGAACATCTTCGTGAAGGCCTTTCTAGTGCCAATCTTCTGCACCCTTTTGATTGGACGTTTCATTGCTCCAACCTTGCATCCAGATGCGTTCAAACGACACAACCTCCTATAACCAACTCTATGTCCCTTCTTCCAAAGAGCCATAAGAATTTTAGAGGCAGTAACATTCTCCACCTCTACCTTTTCCAATGGTCCCTCACTTCCCGGAACAAACCCATCCATATCTGAAGACCTTTTCATCTTTTTTGACACCACTTCGTCGAGGTAGTCTTCCGAGATCCAGGGTAAGTTCCCCTTAGAGGAAGGATTGTCATCATTGTTTGGTCCTTCACCAGGATACCCTTTTGTGCTGTCAAAGATCTTACCAGTAGTGCGGTCCTGCATAGAGAAATTCGAAGCCACGCGGGAGTATACTGACCACAAGAAAATCCTTGTGTCCGCCAGTCTTGATGACCCACTGGATGTCTCCTCTTCCGGAGAAACTTCTGGCGCTTTGCCATCCCCTCCAGTGTCACCACTTGTCTCACCTCCAGCATCTTCAATGGGGATAAGGGATTCATTGTTCCCTTGATCAAGCACCGCATCCTCTGGTCCAAGAACTTCCAGCACCGCTGTCGAAGGATCCACCTCTTCATCAGCATCGTCGTCCATCCTTCTCCAGAGAGCCTCCAATTGGTCCGCACAAGTCGCCGCTTGAAGGAACTCCATCAACCGAGCCCTCCCGCGCTGCCAGAGAAATTCCGAAACCATCACCGACCCTTGGGCTCCAAGATTCAGGAATGGGTGAACCATTTTGGCTACCCTCGCCATAAGTTCAATGTGAACTTCCATGCCTGGACTGCGACTCCAATCATAGGCAATTGCCTCCATAGCAGTTCCAAACTTGTCAGTATTCTTGAATTCCCCTTCCAGACCAGGAGACAACAAGGCACCCATCACCGAAAGAGGGTAATTTCCCACCGCCGGCAAGCACGGGTTGTCATGGAACGAATGATGCAGGTCACTATAATGTCCTTGATCTCTCCTTTGAAAAAGGAGTGCTCCAGTCCCTAGCTGGGCATTCATTTCATCCACTTGAACCATTTCAGCACATATCCTCTGTGCCATGTACGCCATTGCTGGCCAGACGGAACGATCGGTAAGACCGCGACGCATAACCCAATCAGTTGTTGGCGACTGAATCAGCGTCCTTGGATCATACACCAGAACTACCATCGCACCGTCACCCATTGACTGATCAGCATCGTCCTCCAGTGCCAGGTTCTCATCCTGTTCGCTTGCACCCTCGGATGACATGCTAATAACCAAATTTCGATCCATCTTATTGGACCCTTTTTGGCAGTCTCTTTGCCCCACCGGCAACTTGCCAACTGCAACCTTCCAATAAATCCGAGTCAGAAGGCCTTTAACCAGCAATTGCTGAAGGTCATTCCTCACCGGACCACCATCCAATATCTTCGCATCATCACCACGGAGTTCATTGCTCCCACCTTCTCCTTCTTTTTGGTCAGTCTCCTCGCCAGAAATCTGTACTGCTCCTTCCGGCGCCGTCTCCTGTCCAGCCACTTCTTGCCCAGGAAGAACTTGAGCGCTTTCAGAGACATTCACCTGTCCAGCAACACCTTGCCCAGGTAAAACCTCATCCGTGGAGCCCACCGCCAGCGAACCAACCATAACTGAACCATCCCTTGCTCTTTTTTGAGACCGTTCAGCTCGACGAGAAGGTTGTGGTAGCGAAAAAACTTGTGAAGTCACTTCTTGGCGGGTCTCCCCCCGCGACGCTTTGTCGCGCCCTTCGCCAAGGTGAACCGACTTTTTCGGCCCGTCATTGGAGCCTGAAGAACCACTTTGCGGAACATTGCCACGACTCGCAGTTCTCTGTGAAGCCCCCCCTTGCAAAAAAAAAAAAAAGGTTCCCTTCAGGCGCTGTGCGGCATTGGTCTCCTCTTCGCTTGAATCGCTTGAGGAAGCGGCATACGAGACCAAAGCCTCCGCCTGTTCATCATCATCCACCACATCTGCCCACGCTCTGCTGAACCGATACGACAACCCACCACGAGGCTTCAGTTCCAGTGGCTTCGGCTTTTCCACCACTTCCGCCGGTTGCACTCGTCGTTGTGACCGAGAGCGTGGCACCTGTCGCACCTGTTTTTTGTCCAGCAAGGGCCTTCCCCTTCTCACAGGGTTTGATCTTGACCGATACTTTTTTGTTGGTGGATTCACCGGCGGCATTCCAACTCCCACCAACCGCAGCTTCTGTACGCACAACGGAGACCTCTGCGCAAGCGTCCAACCATCACGGTACCTGACCTTATCAAAAAGCTCCCGATAGGAGCCTCTCGGCATGGTTTTTGCACCGGAGTCTTCAGCTTCACGCACCTGAGTGAGGGTTCGCACCGTCGCTCTTCCAGTTCCTTTGTTCCCAGAAGATTGTTGTACCCGTACAGATGCATCAGAAGGAACTGCCTTTTCCGGTCCTCCCGGGCGATATCGGACATCACCAACCAATTGCAGAATTTTGCATGCGGTCACTTTGTTGATCCCTTTGTCAACCAAATCTTCCACAAAGATGAACTCTTGCAAGTCCGACACATTGGTCACACCAAGCGTAATCATCACCTCACTTACATGAGGGGTATACACCCACAGGTGTGCGTTGCGAGCCATCCAATTTTCAATTGGCTCCTCCGGATTTTGAAGCTGAGTACCAGTGGATGCAGCCACCGAATTCTTTTGTTCATCAGCTTCTGCTTCATCCAGAATACCTTTTTCACCATCTTTTTGTGACACATTGGTCATTTGCAGCGCTTTTGGTGCCGAGGATGAGGAAGATTCAGCTCCCCCACTCGCAGGTGGCTGAAAAGTGCTTCTATCCGTAATCTCCCATCCTCTCTCTTTTTCAAACCGGACCTGATTGGCCACCTGTACCAAGTGTTTCAGGAGCGTCAGCCGCTCCTCTGACATCTCGTCATGGGAGTACTTGCAGAAATTTGACCCTTTCCGGCAACGTCCTCTGAGGTAATAATCGAAACAGCAATGGTGGAACCCTGCGTCCCTTAGTGACTTCCTGGAAGCATTGTCCCAAGATTTGCCGGGCTCCCAAGTCCCTTCCAATGCTATGTCATCGTTGTGAAGATACCTGCATGTAGTCCCATATTTACAACCACCTTGATTGTAATACAGACACAGACGACCTTTTGGCTCACCCGACGTAGGTTCACCCTTTGATGCACCTTTGCCAAAATTGTACTTGGCCCGGAAGGCTAAATCCTCCCGCTCCTGCTGTGCCTCATCCACTGTACCTTCCTCTGTGGGAGGGTCACCGATGTTCCCATCCTCATCATCAGCTTCTTGGCTATTCTTTGGATCAGTTGACCCTCCTCCTGGCCAACCTTCACCATAACGACGATGCTCATAGGAACACTCATCACCATTGCGACACCTTCCCCGATTGAAGAACTTGCACAGCTTGCTGTAACCAGGTGACAACACAGTCTTTGGAGTCATGTGAGCCTTTTTGTACTGGTCAGGGTCCATGTAGGCTTCCATTGGCTTGTTCTCCCTTTTGCTCATGGATTGCACTGCACCATCAAGCTCCTGCAAAAATAGCTTGGTGTCCAACCAAAGCGCGTTCCAAAACTCATCTTCCCCTTGATTCAGCACCGTTGCCACCGCTTCACCCACAACTGGTCGAGAAAATCTCCTTTTTCTGCATGCCAGTTCGAAAAGCGCGTTGTGGTACTGTTTTCGGGAAAAAGTGGTTAACTTCCCCAAGCCTGTGCTTTCTGTACCATCAGGCTTCCAACCATCATTTTGCAAGATGCCATACGCGCGCCGAGCTTCCGCATTGAGGAATGCCTGATCTGCAACACACTCCTGTAAATCTTCCATCGGGCGACCCAACAGCATCCCAGTAATTTTGCCAACATAGGCTTCCTCTTCGTTTCCATTCTCCAGAAGAGCTTTGTAGATCTTTTCTCCATAAAGTTGCCTTTCTTCTCGTTCTTCAGAGGATAACTCCTGTACCACAAGCTCTTCATCGGATTGCTCTTCCTCCTGTTTCCAGTCCCATTGACCGTTGGAATCTTGGTACCATTGACCAGCATACCATGAATTCGTCCACCACGTACTCCAGCCGCTGGGTTTCCATTTCCGCAGCGTTGAGGAAGAGTCCTCCACGTCCTCTTCCAAAACCAGAAAGGTGTCCAAGATTATGGTACCATCATCTTCCACTAGTTTCACTGTTCCATTGACAGTATCACCAAATCTGAACTGACACGTATTGTTCCCTTCTGCAGGAATCAATACATTCAAATCACCAAGGTCCAAAAAGGCTCCATACCCATTGATGCAGCGCACTAGACCCATGATCTCATCTCCCTCTTGATAGCAATGTGTCCCAGGTGATTCCAAGGCTCCCGCTCGGGGCACTTTCTTTGCATGCTCTTCAGAAACCACCTCTGTATCATCGGCTCCTGGCGCATCCTTTGTTTTCACCTTTGGGTCACACCGCTCGTCCTGCTCCACGAGTCCCACAAGCTCATCTTTTTTGTGCTCCTGGACTTCAGGACCTCCCTTTTTCTTCGCCAAAGGCTTTGCCTCATCTGCTGTAATTCGCTCGGTGTCGACTTCCGGCGAACTTCCAGACGGCAACACTTCTCCCTTCATGGGAGTGGACCCATCATTGGAGTCCTTTGTCACACCTTCTGCAGCAGGCAAATCTTCTTCCACTGCAGGGCGATTGAGTCGATCATCCACGGCAGGCACGCTTTCTTCCACCGCAGGCTCCCTTGGTTCCATGGCTTCCAAAGGAGAATTTCCACCATCGTTGACCACAGCTGCCTCATTGGCTCCGGTGTAGCCCTTGTCATTTCGTTCCTCGCGGCTAACTTCAGGTTGCACCAGTGCGTCCACCTGTGAACCTCCATCATCAGCTGCTGCGGAGACCTGCGCCCCATTGTTGCAGTCGCCCGTGGAACGTAACACCATATGCACCTCAACCCGTGCTTCCTTCGCACTCCAGGTAATATCTGGCGCATCGACCCGCGCATCATTGGCGCTCCAGGCCTCATTTTTCAGATCTTCCGTGTCTCCAGCTATTCCAGAAGCTTCTTTTTCCCCTTGAATGGCAGGAATCTTGGCACCAAACGAAGAGACCTCCTCAGTCGCAACACACGACCTTTTCCCTCCGTCTTCCAAATCTCCAGGACCACATTCCTGAACGACAGGTACCACATCCACCACTCGCTCTTCTGCAGCCGACACAGTTCCGATCTCCACATTGGGAATCTTTTCTTCTGGACCTACCGATTCCACCGCTGCCACACCCTCAGAAAGTGCTCCCATTCCTTCCCGATCCAGATGTTGAGCTCCAGCGATGTCTGCTCGGTTTCCAGGAATCTCCTCCTCATCAGGAGAACCCGAGGTCGGGGCGTCACCACCAGCCCTAGGACCGCTATCCCTGATAGTAGAGGAAAAATCTTTTTCACCTAAACTATTTACACTACCCTGGAATGCCCTCGTAGACTCAGTCTTCGGAGTAGAGGATGAAGAATCCAGTGCCGCCTCCATTTCCAGCTCATTGCCCGAAGGAGACCCAACCACCTCGTCACTCTTCATCTTTTCACCTACCACCGGCAATGTCCACTTGCTTTCCTGCGTATCCAGGCAGTAATAATATTGTCTCCCATCTTCATGGAGGTGCCATTCCCACGTTGTCCCATCGCACGCTTTGATCAGATGCTCATCTTTCCGAAAACCACCCCTTTCAGAGACCTGACGCATCTCGTCCTCCTCTTCGGACAACTGTTGCAACCTCTCAGCCTCCATCTGTAGGATCTCCTCCTCCCCCATGGCGTATTCAGCAGCAGGTGCAGCTTCAAAGCTGTCCGCACCCTTCTGTTCGTGACCGCTTCCACCACCTTGGGAACTCGAAGATGGATCCCTTTTGATCTTGTTCAGAGGCCTCCTGGCCGCTTGCAGCACTTCTCCAATCAGATCGGTCTGAGACTCTTGGTCTACCATTCGACCCGAAGTCGAAGTCGACGGCTGATACCCGTGTTTGTGCAACACTCGTAAAACAGTCACCTCCATTTCACGATCTATACCACCAGTCGCGTCCCAGTTCCTTTTCTCACCAGGCTTTGGCGATACAGAGACAGCACGTCCTTCAGCTTCAGTATTGCTAACCATATCCACATTGGGGTTCATACCCACATTGGGGCTTTCTGCAACCAAGGCTTCTTCCAGATGTTCTTCAGCGCCGGGAATCACCTCTTCCAACACCGATCTTTCACCCAGAGACTCAGCTGCACCATTTCCAGCTCCACCATTTTGTCCACCATCCGAGGCAGGTTGGAGCCATCGCTTCGGAGAAGGCATTGCTTCTTGATCCCAAAAACCTTGAAAGAACACTTAACCGCAGGGAACCTAATTTGGGCTCATAACCTACGGGGGGACAACCAAGGAAGGAAATCAACTCCCCTAATCGCCCTGAACTTATATTTCCCAGATCGAACCAAGAAACAACCAAGAACACGGATAAGAGCAACCCAGGGGGGAAGGAAAGGGGGAAGGAATCCACACCCTTACCAAACCCTAAGAACCCAGGCACTACTTTTTGAACTTGTGGCTTTCTGTTCAAGCCCATCTTGAGCCAAACATAATTTCCGGGTTTATTAACCCTTCCAACTCTCAACACTAACTCTTTTCTACAATACCAATTGCAGCTCCGCACCCTAAACCCTAAACCCTAAACCCTAAACCCTAAACCCTAAACCCTAAACCCTAAACCCTAAACCCTAAACCCTAACCCCTAACCCCCCCCCCCCTGGGCTTCCGGGAGGCACCTGGAAGTCGAGGCTGAGCAGGAGGAGCTGAAGCGTCTCGAGCAGCTCTGCTGGGATCGCCTCTTCAGCTCTCCAGGGAAACCCTAAACCCTAAACCCTAAACCCTAAACCCTAAACCCTAAACCCTAAACCCTAAACCCTAAACCCTAAACCCAGGGTTTTTATTTCTTGTACCCCCAAAAGGGCACCCAACTCACCAATATTAAAAAGGAACCTGATATGCACTCACCGAAAACAGTAATGTAAACCCTCTTTCACAGGAGGGCACAGGAGGCAGCTCTTTGGATGGCTTGGGATGTTCCCCCCTACGGTCCTCAATAGGGATTATAGTAGGGGGCACAATAATCCCTATAAAGGTTCGTATAAGGGAGAACATCCCAAGTGGACGGCCATAGAGAGCTGGCTCCAATGCTGCTAGAATGGGAGTGGGGTGGGAGTTTCTGCAGCTTGGACAGGCCATTTCAAAGGAGAGGCTTTTGCAGGTTTTGCGGGGGGTTGGCCCGCAGGATTGTTTTCACCCAGTGATTCCAGAGAAGCTTTGGGTCGTCTGGAATCTCAGGTGTTGGGTTCTTTTGGCACTCATGACAACGTTTAGGAGCATCCCTGTCTTTTTGGCGCAGGCCGTCTTGCTGAATGCAGATTGTATGCGTCTTCCTTTCTGCAAGCTCTTACACGGCAGGTTAGCGTCAGAAATGTACATTGTTTGCAGGTTCTCTTTCTTTTGGCAGGCCTTGATAGCCCTTCTGGGACGCACCAGAGATAAACAAAGGAACGCCAAACCCTAAACCCCAAGAACCTAAGTCCCGAAAAGCCTAGAAGGCTTAAACCCCAAAGGGTTAAAAACCAACCTGAAAACCTATGAACTCTAAGCCGAACGCAAGAATCCCACCCCCAAACTTGCACCAAAACCGCTTAATGATGCCCTGGAGTCCCAAACTGAAGAAAGAAAAGCAAGAGCCTCTACGCCCTGAAGCTGGTCCCCTAAACCCAGACCTAGGCCGGCTAAACTCCCCTCAACCCCCTTAAACCCCCTAAACCCCCCTTTAACCCCCCTTAAGCCCCCCCAAACCCCCCCTAAACCCCCCCCCTTTAACCCCCCCCTAATCCCCCCAAAACCCCCCTCTGCAGAAAACTTCACTGTGGCACATTTGGCTTTTTTGGTATGTTTACTCTAGCTTTTTCTGGAAATATGCAGAATCTCAACCCCCTGGGAAGCCGCGCGTTCGCCGGGTAGGTCGTCAGGATCGGAACCAGCAACTTGCGGCCCACTGACTCTCGGAGCATCCTTTTACGAGGGGGTGGTTCAGGAATTTCCCCAAGGTTCTGGAGGGGGCCGAAGGTTTAGGGGTTTCGGGTTTAGGGTTTAGGGTTTCGGGTTTAGGGTTTAGGGTTTAGGGTTCTAGGTTCTAGGGGTTCAGGGCTCTTCTGGATTGTCGAGCTCCTGTTCAAGAGCCAGGAAAAATCTTCCAGGACATTGGGGGGTGGTTTGAGGGTTACAAGGGCTTGCGGCAGGGCCCGAGCGCTTCGGGCTCAAAAGTTGCCCGAACCCGGGCCCAAAAAGCCCTGATACGATCCAAACACTATCTGCACGTTCCCGAAGCAGACGCCAGGAGCCTCAAATAACCTCACAAACACAAATCTCGAGCCAAAAACGCCCCAACACCCCAACACCCCCACACCCTGGAAACCCTAGAAACCCTAGAAACCCTAGAAACCCTAGAAACCCTAGAAGCCCTAGAAACCCTACAAACCCTAGAAACCCTAGAAACCCTAGAAACCCCAACACCCCAACACCCCCAACACCCCCCCAAGGCGCGCCTCAGCTGATCCTGGGGGTTGACGCCCGCGGGCAGCGATGAGGCCAGTGGGCTAAGCAGCTCCTGAAGGATTGTTGAGACCCCGCGTTAGGGTTTAGGGTTTTAGGGTTTTAGGGTTTAGGGTTTAGGGTTTAGGGTTTTGGGTTTAGGGTTTAGGGTTTAGGGTTTAGGGTTTAGGGTTTTAGGGTTTAGTAGGTCTGCAGTTGAAGGGCGGGGTTGAGAGTTGGGGGCTTAACGGCTTACTCTAGTGTTTCGGGCTTCGGGGTTGATGTCGAGTGCAATGTTTGAGGCAAAAAGTTTTCTTGCGGCGCGCTCTTCTGGAGCTGTGGGATTACCCTAAACCCTAAACCCTAAACCCGAAACCCTAAACTCTAAACCCTAAACCCTAAACCCTAAACCCCTGCAGCCTCCAGCCGCGCTGCCAGCTCCTTCCGTGGCCCTGAGAGGCGCTGGGCATCCTTTCGCGCCTCAGGTTTTAGGGTTTTGGGTATAGGGTTTAGGGTTTAGGGTTTGGGGTTTGGGGTTTAGGGTTTAGGGTTTGGGGTTTAGGGTTGAGGGTTGAGGGTTTAGGGATGTTGGGGGATGTTGGGGGGCGAGGGGATGGGGGGGGCAGGGCAGGGGGCAGGAAAAGGGTCGCCCTCTAATCTGCCAGTTCAGAAACTAAGTCGTTCGACGTCTATGGCTCCAACTCAGAGTCTGGGTCTAGCAAAACAGCGATGGAGTTCAGAAGGCTCTGAGAACATTCTGCTAAAGCCACTGCACCACGACAAGCTCAATGGATGGCAGGCTTGAAAAGCAAGGTACCCTGCAGCACTTCTACGGACTGCTGTCTCAGAATTTTCTACAATCATACGAGTTCTCTACAATCATAGGATATTTGCTGCTCGTACAGGTGCATGTTTGGCAACTGTTAGCACTTAACTTCGTGGAGGATGCTCAACCTCAAAATCAGGAGTCAAGGCGGCTATCGCCCCTCGGCATGCTTATGTACATGGAACCTTACGTAGCAACGAATCCTACGAAAAAACACTTTCAACAACACCTCCCCCTGCCTTTCTTGATCTCCATCTGCTGCTTGTCCACGAAACGAAGTAAAGCGCAAAGTCTTTAACCAGCACTGCAGCACCCTGTTCCTGTAGATGTTTAAGAATAAAGTTCAATGCTGACGTACATGTCTGTAACAGCGAGACAGTGGATGCGGGTGAGGCGGGAGATGTGGGGCCATCCGAGAAGGAGGGGACTAGGCCCGAGTCCTGAAAGCAATCTTGTAGCCCACCCGCCGCTGAAAGCAAGCTAGATCCCCACCTGCTCCAGCGGGCTTAGGCCAAAAGGCCCAGTGGCTTCCTGAGGCTTGGCAAGATCCAAGCAAGAGAAGAGGCTTCTGGAAGTTAAACAGCCGTGTCTCGGTGGAGAGAAGTGCATGTCGACTGTGTGGAGTTTGGCATATTACAGATGGTCGCGGATTTTAGGGCGCCAGGCTTCAAGTTTGCACAACAGGCTCTGCCGTGCTCTGGGGGACCTTTCGAGGCCGAGCAGGTTGCTACCTTCTCGAACTAGGCTCTCGGGTCGGAGTTCGGAGTTCGGATGCTGTGTTCCGCAACAACTTAAAAACCAAACGTAAGTCCCTGAGCCACAGGACCAAAAGCAAGCAAGAACACACAAAAAAGGGCCTTCGTCGGATGTTTGCTTTGCCCAAAACTCCCTATAGAGCCCTAGTCTTTAAGCCAGCCGGGCATCAACGCAAGCCCCGGCTTCGAGCAACTGCTGCACGACCTGCACGTCAAGGGGAGTATTGGGAGGTGTCTGTTTAGGGTTTTGGTATGGAAGGTCTCGGGGTCTGCTCTGCTACTGCGGCTACAATTGCCAGTACCACCACCACAACCACCACCACGACAACCACCGCCGACCGTGACGACGACGACGACGACGACGACGACGACGACGACGACGACGACGACGGCGGCTACTGTTCCCGACTGCTCCTACGGCTGCTGCTACAACTGCAGCTGCGACTGCGCTTCAGATACTCCTGCTCTGCTCATCCTGCTCCTCCTGCTGCTACTGTTACTGCTACTGTTACTGCTCCTGGTACTGCTACTGCTACTGCTACTGCAACTGCGACTGCCACTACGACTGCTACCGCTGCGACTACTGCTACTGCCACTTCTGCTACTTCTGCTACTACTCCTACTACTGCTACTAGCAGCTGATACTACTGCTACTGCGACTGTGACTGCCACTGCCATTGCCACTGCCACTGCGACCGCTGCTGCAACCACTGCTGGTACTACTGCTGCTATTGCTAGTACTACTGCTGATACTGGTACTACTGCTACTGCTTCTGCTACCGCTGCTGCCGCTGCTGCTACTACTGCGACTGCTCATGCTATCCTGCCCTGGGATCCTCTCAGTCTACGGGCAGAGCTTCTCCATGAGGCCTTTCGGCTTTGGGCGCATTGTTTGTGCAGGTTTTCCTCGAAGCGTCGGCTTCATGAGATGAGTTTACTTCTTTACCCTTTGGCATGGTTTCGGCGATTCTTTGACGAGGCTTAGTCTTTGGGGCTGATAGGCTTGACACTTCCGACCCAGAACTTTAAACCGTAGACCCACCACCCAGCCATCCCACGAAGTCCCTCGCACAGCTCTAACATTGAAAACCTCGACGACCCACTTTTCAAACCGCCGTGGAGCTCAGCTGTAAAGTGCCAACACATGCAAACACACCTCAGGAGGAATCCCCAAACCCCACCCACATCCATGTGAGTCCAACCGGAGCATCCAAAAGCCACCTAATGCTGAAACCTCAGCTCCTAATTAAACCCTAATTAAACCCTAAACCCTAAACCCTAAACCCTAAACCCTAAACCCTAAACCCTAATTAAACCCTAAACCCTAAACCCTAAACCCTTGCACTCTTGAGCCGCCCCTGGCCTCCACGCTGACACCCGCGCGGACGGCCAGGAGCAAGGCTGGGCAGCCCAAACCGTCCACTGCAGAGAGGTCCGCGCTCTTGAGATGCCTTCACGGGGATTTGGGAACAGGGCCTAGGGGACTCTGATTGGCTGTCGGGAATTCGGGCATTAGGGCGCGCCCAAACCCTAAACCCTGGACCAGGACCTGGGTCTTGAAGACAGAGTCTCAGAAAGGGGCTTACGGGTTTCGCGCAGGGGGCTTCAGATACGTTGACGCTTTGAGGGTTTTGGCCCCCACCCCAGCAACGCCACCGCTTGACCAACGCTCTTGTCCCGACGTGTGGCTTTTAGGTGGCCGCAAGTTGCCCACTGATGCAGTCCTCACCTTGTAAGGCTTAAAGTCCTCAGAGCCTGACAAACCCAGGAGCCCCCAAAACAACTCTGCCCCTCTGAACAAGCCCCAAAGGCACCCCCAAGGCACCTGGTCAGGGCAGCCGCATCGCAGTTCTCTCCCTGGGACACCTGAGAAGTGCTTGCGTAGATACTTGACCATGGTTTTTTGGGGCTTTCGGCAGAGACTCACCCAACAGCGCTTCGGACGTGGACCCCTAAACCCTAAACCCTAAACCCTCAACCCTAAACCCTAAACCCTCAACCCTAAACCCTACAGAAAGGGACCCTAAGCTCCAATCATTGCCTCGGTGAAGAGGCCAATGGTGGCTGTCATCGAGCCGCGTGTGCTACCGGCTTTGAGCACATCAGACCTCGTCAGGCAAGGCTTGGACGAGGATTTGCGGGGGGGGAAAAGACCTAGGGTTTAGGGTTGAGGGTTGAGGGTTTAGGGTTTAGGGTCTAAGGTTAGGGTTTAGGGTAGACGTTCTTTGTGGTTCTCCGGCAGTTCCGCATCATCCTTGGGCAAGGAACACATGCCTTCATGGCCGACAGCCTCCAAAATTGGAAGAGAAAAAAGACCACGGGCAGGGACTGGAAGGACGGGAGCTGGCCAAACCTTTTGATCATCCGGGGTCTGGCAACGCCAAGGATGCCGCTGCTCGCCAGCGGCATTCCCCAAGCACGATTCGTGGTTGCTCGACGTGTGGATTTTGGAGCATAATCCGCCGAGGCCTCGGGCCGAAGGTGTATAGGTTGTCAGAACAGGCCCATAAATCGGACCCCTTTTTTTACCTGGGCAGGGTACCCCCCCGTGGGCGACCAGGATGTGAAAGCGGACGACCCGCCTAGCAGGGCCCCCCTGCCCCCCCCCCCCCCCCCTCCACCCTGGCCCCCCCCCCTGCCCCCCCCCCTGCCCCCACCCCCACCACCCCCCCCCCCCCCCCCCCCCCCCCCGCCCCTCCACCCCCCCACGGCTCAACTTTCGATCAATCCAAGCCGAACCGTCTACCTTGAACCTTGAACCTTGAAACCTAAACCCCAAACCGTGAACCTTGAGCCCTAAGCCCTCAACCCTAAACTAACCCTCAACCCTAAACCCCAAACCATAAACCTTGGGTTCCAGCGACTTGGGCGCTGCGGAATCACCATGCTCACGCGGATGCGCTGGGCCGGGCCGAGGCGGGTCGCGTAGCGTTAAAATTAAGGTTCAGGCTCAGGCGGCTCAGTGTTCATAAGCCGTGCTGTCGCTATCTTGGGTGCGCTCCTGTTCGCAACGATTGCTTGTCGATTTGGCTTTGGCCAAAAAAAACACATCCACTGGGATCCAAAACTCCTGAAATGCCGAGCCCCCGGCGGCCGCACCCAGACCATCTGCCGCCCGTCGCGCCAGCAGATGTAGTACCCGAAGCCCTGTTCTAGGGAGCCATATACTTTCAGGAGATGCAAGATGTTCGCGAAGATGCTCGAGTGCTCCTACTCGCATCAGAGGTCCGGACCCTCCATACCCAGGGCACGACATTTCCCTATCCGCAGGCGGAGTACAAGCCAGCACAGGGGGAGTGAGACGTCCAGCGCTGAGTAGTTCTCAACATGGGCTCTTTCTTTCCTAAACCTTCTGCACCCAAACCTGTATGCCCCAGAGGGAGCTGGAGCCCTAAAAGGCACCATGATTTTGAGAACTGCCCAGCTGTGGAGGCTACCTCCACGTTCCATCGCACATGAGTTCAAGCCTGCCTTTCAGCTGGCGAAAATCGTTGAAGACTTCATCCAATCGATCGTATGCTTGGGTTTCGGGGTTCCCTTGCCCCAAGTGCAGGGCCAGTGGTGCAAACTGCGTGCTCTTTCAGCGAAGCTTTCTCAAAGTTTTTTGCGTTCTCGTCAAGTGATATGGCAGGCTCGCGGAAGGAGGGACTTTAGGGCTTCTTAGGCATTAGGTCGTTGCCTTAAACCCTACATGCTCAATGTGTCGTCCCTAAATGCCTGGGAACAACAATGCTAAGCCCAAAAGGCCTGAAGCTCCCCTCAGCTAGGCGGACATCATCCGGGCATGACCTGGACAACATCCGCCTCACAAGGCGGATATCTTCAGGGTTCAAGGGGATTCCGGGGGTCTGGCTTCACCTCTCAATATTTGAGTTTTAGGGGGCTGCTGAAAGTTTCTGAATTTTGGGGAGGGGCGGGGTTGGGGGGGTTTGGGGTCTGTACTCGCGTTGGTTTGACTTACAGGGTCTGGTGTCAGCGATGTACAGCTTGGGGGCAAGGTTCCGAAACCTAAGTCTAAGCCGTCGAGTTGAGATCTGGGCGGCGGCTAGGATTCAGGGTTTTGGGACTTGAACCCCCAAACCGCTACTTTCAGGTGGACCTTTCATGGAACAAAGTGGCGCAACCCCGCGGTGTTGCTCTAACCTTCTGTATTTATCTGTTTGTTTTTCAATTTATATTTGATTGTTTTTTTCTTTTTTTGGGGGGGGGGTCGGGCGCGGGGAGGGCGGAGCGGACCTTCTGATAAGAGATTCGATTATGAGGTACTGGTGACCTAGTCTGGAACAACCCCCCACATGTTCTGCGGGCATTCTGGAAGGTTGCTCTTTCAGATCCTACGCATTCCTTGAGTCGTCAACCGACCTGAAAGCCGCGTCACGAAGAACCACTCAACCCTAAACCCCAAACCCTAAACCCCAAACCCCAAACAAAAAAAACCCTGGACCCAAAACCCCAAACCCAAAACCCTACACCCTAATTGAGGCAGAGCGGAAGGCCTGGGCTCGCGGGGCTGATCGCGCTCTCAGCCAGGCCTTTGCCTTTGCCTGTGCTTCGGGGGCTTTTTCGGGGTCAGCTTCTTGTTCGCCCAGTAACCATTTTTTTATAGTGAGGGCACCCTTTCTTGGGCTGGTTACTTTATAAGGCAACCTTGAACCCCCAAAAAAGGGAAAAGGGTACCACTGGGCTAACAAGGTTTTAATCGGCGGGTGAGTTTAGGGTTTAGGGTTTAGGGTTTAGGGTTTAGGGTTTAGGGTTTAGGGTTTAGGGTTTAGGGTTTAGGGTTTAGGGTTTGGGGTTTGGGGTTTGGGGGTTGGGGGGTTTGGGGGTTTGGGGGTTTGGGGGTTTGGGCCTTGGGCCTTAGGGGCCTCGGGCTAGGGCTTTAGAGCTTTAGGGCTTTAGGGGTTGGGGCCCAGGGTCCTTCTCCAAAGCAAGCTCTCCCAGATGTTCCCTGCCCAGGAGTGCTAAGCTAACTCGGCCGAGGAGTCCTCGTTTTTGTTCTAATCCTTGCGCGTGGATTCGTCTTTCAGGTTTTCAAGATGCACCGAGGCCTCAGAGCTAACCCTAAACCCTAAACCCTAAACCCTAAACCCTAAAACCCTAAACCCTTAAAACGTGATCCCGATCGCCCTGGGGCCTTTTCTGCCCGCCTTGACTGGGTTTTGAAGGGATGTCCCTTCCTCGATGGGATCCGCTGGGTTAAGGATCAACACGGTCGACTGGGCTGAGAACATCAAACAAAGGTGCCAAGAATTAGGGTCAGGAACCCTCAGCCCTCAACCACCAACGCTAAACAATTTAACCCCGAGATCCTTTGCCGCTTCTGATTTCAGAAAAAAAGGTTCCGCTGAATAGAAAAGCCATGAACTT
>CAJNDS010002223.1:266566-310287 GCA_905221605.1 Symbiodinium natans
CGCTTTCTCATTCAACCCCAAGCCCTAGGCCCTGAAGCTGCTAAGTCTCAACACCAAAAGACCAGACCCAAAGGGCACACGAACCAGAAAGACAGGCAAAAGCATTCACGAGGAAGGCATGAAGCTGCTTGAGGACATAAGCCTGAAGAAACCAGCAGTCGCTCTTAAAGAACTGACGTGGAACCGCTTCGCCGAGCAGGGCGAAGAAGGGGCCAGAGTCCCGAAAGTGAACCCAGAAACAGGAAGCCTTGCCCTTTCGCCACTGTGGTTTTGGTTTGAGCTTCAAGCTTGAGCCCAACAGCCCCACAACAACCCGATAACCCCCAAACCTGGCTAAGAGTTTTATGCAACACGTCACTCGGACATCCAGAAGCGAAGATGGGTTTCTGGGTCAAGTGCGCAATTTTGAAGGTGGCCCTGAAACCCAAAGACTGCTCGAACTTCTTCGGGGCATTGCAGGGCAGGCTAGGGGCTTCAGGTTTGAGCCTTTGACACTAGAGGCAAGAAACTATTTTACTTCGAACCCCACCTTAGCACTCCAGGGAGACTCTGGGGTTGGGCACTCCAGGAGTCTCTTGGTTGGGCACGCCAGGGAGTCTCCGGGTTGGGCACTCCAGGAGAATCTGGGGTTGGGCACTCCAGGGAGAATTTTTTCAGGAGTCTCTAAGTTGGGCACTCCAGGGAGTCTCTAGGGTTAGGCACTCCAGGGAGACTCTGGGGGTTGGGCACTCCAGGGAGACTCTAGGAGTAGACCGGGTGAGGAGAAGAGTTCCGGGCGAGGAGAAGAGCTGAGTTGAAAATCTAACAACCCCACACCGAGGGTGGGGAAACACATAGATGCAAAGCCCCAGACTCGCATTCATGAAAAAGCACTTGGAGGTTGGCACACCACTCCCTTGTAACTGAGGGTTTAGGGTTTAGTTTCAGGGTTGAGGTTTTAGGGTTAGGGTTTAGGGTTTACTGGCTCTCAACGAACTCTCCAACAACCAGATGTCTTTTTGCTCGCATTGGGGCTTAGGGTTTCGGGATGAAGGCTTAGGGTCTAGGGGATTCGGGGGTAAGGTTCTAAGCCTTGAAACCTTCAGGGTTCAAACCTGAAGCTCTAAATCGGAACACCCAAGCCCGCAAAGCTAAACCCGGAAGTCCCTAAACTCCACAATCCCCGGCTCCAACACTCTCGGCCCCAAATGGGTCGAAGAGGAGGTCCAGGCGGTTCGGAATGTTTTGGCCCTTGGCACAAGGTGACATCTCGCGAGAGACTGCATCGGCGCTGGGTCAACTCTGCTCCGCTTCAGATTTCTGGTGCCGCTTCAGCTCGCTCAGCTTTGGGAAGGATCCGCTAGCCACGCTGGTGCCCTCCTCCTCCTTGCAAACTGCTCCACGAAAGGGGGCTCTGGCCGGGCGTGCTCGCATCGTACCGCAGCCACGGCCGAGAAGGAGATGGTCACCTGGTAGCCGGTGTTGCAACTGCACTCTTTGAGGCAAACCAGGTGGCGCACCTCTGCGAGGAAATGTTTTGCTTTTGGGCTGAGGCGGCTTACGTAAGGCAGTTCGAGACTTGTGTCACGTCTTCTTCGGGCCTTTGGAGCAAAGAGCCTGGCTATGATCGCCTGGCCCCAGGTCAGAAGCCAGTGATGAAGAGCTCGCTGGCGCACTCCGCAAGGGCCATCATAGCTCGAGAAGTCGCCGTCAGCGATGCGTGCTGCTCTGGAGACATGGCCTGCAACTCAAGGGCTACAGAGACCGTCAACGAACCTGTTTTCGAAGTCATTTGGAGCACTTCAAGAAACACGCGCCAGACGAAGCAATCGTTCTCGCGGCTGCGAAATCTGACTTTCGAGACTTGCGAAGCGGAGAAGTTGATGGAGAACATTTGAATGGGCACCATAGAACGAACTCTTCAACTCGCTCGGAACTCAAAACGCGCGAGAAAGTTCGTCCGCGAACAGCTGACAATTGTGATGTTCTTTTTCCGTAAAGTCACTAGCTTACAAGCCAGCGAAGTTCCTTCCGACGTTTATGATCATTGCTGATTTCGTTGCTGCCTGTGTCTTGAGAGATCCATGGACTGTCTCATGTTCGCCCGTCTTGCATCAGAAATACTGCTAATAATCCTAGAAATGCCAAGAAACACAGAAATACTAATTCCAAGAAACGAATAATACTAATCATACTAAAGCAATAGGAGTATAGGGCTACAGGAGTGCAAGGCCTGTAAATCATGCTAAAACTGCCAGAATACCTAATAAGACTAATACTAAAAATAATATGTCACATACACACACACAACACATTGATTCGATTGAAGAGGATGCCAATGACACGAAAGCAGATTTTGACACTTATAACACAATGGATGGATTGGATTTGGTCGAAGCGCCGAAAGAGTTTCAAAGCAACACGAATAGCAATAATAACAACCATGGCTACTAGTAGCCATGACGTTTTCGCTAAAAGACCAGCAATGTACAATCCGTGCAGTTTTAATATATTTGACAACATATCATCATCATCATCATCATCATCATCATCATCATCATCATCATCATCATCATCATCTATCAAAGAATTAATACTAAGTTTGTGATTGGCGATGAACAATTCAAAAATAGTACAATACTGTCTTTACATGATGGTTCTAAACTGTTACAATAATCACGACGAAAGTACTAAACATACCAGTAATAAGATGAAGAATACTTATACTTATAATTCTAATAATACGAATAATTATATGGCTAATGCTGGTAACGGCACGGCTCAGGCTAGTAGTACTAATGAAAGACTAATACCAATAATAGTGAAACCAACTACAATAATGCAAGTGGTAAATTGAATACGTCAGAGAAATACTAGTAAACTAGTAATGATCATAAGAATGACAATGATAGCAGTCTCAGTAGTGATAATTCATAGTAACAAGAAACCATCGCAGCAAACGTAATAATCGCAACCATGGCAACTGTCGTGAAAATAGGAAAAGTAAGGAGTTCGTGACAATGACCAAAAATAATCATAGTGGTGATCATAAGTAGCAATAGTAATAAGAGAGAAATAGCAAAAAAACACAACGATGACATATTAAGTATGAACGCTTGGAGCTCCCCATCTCGCGTTCCAGACCCTAGGCCCTCACATTTACAATTTACAGCAAACATCTTCAAACAAAGCCACAAAGCCCTCAACCCTGAGAAGCCACAACAGATGCAGCAACGATCGGCCTCGCCGCTGGGCACACGAGCCAGGCCCGGCAAGGCCGCGTCCGTCACCTTACTTTGGTTCCCTGCGGGAAACCCTAAACCCTAAACCCTAAACCCTAAACTCTCCGGGGCTGCGTTCAGATCTTGGCAAGGCTTTAAAAGCAGTTAGGACGAGCAAGAACCTGCGACTAGCACACCCTCCAAGCCCTAGCAGGTAGCTCGCGGTTCCTTGGGGAGAGTCGCGCGCGGACGGGAGCCCAGAACCCTAAACCAAAAAAAACAAACTTTGTCAAAGGGCTGCGAGCAGCCCTGAACCCTTAGACCTCCGTAAACCTAGTGCGTGTGACTCTTTCAGGCCTCCACAAGCTCTGCGCGTGCGCCCTCGGCCACAGCCTGAACAGACGCCAATAGGTGTTCTACGAGGGCAATGCGAGGCCTGGCCGGGCTTCAGATGTTTTTGGGTTTCGGGGTGACGGCTTGCAGGGAAGGAGGCTTTTGTGCTCTACTGGGGTCTTTAGGGTTCAGTCGTTAAGAGACTTAAGCGCAAAAGGGCCTGTCTATCCATGTCCAAACACGTGCTATCTCCTCGTCATCCTGCGGAGCAACAAGACTCAAAGGACCGGGGGCATTCCACTGAAACGAGCACACTCCAAAAGGCCTGCCGAACCCCTAGAATGCTTGTTGGGAACCAAAGGAGGTTCCGAAGGTCTGAATCCTTGGCCAGTGCTAGCACTCAAGCTCGTGTGAAAAGCTAAGGAAACTCGGGTCGTTCCAAAAATGTCCACAAAAGCCCCTCCCCTCCCCCCCCCCCCCCCCCCGAAGAACCCAAGAGGCCTCACAAAAGCCCCCCGAAACCCGAAAACTCGAACTTTCTTTCGGCCTCGACGCGCAGGTTCTCCAGCAGGACGGCCCAGGCCGCCACACAGGCTGCGTGCAAGTGTTCCTTTCACAGGAGATGCTTGGGTTTAGGGTTTAGGGTTTAGGGTTTAGGGTTTAGGGTTTAGGGTTTAGGGTTTAGGGGGGTTTAGGGTTTAGGGTTTAGGGTGTAGGGTGTAGCGTGTAGGGTTTAGGGTTTAGGGTTTAGGGTTCAGGGTTTGGGGTTTAGGGTTTAGGGTTTAGGGTTTAGGGTTTAGGGTTTAGGGTTTAGGGTTTAGGGTTTAGGGTTTAGGGCAGCTTCTTCTGCAAACCCAGTCTCTGGGCAGCCCAGGTATTGGAACACATGTCGAAGCTCTCGCACTCGCGCGTCGGCATGTGCCCAATCCACGATGGTGACGCGCTTGCCCGTGCAGTGGGCACACTCGTTGATGGTGAAGAGCTGCCCTGTGCTGGCGGCACCTTGGTCTTCAACCCTAAACCCTAAACCCTAAACCCTAAACCCTAAACCTTAACTTTTGCATCCAAAGAAACCACAACAATATCCAAAACCTTTATCCCACTCCTCCGAACCAACAGGGTTCTGGAGCTGAGGGCTTCAGATATAGGGATTGGGGTCTAGGGTCTCCCTAAACCCTAAGCCCTAAACCCTAAACCCTAACCCTAAACCCTAAACCCTAAACCCTAAACCCTAAACCCTAAACCCTAAACCCTAAACCCTAAACCCATCAATCTTTGATGCTGGCACCTCGCGCGGCCAGGGTGTCCAGCTGGTCCGCGAGCTGGAAGAAACCCTTGAAGTGTGGGAGAGTTAGGGTTTAGGGTTTAAGGTTTAGGGTTTAGGGCTTAGGGTTTAGGGTTTAGGGTTTAGGGTTTAGGGTTTAGGGTTTAGGGGTTTAGGGGTTTAGGGGTTTAGGGGTTTAGGGGTTTAGGGGTTTAGGGGTTTAGGGGTTTAGGGGTTTAGGGCTTTAGGGCTTTAGGGGTTTAGGGTTGAGGTTTTAGCTTGTGAAGTTTAGGGAGCAGCAAGACAAGCACATCCCATCTGAGCTCTGCAAAAGAAGAACATGGGTGAATCCCCCCAGCTTGTCACACCATGCCGATAGCTGCTTTACAAAGAGCCCGAAGACAAAGCCCCCCCAAAGCGCTTCCCGCTGGTTCTTCCCCAACTCTTCGGCCTTGAGGTGTCGGCGCAGGACCTCTTCCGAGCTTTCAGGGTCCCTTTCTTCTCTGAGGGTCTTTGAGACTCCTGAACACTTGGGATTTACCGGGATCTTGTGGGTGCAGGGCAGAGAGCTCTCAAAAACCACCTAAGGACATACCTCAGGCCCCAAACACAGCACCCGACCGGTTTTGTGAGGCCTTCAAGTGCAGAAAGATGCCACTGGTGCGGAGCAGCTCGGAGAACGTGCTGATCAACCGCTCCTTCCTCGGCTTCAGGTTTGCAGGCTTCCGGCTTTCTTGGGGTCGGGGAGGTAGGGGGGGGGGGGAGAAGCGGGCTGTGTGTTTTGCCGCTTCTGGTCGCAGGGTTTAGCTTGCTTCAGGTTTTCTCCTGATGAGACGTGATGAGGTTTTTGAGGGTTGTTCTAGGGCTGTCGGTTTTGGGGCCAACTGATGACCACCACATGATTTGGGCTAATTTGGGCTCGTGCAGCCAGCCCCCTCTCAAGGCCATCCGGGCTTCTGCGTCGCCGCCTCGGTGCCAGCGAGAAGACCGGCGGCGTGCTGGGCCGCACTGCGTTTTCGTAGCAGTCGGTCGAGGTTGGCACGAGCTGCCTCCTTCGCCTGGTACTTGTCGCGGGCCGAGGCCATTCGGTGAGCGAACTCGCTCAAGAATGGGCCGAGGCTTGCAATGTCGAAGCCGTTGTCCGGGACGCCCAGAAGGAGCCTGCTGTCAAAGCTGTCACTCATGATTCTGCCGTTGTGCTGCTGCTCGTGCTGCTTGTCCAGCGGGATAACCACACCCACTGGCGCTTCAAAGGTATACAGCATGTCTGCAAGCTCTCCGCTGGCTCCCGCACCTGCAGTGACGATGCCGTGCCCTTGTGCAAGCTGGCAGATTCGCATGACGTTGGTGCGGCCATCCTCGACATGCAGGGCCCCCGAGGTTTCGAAGTTCAAGCTCCCCCCTGCATGACCCCGAGCTCTTGCTATTAGCATTGGGGTGAGGACTTTACGGTTTCCTAAACCCCAAACCCCAAACCCCAAACCCTAAACCCTAAACCCTAAACCCTAAACCCTCTAAACCCTAAACCCTAAACCCGAAACTTGGTGCAAGAGTCCAGCTTGGCGGGTGCACTGGGACGATCATACTTGTGCCAATCCCTGCCACAGCCAACGACGAGGGTTCCAGGATAGTCGCGCCGGTGCCGGAAATAGTACTCCAGAATGGAGCGCCCGCTCAAGTGCGCGTAGACGTAGACCAGATGCTCAATCGTGTCCTCTGTGGCATCTTCCGAGTGGATGATGCCCTGATGCGCCGTGCCAGCCTCCTCACTTGTAATGCGGCGTCCATGCAGCAGAAGGAACTTCACTGCCGAGCGGCGGTCGGCGGCAAAGGCATACTGCTCCAGGTCTGCGCCACTCATGCGGCGGAATGATGGGTCCACGATGTCGACGTGGGCAACGCGGAGGCCTTCCCTCCCCATGTTGAGAACCTTGACGAGGAAGGTGCCTCGGATCAGCTTCCCCAAAGTTGCGAGCTGCTTGTCCGTGAAAAGCTCGGGCTTCATCATGTTCCAGTAGTGCTTCGATGCCTCCTCGAAATCGGAGGCATACGCTGCCACGTCCTGGAGCGAGCGGATGCCAAAGGAGTGCAGGAGCAAGTCTTGGTGGTTCTCGTAGTCCAAGCCCTGCAGCCTGGGCGGCGCCCCGGCCTCGAGCATGCCCGCCCGCAGCTTCAGCGCAGCGGAGGTCAGGTTCGGGTCCATGTCCGTGATGACCGAGATGTGGGCCTCGGCGGCTGTCTCGGCCAGGAGCACGTCCATCAAGGAGCGTGCTGTGGGCAGGAGGCTGGGGGCGAGGTCCTCCCAGGAGAACGTGGCCTGTGAGGCCTGTGGCTCCTGCGAGTCGAAGAGGACGAAGCCACGCTCGCACAGCAGCCTCTTGGCCTCCTCCCCTCGGTAAACCTCCGGTCGCGCCACCACCATCTCCCACATCAGCTCCTTCGCAGCTGCACCTGCCTGCATGGTGTAGAAGCCCGTGACGCTCTTCAGGGCACGCACAAGAATCAGCCGGCAGCCACCCTGCAGGAGAGGCGAGAGCTTGCTTAAGATGCTGTGCGTGTGATCCACCTTGTGCCGCTTCTCTCGCGGCACGCTGCCATCTGCCAGCATCTCTCCCTTCCAGGGCTCGGGCATCGAGACCAGCAGCGTCACCCCAACAAGGCTCTTCCCTCGAAGAAGCTCCCCGAGCACCGAAGTGAGGCGCTCATGGCCACCTCCGGTGGTCGAGAAGCCCAAGACGAAGAGGTGCCGCGTGGCCTGCAGTATGGCCCTCACCGGTGCCTGCGGGCAGCTCTCCTCCATGTCGCGGGAGAGCGGAACAGGTGGCGGCTGCCCCCTCCACGTCCCAGAGCTTATCCCATTGATCCGTCAACCGTGCCGGTGATTATTCAACCCAAGACCTTGAACGGCACTCCCTCAAAGGAGGACGCAAAGCTGTAGCCTCCTTCTCAGGGCCTTCTTGTTCCCCAAACCCTACATCCTACACCCTAAACCCTAAAGTCCCACACGCTCGTACCCCAAAGCCGCCGAGCCTGCACGCTGTCGCCGGCAGCGGTATTTGCGCTCCGGCGCAACAAGGCATCCTGTGTGGCACTTGTTGAAACCACTTTCAGACGGCTAAGGGTTTGGGGTTTGGGGTTTGGGGTTTGGGGTTTAGGGTTGAGGGTTGAGGGTTGAGGGTTGAGGGTTGATGGTTGAGGGTTTAGGGTTTAGGGTTTAGGGTTCAGGGTTTAGGGCTTAGAAAATCGCATCTCTGGCCTACGAGGACGGGAAGGAGTCTTGAATGCCGGATTGTCGGACTGAAGCTATGAAGGCTGAGACGTCAAGCAGAGGCCCAGACAACAAGCTTCAGTCCAAGCATGTCCAAGCTGTTGACAATCTGAAAGATCTGAGACTGTAAGGGACATCCACAAACCCCTAACCTCCGGAGATCCAAGCTAAAGAAAACCCTAATAGCCTAATAGTTGTTTCCAACTGCTGCGTCCTGCGGCACGTTGTACCACTTGTCCCCGTCATCGTAATCCACCTGGTAGCTGCCATCTCCATTTCTTCCTCAGGGCTGCCAAGCTGCAGGGCTGCAGGGCTGCAGGGCTTCGGATGCGTTTCAGAGACGGGTCTGGCATTAAGGGGTTCAGGAGTTTAAGGCTCTTGGCGCACATGGGAATGCATGTGAAAGCAGCAGCTCCCAGGAATCAAGGGTCGGGTTTGGGGGGGGTTCAAGGCTCCAGAGCCTCGAAACAGCTTGATGCTTGTTCAAGAACATGATTCAAGGAAGAGCCTGTGCTTGTAAACCAGTGGGTTGCTTACAAAAACCGTTGTAAAGACACATACTTTGCTGAAAAAGACACTACGGCTTGCTGGTAGACGTTGCCAAGAACAAGTACTGTGTACCATTACGCGTGTACAAGCACAAGTGATGGCCTCGTCTGGATGCTGATAAACGCGCTTAGCAGTTGTGGTGAGAGTAGGGCAAAGCTTGCGCGGTGCAGGTCCTGGCAACACACGAGCCTCCTTTCCAGTTGTTCGATGAAGGCTTCTGTGTGTGTGTCCGGCAGTTCCCCCCAACCCCGGCCTCACCCTCCACGAACCACAGGGGTGAGAGGGAACCCTAAACGTGAACCTAAAGCCTCGACCCAACCCTGAGTAAACCTGAACCCTGAATCCTAAACCTATCCTTGAAACCAGGGGCAGAGTGAAAACCCCAAGCCTCAAAGCCGGACCCCAAACCCCAAATCCACCAAACGCCACAGACCATGAACCACAAAGGGTTGGGGGGGAGGAAATCCTAAATGCAAAGTTTTAATTTCAACCGCGGGGGTGAAAGGGGTGTACATGAATGCTGATGCATCTAAACCAACAAGGCAATATGGAACAAGGTGATGTTACAACCCCTCGAAGGGTAATTGTTTTAACACCCTGAACGCGAGCCGAAGGAATTGCTGTGGGAAAAGTGAAAGCCAAACTTGAACAACAGCTCGTGTCTCTACACTGAAGTGCTACAAACATCGTTTAAGCCCCTTCGAGCCCTTGCCTCAGGGCTTCGGATTTAGGGTTCGTGGTTTAGGAACTATGACACCTTTTGAAAGTGGATCAAGAGAGAACACCAGTAGAAAAGGCAGTTTGTTGAATGCCCGCGCACCCAACAACTCTGGCTGTCGGTCCAACCCCTAACTCTAAAAGCCCAGCTTGACCTCCCTAAACCCTGCTGAGCCCCGCTGGACGAGGTCAAACTGGGCGCTCTGCCAACGATTCGGCCAGCATAGTACCTGCAACTTTGCACAGCCGCGGGCGGCTTTGATGTTAGGGTTTAAGGCTGAGGGCTTGGCATTGCTAGGTTGAGCCCATCACCTGTCGGTGGGAAACTACAACCCCGCCCCCCCCCCCTCAATCCCGCGAAAGAGCTCTAAACCCCCCGCCCCTCTCAAGCCCGAGAAAGAGCTCGGGGGGCTGGGGGGGCTCTGGGATGGTTTGCTGTCCCACCTGCTGGTGATCCGCCCGCTGCTCAGCTGGTACCGGGCCTCGACTCGGGTTCCGACCTGACCGGTTTAACGTGGTGGGCTTCAAAGGTGCTGAGACTATGGGATTTTGGTTTTAGGGCTTTAGGGTTTTAGGGGTTTTAGGGTTTTAGGGTTTTGGTGGTTTTTGAATCAAGATGGGCCCAAAAGCCTCACAAAAGGCCTTAGGGCCTTATGGGACTGCCACGTAGGGCTTTGTGGTTTTTACAGGTTGCGGGCGACATGTGAGGAGAACGATAAGCGACCAGGTCCGAGAGAAGATCGAGCGTCGGCTCAGGCCGCAAAAACCCCCTGGCTTCCCCCAGACCCTAAACCCTAAACCCTAAACCCTAAATCCTAAACCCTAAACCCTAAATCCTAAACCCTAAACCCTAAATCCTAAACCCTATCTCCGGGGATCGGCCCAAGAGGACCCCGGGGCCGCGGCAGCCAGCTGCTCAGCTTCCTGCAACAGCCCAGCTCTTTCCCTGCCCCAAACCCTAACAGCCGACCAAACTCCCAGTTTAGGGTTTAGGGTTTAGGGTTTAGGGTTTAGGGTTTAGGGTTTAGGGTTTAGGGTTTAGGGTTTAGGGTTTAGGGTTTAGGGTTTAGGGTTTAGGGTTTAGGGTTTAGGGTTTAGGGTTTAGGGGCTTGTGGCTTAGGGCTTAGGGCTTAGGGCTTAGGGCTTAGGGCTTAGGGCTTAGGGCTTAGGGCTTAGGGCTTAGGGTTTAGGGTTAGGGCTTAGGGTTTCGGGGTTTAGGGTTTAGGTTTTCAGCAAGAGCCCACCCCTGAAATTGGACCAACCAATTGTCAGACTCCTTTGGCCCAACGGGTCCAAAGTCCTCTCCAAAACCTACACCCTGCATCCCTTCAGAACTTGTAGCCCTTTGGCCAGAACAGCTACGAACCCTTCAAGCCACTTTGTCACCCCAGCCAAAAACTCAAACCCTTCAGAAGAGCTTGCATGTCTACACAGCCTGCTAGGTGAAAAAAAAGTTCGCTTCCCAACAGCCTCCGGATCGACCCTGAAAAAGCAGAAGGCCCTTCGGCCCTTCAGAGGGTTCTTACAGACCTCATGGGGGGAAGGTACGGGAACCTCAGGGGAGCATTAGAGACCTAGGGTTATACCCCCTCCCCCCCCTTTCAGAGCCCTATAACCCCTGCCGCCTCCTCCCGTGAATCGCCAGCCTGCATTCGCAGAGCGTCTCTGCGTGTTGTCTTCGGGCGCCCGCAAATAATGAGGATAAAGAAACCGAAGCTTTAGAACCACTTATCATACTTACAACCGAAGAGGTTTTAGGGTTTCTGCGCGAATTGCGAGCTGTTTGGCTTCCTCGCGTTCACTCGCAATCTTCGCCAGGATTGCCGCAGAGAAAACAACCTCAACATCTACACCCTAAACGCTAACCTCATTGTACCTTTGCCTGCCCTATACCCAACATTGGGAAGCCTCGATCCCCTAAGCGACGCAATTCGTTTACCCCCCTTGGCTGATGTAACTCATGCAGGGTGTCTTTTGTCTGGGGTTTGGGTTCTTCGGACAGTGTGCGCACACTGTCCAACTGTTGGTTTTCATGTGTAAGCATCTCTCCCACAGGGCTTTGTGTTCTTGGCGTTTGTGTGTTTGAAAGACACCTGGCACAAAATGTGCCCCCCTACAGCACGTTTTTCCTCAACTCCAGTATTCTCAGGCTTCCGATCATGTTGGGTTCCATCCTTTTTAAGTCAGACAATGACCATCCCCTGGTACGACTTCTGCACCTTCATAGAACCCGGGTTCTGTCCCTCAACACCTTGACGCCGAAACCCACACCCTCCAAGAGCCCATTTCGCGCGGCAAGCGACCACGAGGGCACCCGAGATTTGCTGAAGAGATACGACTCCTTCCTTTTTCTGTATCACTATATTACACAGAGGACCCTCGGGATTTTGCACGAAACGTCTCTGAAGGTCTCGGTCTCTCTCTCGCCGAGCCACCGGAGGTCGGCCCATTTCTGCCAGGACGTCCAGGAGCCCGGACTTCACGTAGGCGGGCCTCGGGCAAGAAAGGGTGGGGAAAGGCAAGCTTGGGGGAGAAAAGGGAAACCCGGATGGGCTGTATTAGGCCTTAACATGCCCATCATGAACCCCAGGGCCTGTTTAAGGGATAATAGGGCATAATTCAAGGGAATTATAGGGGTATAATCGCCTTTTTAAGGGAATTATAGGGTATAATTGCCTTTTAAGGGATTATAGGGTATAATAGCCCATCCTGAAGAGGCGGGCGCCTTCGCTGTCTTTGGAGCTTCGGGGGCACAAAGGCCACGGCGCTGCTCAGGGGTGCGATCCGATGAACATCAAACTTTGCAGTATGGTGATGAGTGGCGCAAATGCAAACGAGTCATATATACATAGTGTAAACTTTCCGGGGGGTGCCTAAGATTAATGTTCCTAGTGATTTATTGTACTTGGTCGGTGCTTAATGCTTTGAAGGTTGTTTAGATCTTTTTCGGCGCGCTATTTGGCGTAGCACAAATCTCGAAAGCAGTATTCAAAGATCAACTTGGCGTACCAACAACGATGAAAGGAGCATTGAAACTAACCGCTGGGCTGGCGGCATCATTCGCAATTGTACAGCAACTTCAACGAAATAAACTTTTACCAGACGACCCGTTCAAGTAAATTAAAAAAAGATAGATATGTTATAAAACATATCCCTCTTAAGGTGGTCTTACACGTTGCCAAATGGCTCACTGAGAATATGACTCACACGCAAGGGATTTTTCCACACGGGACATGTGTATTGTTAGAAGTCAATTCGTTTCATAACTTAACAGAATATTTCAAAACTCTTAACAAACGTGATGTTTGGTTTGAGCTTACAGGTCTTAAACTTGTTGTTGCACAATGTACATGAAACATAAAACCTAACTTAAATTTTGAGCTATACACCATGTTCATTTACGAGCCATATTGACAGAGATATTGCCAAATAGAATTTATAGCGACATTTTGACAATCTGAAAAACTGGCTAAAAATTGCCTATTGAACGGTCTTTATAAAGTTTAAGATTTTGTCAGACATATCTGCTTCTATACAAGATGTTTTCCATTAACTTTTGAATTTTTGGGGATGACCTGGTCTTCTCTAAAACCAAGTAGTGCTCCAAACTTTTTTAGGTTTATATCCTTATCTGCGATTATATTTACCGTCCCATCTGCATTTTTTTCGATTGTAATATTTTCACCTGCCAAAAAGTCTTTTAAACTCGAAAATGTGAAGTAGCCTTGCGGAACGAAAACAACTTATTATTAATGTGTAGCATAAATAGTCAGTGTTCACTCGTTTTATCTTGTTGCTGGAAACTCTGGCATGTTCAATACACATGTGCACCAAATTCCTTTCACATGATATTGTATATGAACAGTAATTAAGAAGGAAATGTGTTACAAACTTTTTTTGAGCTATAGTTATGATTTGTGTACCCGGCCACCGCAAACACACACCAAAAGACGAAAACCAAAAGAGAAAAAACTATTTAAAACGCTAGAGACCTGAATACTACGAGAGATCTGCTGAAAGAATTGGGTCTTTGAATGTGGCTTTGGGACGCCAGGAGGCCGGAGATTCCCACGGCCTGTGCGAGAGCCTGCTTATTGGTTGACCCCCCGAGAGAGTGCACACAATCTCTGCAGACTCTCACCCGTCAAGACATTGTACGGCATCCTTGCAAAAGACTCTATGAGCACATCCTGGTGAGGGAACCTCTACCCTGACTTTTGCAAAATGCGCAGCTGCCAATGCAGACTGCGCCTGTTGAACTTACAGATCATGTACATGCAATTTATTTTCGCGGTCGCTACGATAGAAGGACGATCAACGGCTACACGATGTGGGCTTGTTCGCGTTGGAGTGAGATTGAAGGATCAGGGCGGAACAGATGGGGCACAAACGTTGATGACCATGCCTGTCAAGCACAGCCCCATTCTCTGCGCAAAAAGTTTCTCTAGACCCTAAAAGCCTCAAGGGTCCCCTTGAGCCACTAAACCCTAAACCCGAAACCCTAAACCTGGAAACTTAAGCCCCAAAGCCTCGATGAGATGCTCCAAGACCAGTCTCAGGCATTCAGGGCTCAGGATATCCCTCGACACCCCCAAGAAGTGAGGGCACCCAGCACCAAGAGCAGAGGAGCCGGCAAAGACGCCAGCCAGTTCCTACGCAAGGTCACGGAGGATACACTTAAAAATCACCACAGGATGAGAAAGTATTTAGGGTTTAGGGTTTAGGGTTTAGGGTTTAGGGTTTAGGGTTTAGGGTTTAGGGTTTAGGGTTTAGGGTTTCAGACTTCGGGGGCAGATTTCGGGGGTGTCTTGCAGCTACGGAGCTCCTGAGGATGCCCCCAGCGAGGGGTTTTGGTGCGCGGCAGTGGCTGTTCAGCTTGTTTACAGCGAATGGGCGTAGAGACCAGGGATAAGGTCATAGTGTGTGGCTGGCAAAGACATGCAAGAGCCTGTGGCATGTCATTTAAAGAGCTCTGGCCGCGGCGCAAAGTGCAGACGAAAGGCAGATGAGAGAAAGGTCGACACAATGGAAGTCATTGCTTCATGCTTTGAGCGGGACTTCGTGACTTCGTGATGCTCCTCGTATCTTTCTGGGTGCGAAAGTGCACTAGGCAGGTAGTGATGAAGCCCGTAGAAATCTATGCCCCACGTGTCTTTGTGGGCATCTGCTCCCCAAATTGGTGAACTTGATACTATCTCGCAACACGACCTGCGAACTACGTGAGGTATCCTTGTCAACTTCCACAGGTTGCAGAAAGTCACGGCTGCAACTCACCTTACTATCCCTAACCCTTCCGACGTGTCCTCCGCAACAAGTTGCGAGTTCGGCTGCATGCCTCGGCGCTGCACTCACAGCCACCAAGCTCTGTCACCTTCAAGCTTTTACCCCGGAGGCTGGTTCGCCAATACGGTGCAACCAGCCCGGTGTCGGGCTACCAGGGGGCCACATAGGGCCACACAAGGGAAGGCCCCTTTTTCGCAGACCCCAGCATAGGCCATGGAGGCCGCCCTGAGCCACACACCAGCCGGCACTTGTTGGGGTCTCGAAGAGCCTGGCCAGTTTGGGGGGGGGGGGGGGGGGGGGGGACTGCGATTGGCCTGTCAAGGTCTGTAGGTGCTGTGTGGCTTGGGAGGGTCTACAACAAGTTGGTATGCAAACGCAGCGTGTTTTCTAAAATCTCTGCCACCCAGAATAGCTAAAGCCGAGAGATGATCTTGGGCAGAGCTGGCGTAGCTGAAAAGCAGCCCACCGGTGAAAGCCATGAGGAACAGTAACTCCTCTTCTGCATCTCCACCCCGATGGGTCAAGGCTGTTGGAGCGCCCGAAAACTGTAATGCTTCGAGGCAACAATCATGGTTTTCGGGTGTTAGGTAGAGTTAGAGGGCTCGGGGGTTTAGGGTTGAGGCTTGCTGAGGGCTCTGGCATTTGAGTCCCAGGGATCTGCAAATCCTATTGAGGACCCGAGTACAGTTTCCAAGCCCATCTTTCTGAACCCCAGACTTGAACTCTAAGCCCAGTCATAGAGTCCTACGAGCGAAGATTTTGAGGCCGGACATTTGTTCCCCACCTCAATGTCTGCTCGCACCGTCTCTTCGGTCACCTGACCTTGATGTCCGGTTCATGCTACTTTGAAGTTTTGTTATAGGTTGGGCCCGTTGGTCCTGGAGTGAGGACTTTAGAATTAGAACTGTAGAGCGTCGGGGTTTGAGAACCCGCAGGGTTCGATCGAAGAATGCTCAACCCAAGCCCTTGCCTCCACCCCTATACCGCCCAAGCCTGCACGGCTTTCAGGATTTCGGGCCCAAACCGAAAAACCACAAGTTCCCGCAAGCTCTACCAAGACACTGAGTTCATGAAGTTCGGCATCTGGGGTGTTTAGGGCCGGGGGTCCGGGATTCTACCTGTCAACCCTACCGCCTACCGCGCTCAGGCCCCCAAGTTTACAACTTGAAGTCCCTCTCGGAAGGCTCCCGGGCCAAGAAGAGGATCGAAGGCACAGGCCTTCACATCATCAGGGCTTCAGGCGTGGGGGGGTTCGGGGGGGGGCAATAGGCGATCAAGTTCGTGGGGTTCGGGACTGGGGAGTTAAGGGTTCAAGTTTCGGTCGGGATTTTGAGGCCTCAGGTCTCAAGCTTCTTGGGCTCTTGAGGGGCCCTTTGGCTCTTTAGCTTCAGGTTGCCGCCTTAACCGTTCTATGTTTTTGAGGGTTCAAATGAAGAGTGTGCAGGTCGCGCTTTGTCGGCATGCCCATTTGGTGTCAGAAGATGCACCACCTACGTCCAGAGGCACTTTTCATGTGAAACTCCAAATGACCTGGTCTCGACTGGTCCCTTACTGCAGCAACTTCAAGAACTGTGGGAGTTAGAGGCCTTTGGGGGTTTTCAGGGTTTGCCCTGCCCCCCGCCAACAAAGAACACACAATGAAACAAAACAAACAAAAACGCAGACTGTTCGGCTTGCATGTCGCTTCGCAAAAAAGTAGGCCTTAGGGCCTCTCAGAATTGAACAGGTAGATCAATAAACCAGACAGACCCCACAGCTTTCAAAACGGAGGCAAGACCACTGATCACCAGAATTCAAAACCACATACTCAGAATCTCCCCCCAAAACCCCCAAAAAGCAAAAAAAAATCCCCCAAAACCCCCAAAAAACAAAAAAAAATCCCCCAGTGAGACACCCAGACTCCCTGACAGCCCTGTCACCAAAGGCTCCGGGCCTCGCAAAGGTCGAACCCAGTCGCCGGGCAGCGGAAGGTCATCGTGAAGACCTCGGCTTTGAGCACAAAGGGCAAAAAGGGCCCCCAACCTTCCCGGGAGCTTTCTCTGAAAGCCCCCAAGTTAGGGGTTTTTTAACGTTAAAATGCCCTAAGACCCGAAATATTTAGGGTTTTAGGGTTGTTTAACGTTAAAGAACCCTAAATACAACTGCCCCCAACTGCCCACAAGTGCCCGCAACTGCCCTCAAATAAACTGCCCTCAGCTGCCCTCGACTGCTGGACCTAAAACCCTCCCCGTTTAGATGCCAGGCTCTTGCTGATAAGCCCTAAACCCTAAACCCTAAACCCTAAACCCCAAACCCTAAACCCAGGTTCAGGCTTCCCATGAAAGAATCAGGCTGAGCGCCGATGATTGAGACTTAGCGTCTTGAGCGCGCCCGAAAGCCGCGTCGCACGGGATCTTTCAAAAATCGAATGACTCCTGTCCCTTACAATGAAGGCGCTTTCTTCTCTTGCTTCAACAAGGCCCCCCCAAAAAACAAATGCAAAACTTTTATCGAAAGCTCTCAGAGCCGGACGGAGGTTTGGTGGAAGTCTGTCATTCCACTTCTGCAACCACCAGGCACATCACGTCCATCACATACCCAGCCACCGCTGGAGAACCTCAGAGGCTCTTTCGGGCGACTCATGAGATGAGTGGCGTTTTACGGGCGTTTAGGGTTTAGGGTTTAGGGTTTAGGGTTTAGGGTTTAGGGCTTAGGGTTTAGGGTTTAGGGTTTAGGGTTTAGGGTTTAGGGTTTAGGGTTTGGGGTTTAGGGTTTAGGGTTTAGTATTTAGGGTTTAGGGGGCGCATAGCACTTGAGGGTTGTTGGTTCGGGGTCTGCACCCTCAGCCCGAAGCCGCAAACCAGAAGCATCAAGTCCTGACCGGAGCCCTCAAGATTTCGTTTCGGGCTTGGAGTCCAAGCCGAAACTCTTAGAGCTGTGACGTTGTCAGAGGTTTCAGGGCGTTTTTCGGTGGGCTTGAAGACGCTGATCAGGGAGGGTGATAAGGGCAACCACTAGCAAGCCCAAACCCTAAGCAGCCGAAACTCGAATCTCCCGGGAGATGCCCTGGGCTCTGAGCCCGGCTGTGCAGTGAACTAACTAAGGCATGCGCATGCTTTTCAGGCAGTTCGGATGGACCTGGCACGGCAGCTAGGGTTTTTTTGGCCTAGGGCGAAGAGATTTTTCGTGAAGGCCTGGGAAAACCCTGAGAAAACAACGAAGAGGTTTATGTGAAGCATGGCCCGCCAAGCATTCTGTCCCGAGGGCGAGAGAGGGTGAAACTAACGGGCTTTGGGTATCCGCAGGTCGGGCTGTGCAGGACAAGAAGCCTCCTGCGTCAGAGCTTTCTCTGAACTCGAACTAAACCCCTCAAATTGCCTTCACCCCCGGTTTAGGACGGGCCATTATATCCTATAGCCCCTTAAAAAGGCGCTTTACAGGGTTCATTGTTGGGGATCATAGAGTCTCATAGCCCATCCTGGAATACCGCCTTTCGACACCTCCGTTGAACGAGAGCTCTGGCCTTGGGCTGCCGGACAGATCGACGCATCCACGGTCCAAATGCCACCTTCTGACGGTGGCTTTTCGCTTCACGAGACAGAACAGAGAGAGAGAGAGAGAAAGAGGGAAAGAGAAAGAGAAAGAGAGAGCCAGAAAGAGAAAGAGAAAGAGAAAGAGGAAGAGGAAGAGGAAAGAGAAAGAGAAAGAGAAAGAGAAAGAGAAAGAGAAAAGAGAAAAGAGAGAGAGAGAGAGAAAAGAGAAAAGAGAAAAGAGAAAAGAGAAAAGAGAAAAGAGAAAAGAGAAAAGAGAAAAGAGAAAAGAGAAAAGAGAAAAGAGAAAAGAGAAAAGAGAAAAGAGAAAAGAGAAAAGAGAAAAGAGAAAAGAGAAAAGAGAAAAGAGAAAAGAGAAAAGAGAAAAGAGAAAAGAGAAAAGAGAAAAGAGAAAAGAAAAGAGAAAAGAGAAAAGAGAAAAGAGAAAAGAGAAAAGAGAAAAGAGAAAAGAGAAAAGAGAAAAGAGAAAAGAGAAAAGAGAAAAGAGAAAAGAGAAAAGAGAAAAGAGAAAAGAGAAAAGAGAAAAGAGAAAAGAGAAAAGAGAAAAGAGAAAGGAGAAAGGAGAAAAGAGAAAAGAGAAAAGAGAAAAGAGAAAAGAGAAAAGAGAAAAGAGAAAAGAGAAAAGAGAAAAGGGAAAAGAGAAAAGAGAAAAGAGAAAAGAGGAAAGAGGAAAGAGAAAAGAGAAAGAGAAAGAGAAAGAGAGGGATAACGAACAAAAAAAAGCATGAAGAAAAAAGGGGACTTGCCAGGTCAGGTAGGGGTCCAGATGTCAGGTTCGCGTTTCAGGTTCAGCGGGCTAGAGTTGAGGGGGGGCCGTGGTTGGGGTCACGTCAGCAAACTCAACATGAAAAGATAGACGAGCCCAGTACCCTACCCCACAGGGCTATGCAGACACAGCTAAGGTTGCAAGACTATTAACCCGCTGAGGAGCCCTAATCCTTCTGCCCGGAAACAAACTCCAGAACCATCGACGTCCAGGCGATGCTCTCAAGCACCACCCTGAATGACCCAGGAGACCCTAAACCCCAAACTCTGCTAACAGAACGCAACTCACGGCCCCTCAGCGCACCTGCTCTGCTGACCTGCGGCCGCTGTGGCCCACGAAAGCCAGCACTCCAACCTCTATGTGGTCCTCCGCACACGCAAGGGGCCTAGAGCCGACCGGGTGGTTAGGAGCTCGAGTGCAAGCTTTCCCTCAAGCCTTTAGGCCTGTAGTAGGCTGGCGTTTTGGGACTGGAGGAGGCTCAGGGAAGTTCGGGACTTCAGGCCGTTGGAACCCTGGCAGTTCTGGAGTTTCGGGTCTCTTTTGGTTAGGCTCCGTGGCATGGGATTCAGGTTCAGTGCTCCTCAAACCAAAGGGAATCAGCGCGTGCGGCGCAAACACTGTACGGCTTCGAACGCAACACAGAAGAACGCAACACGAAAGGAATCCTAAATCTTGGGAATCCCTGGCATGCCGATGCCACTGGAGGTCCTGCCGCCCGTGCGTGTCCAGCAGCTTGACCAGGATAAACTTGCCCTCACAAGACTCGTCTTGAAAGCTTGCCGTGCTTTGGGGAGGAGGGGGAAGGGGAAGGGGGGGGGGAAGGGGGGGGGGGTGAACTATTCCACACTTCAGGTTGGCCCACCTCACGCGATTGTTAAAAGTTTGATTTTGGAGATCTTATGCGGCTGGTCTGGGTAAAGGTTCTGAGCGCCGAAAGCAGCGAAACACTCCTCAACTCTAAACCTCAAGCCAAAGAATCTTCAGGTCCAGGCTGCCCGGAACTTTGTACAAGTCAAGGGTGAACATGGTGTGGGTTTGGATTGAAAGCCCCAAGCTACTCAAGCTACTCGAAAGGTCAGACTTCAAGGTGCCTTGAACCCTGAACCAAAGAACCACGGACGTGCCAGCAGTTGAGGACAGACTGAACTCATGAATGTGCAATACGGAAATGGAGAAGAATGAGCGTGAAAAGATCAAGTATCAAGATCGGGTGCTTCAAGATGAAAACTGCGTAGACACACAAGTTGGAGGACATGACTCGACGTGTTGCTTTTATAACCCGAGCAAGTCTTGGGCCAGACCACCTGACCTCAGCCCCCGGCCCAGACCAACATCCCCAGCCTAAATGGATAGCTCTCTAAACAAGGGCCCCTTTTTGGGATCCCTTTTTAAAGGGTGCCGCCTTGTAAGGGGTACCCAAAAAGGGACCCCTAATTTAGGAGGAAACTGCCTAAATGGATATTGCACCAGGGGTGCAGCGAAAGGCCTCTGAGTTGCTTCCAGGAGCGTTTCGCTACGCGGACCCGTGCAAACCCTGGGCTCCCTGTGCGCCTCCACCCACTTCGGGAGTTCCACTTCCACCTCAGAGGGTTGCCCACGTTTAGGGGTTAGGGTTTTGGGGTTTTGGGGTTTAGGGTTTAGGGTTTGGGGTTTGGGGTTTGGGGTTTAGGGTTTAGAGTCTAGGGTTCCACTTTAAAGACAAGTCCTCAACCGGGGGCCAATCGTCAGAACCATGACTCTGCAACCCCCAGGCCTGAACCCTAAACTCGAGTCACGCATGGGGATGTTCCCCCTCATACGAACGGTCCTTAATAGGGAGTACCCCCTTTGATCGTCCCTATTCAGGACTGTCAGTATAAGGGGGAACACACGCCCGTGAAGCCCACGAATCCTAAAATCACGAAGGGTGCCTCCCGGCTGGTTGCATCTGTCCGGAAGAATGCACAAGGCCTGGGGGGCCGCAAGACGGGCGCAGCGCATAGAGGCTTTGGGAGATAGGTTCAGGGTTCAGGGGTTCAGGGTTCAGGCAGCTAGCAGAAAACACAACGCCTGAGAAACAAACAAAAGTGAGACATGCAAATCATCCAAAAGACCTCAAGAGCTGAGGTTCCCACAGGGTCTGGTCAGTGCCGGCAGTAGCAGCTGGCGGAAGGCGGGATGTGGCGTTGAGGTTTTGTGGATGTGGGGCGTTTTGGGTAACGAGAGGACAGAGCACAGTGAACTCAAAGTTTCAGGTTCAAGGCGTGATGGCTTGGGGTCTAGGGGTGTATGTGGCGGTTTTCAACATTTAGGGCTTCGGGGTCTTGGCTTGCGGTTGCAATGGCAACGATGTGCTGCTCGGGCTGCGCTGCTTTCAACAATACACCCAAAACCCCAATGCCTTTAAATCTCGACCCTCAACCTAAATCCTCACACCCAAAATCTCTCTAACAAAGGCCATCCCGATACCCGCACTGCGGTCCCGTCAATGCCGGACCCAGTACTGGAAGCCCCCCATGGCGCACGTGCCAGTCATGCTCTCAGCTGCCACACATATCCAAAAAACATAAAACAACCCCACCACGTGCCTTTCACCGCTTCCTGGAGTTCCTCCGGAAGGGGAATTTCGAGCTTTCGAGGCTCTGAAGGGAAACTCATGCCATGGTGGAAGGTGTGCGAAGCAGCAGCCGGCACTTCCTTTAGACGAGCACTTGCTTATGGAATGGGTGCACGCACGCTATAGCAGCTCTGCAGCTGTCTGCGCTTTGCAAGGGGTGGCGGAAGGCGTTGAAGCTGGCAGTTTCGGTTTGAGAGCTCGCGCGCCAACATTGCCCTTGCCAAGAACTGCTTTCGATTTGCTGAAGGGCTTGTGTTGGAGTGGCGGAATGGGCTAGCAGCCCGAACTTACTCAAGAGCTCGAGGCCCGCACTTGCTTCGGAGCTACCCGCACTTTGAACCAGAGCTATAGTGGAACGGCAGCCCGCACGGGTTCAAGGGCTCACTGACGAGCAGCCCGACCTTTGTTAAGAGTTGCCCGCAGTTTGCTTGAGAGCTTGTTAGGCGTGCGGCCTGGCAGCCTACACTTGTTTAACAGGCACGTACATGCTGAAGAGATCGCCTTTAAGGGGGTGGAAGTTCCAGCAGCCCATACTTGCTCAAGAGTTTGTTTTGCGGCCCCTCACTCGTTTAGGATATTGCTGTATGGAGGCTGGAAGACATGCGGGCGAACAGAATAAAGCAGCCAGCTGGCAAGCATGCGGACCACTTATTTGCCCAGAATTGTTCAAGAGTTGGGGGTTGGGTTGCCTGGCAAACGTTGGGTTTCGCCAGAACTTGCCTGAATGAAGAGTTTGGATTCTAATAGGGTTTAGGGTTAGGGTTTAGGGTTTCGGCTTTAGGGTTTAGGGTTTAGGGTTTAGGGCTCAGGGTTTAGGGTGTAGGGTTTAGGGTGTAGGGCTTAGGAGGTAGGGGTTAGCTTTGCCCACATTTGTTGAAGGCTCCGAGCCATGCTGTGGCTTCCAAGGATATCCCCCTGTCCTCCTCGCTGAGGGAGTCGTAGCGCTTGCTATCTTCCACTGATGGACACGAGTCCTGGCTGGCTTTAGGGTTTAGGGTTTAGGGTTTAGGGTTGAGGGTTGAGGGTTGAGGGTTGAGGGTTGAGGGTTGAGGGTTGAGGGTTGAGGGTTGAGGGTTGAGGGTTGAGGGTTTAGGGTTCAGGGTTCAGGGTTCAGGGTTAAGTCGTAGAGCTTGGATTCCGGGGTGAGGCTTTCGAGTCGAGTTTTGGGGTAGAGCTGCTCCTCACCCTAAACCCTAAACCCTAAACCCCGAAAGGCTTCGTTAGAGGGCGCTGCTTGATCTCAGAGCCGCTTGGGTTCTGATGCTTGGGGGTTGAGAGCCGTACATCCTGGGGTTGGGAGGCTCTGTGTCGATGCCCTAAACCCTAAACCCTAAACCCTAATCCCTAGACCCTAAACCCTAATCCCTAAACCCTAAACCCTAAACCCTAAACCCAATCGGGCCAGCACCGCCGACACGAACACAAGGCCGTTTCTAACTGGCTCAGAACCTCGGCCACAGAGTTTTGCAGTGAGCAGAACTGCTCTGTGAGTCTCTGCGAGTCGTCTCGGTGTCCCTCTGTGTTTCTGTGAGTCTCTGCGTGTCTCTGTGTGTCCCTGTGTGTCTCTGCGTCTGTGCGTGTGCGCGTGCGTGCGTGCGCGTGTGTGTGGTTGGGTGGGTGGGTGGGTGGGTGGGTGGGTGGGTGATGGAAGATTTGGATACGGGTGGGTGGGTGGTTGGGTGGGTGTGTCTCCGTCTCTGTGTGTCTTTGCGTGTCCCTCTGAGTCTGTGTAGTGGGGTTGGATGGACACAGCCATCTTCTCAGATCAGCTCTTTCCCCCTATGCTCCCTCGTTGGGGTACTGAACACCAGAAACGAGCCGGAGCATAGGCTCGGCTAAACTCGAGTTCGTAGTCATACATAAGGGACCCGAACTTAAAGGGTCCCCCACAGGCTGGACAAATCGCAGCTTTCACGGTGTAATGGGACCGTGCCCAAGACGTCAAGCACCACCCCGGGAAGAAGGGGTGGGACAAAACTGCGATGGCTGAGAACCGGGCACCGCGATCCCGGACCAGCTACGAAGACGTGTGTCAAAGTGAAGTCTTCCTGAGCAATGCAGGGCTGGAGAGGAATCCCGTCTGGCATGCTTTCATCACAGGGCTCGAGCAGTCGAGGGGCCGGTTGCACGGCTTTGTTTTCAGGATTCCTAACAACTCTTTAAGCCACAAGCCCCTGCCCTCCCTGTCAGGTCTTCAAGGTGGACTTGTAGGGTCCAGTATCCCTGCCAAGAATCAGAGCTTTCCAGTACCTTGGCACCACAGAAGCTTTGAAGGGTTCAGGGAACAAGCTGCAGGGCGTACCAACTACATCGGAACAGCAGCATGAAGCGGCTTTCGCAACACATCTGGGCTCCAGGCTAAGTTAAACTTCGTGCCGCTGTTTGAGCTGTGATAAGGGTCCGCCTTAGGTGCAGGTTCAAACGCTACCTACTCGCACCTGAGCCCCAAACTCTGGATTTCGAACTGCTGCGACTTAAACCCAAGCCTGAACCTTCTGTGCCACTCCCATTATCCTTTCGAGAGCTGTCGACGAATCAATTCTGAGACTCAGGCTAAAGGAGTGAGGACATGCCTGACCAAGCAAGACCGGGTCCAGGGCTTGAAGATGTTCATGAGACCGGTTTAGGGTTTAGGGGTTAGGGTTTAGGGTTTTGGGTTCAGGGTTCAGGGTTTCGGGTTTAGGGTTTAGGGTTTTGTGGTCATTGCAAGGTAAGCCATCGTAAGTCTTAAGAGTTTTGCTCCGGAACCCTAGCCACACCCAGACCCTGCAGTCATCAAAGCCCACCGGTCGGACTGGGCGGAAACCTCGAAGTTCGAGTGTCAATCCTATGTAGCGAACTCCGCAACAGGCGAAAAGAACACCCTGACGACAACCGGGCGACAAAGCAGGCGCGAGTAATATTAATATTAAGAATAATACTACTATTTAGTAATTCTAAATATTCATACTAGTACTAATAATATAAATATTAGACAGGGGCCCATGGAGGCCCCCTTTTAACCCGACTTCGATGGGTCTTTAGGCGCCGCGAGAAAAGGATTCGGGGGGCCGGGGGATGCCTGATGTCATATTGAGCTCGCCCTCGCTGGGACCCACCATCGTACGACTTCACCTCAAGGAGTCGAAAGAAGGGTTTAGGGTTTAGGGGTTAGGGTTTAGGGTTTAGGGTTTAGGGTTTCGGGTTTAGAGTTTAGGGTTTCGGGTTTAGGGTTTAGGGTTTAGGGTTTAGGGTTTCAACTCAATAAAAGGCTGGCCTTTAGGCGGGTCTAGGGCCCACAAACGTTGCAGACGGGCCACTTTCAGCCGCTCGTTCAGAAGAACTGGTCTCGATGGAGAGGTCGGGGCCGGCAACCTGGACCGGTTCCAATCAGGGTTTAGGGTTTAGGGTTTAGGGTTATAAGGTTTAGGGTTTAGGGCTTCGGAACCCTGATGACCCATTGCTTCGAGTTTGCGGTTTGAACAACCTTTCCGAAACGAATTCCCCCCCCACCTGACCACTTCAAGCCTAAAGCCCTATGATTCAAGACACGACCTTCAAAAGCAGACTCAGCCAAGACATACATATATAAATATATTAATATATTAATATATTAATATATTAATATATTAATATATTAATATATTCATATATTAATATATTAATATATTAATATATTAATATATTAATATATTAATATATTAATATATTAATATATTAATATATTATATATTAATATATTAATATATAAATATATAAATATATAAATATATATATATATATAAATATATAAATATATAAATATATAAATATATAAATATATAAATATATAAATATATAAATATATAAATATATAAATATATAAATATATAAAAATATAAATATATATATATATATATATTACAGTATATATCTTTAGTTAGGCCGTGGCGCCCTCAACCCTGAACCTCAGACCGTGATACTCCAAGTGGGGCAAAAGCCCAAAGTGTCCACGTCTTGAAGTCTGGGGCCATGCACTTCGGTGACCAAGCCCCGCACTTAAATCGTGCTCTCCCGGGCCCTAAACCCTAAACAGGCCCTGGACCTCTTGACCATAAAAATTTTGGGACTTGCAATGACTTGGCCGGAAATGTCGAGGGCTCCGACTCCGGCGTTCCTCCGGGTGGGCCGGCCATCACCTCGCTTCTCTGGATCTTGTTGAACCCTGTCGACCCTAGGTTCCTTTCACGTGCTTGTGCGACGCTACTCACGCTCCGGACTTCTGTCAAGACTTTCGCAACTTCGCCCCGTCGACCGCGAATCCGAAAATGTAAGTTTCAGCGAAGTCTGTCGTGCTAGCTGGGTGGCAGCCTCCGCTTTTTGGACTCTGGGCTTCGGCTTGAGTGATTCGAGAAAGAACAAGCCCTCCATGAGGTCCTGGCCCTCTCCCAAAGCGGCAAGTTGGGACACGTTGCTCGAGCCAAGAAACGTGCGCAAGCAGGACTTGGGACTGGGTCGGCCCTTGACCTCTAAACTTAAATTTAAGGGAAGAATTAACAGGAGGCACACTGAAGTGGAAGCGTTCAAAGGGTTGCATGCTGCGAGTCGGCGGAAGGCTTCAAATGAATAAAGACCTAGGCCTCACTTGGGACAGCAGAAAGACCCAGACAACTCCAAACTGGTTCCACAACATTCGGGCTCTGCTCTTCTGGATGGAACCAAAAACGTGAACTCTGCATCCGAGAAGCCCCGCTACGTACAGTCAAAGCTTAGCCAAACCCTGAACTTCAAACCAGAGCACAAACACCGAACCCGCAAACCTCCAAACGGCCCTAGAAGCCCCCTCCCCCCAGTAAGCTTCAGAAACCTTGAAGAACCGCATCTGAACAAACCACCTGGTACCACCTGCATCTGCATTTCGATGCCCTACATCAAACCGCCGGACGGCCGGGCCGAAACTCTCGGTTTAGGGTTTAGGGTTTAGGGTTTAGGGTTTAGGGTTTAGGGTTTAGGGTTTAGGGTTTAGGGTTTAGGGTTTAGGGTTTAGGGTTTAGGGCTTAGGGTTTAGGGTTTAGGGTTTCGGATTTAGGGTTCTACGATCCAACGAGACCATGGCACGCCTTGGAGCTATGAGAGGGCCCGCAAGAAGCCCAAAGCCCCCCCTGTGCTATCTGAAAGCAAGCCTGGTTGATCTAGAGTGTCCGTCTTGGGGTCTGCGCTAGTAGGGCTCAGCAGGCCTTCCCCATGGTTGTGGGGGGGGGGGGGGGTGGTCGTGAAATCTTCAAGGCCAAAACCCTAAACCCTAAACCCTAAACACTAAACCCTAAACCCTAAACCCTAAAACGCGGCGTGCAATGCTGCATACTGTTCACGGAATCCATGACCACCAACCTGTCCTGCGGCGGCAAAAGCGGGCTTTTGGGGGGGGAGTTTGTGGGGTTTGGGGGGGTTTGTGGTTGTGGTTTGGGGGGGGTTTGGGGGGGTTGGGGGGGGTTTGGGGGGGGTGGGGGGGTTTGGGGGGGGGTTTGGGGGGGGTTTGGGGGGGGTTTGGGGGGGGTTTGGGGGGTTTTTTGGGGGTTTGGAAGTCAAACCCCCCCAAGCACCCTGCAGCCGAAGAAAGAAATCATGTCGAGCTTGCGAAGGCATCGCACATGCTACACGAATGACATCGAATGAATGCACACAAATCGGCCTCTTCCCGAAAGACTCAAAAACCAACCTTTCAGACCCCGAAACCTGAGTCGAAACTTTTGCGAGTATCCTTCTCATGGTAACCAGCTCAGTTTGTGGAAGGCTACAACACTTGGGCTGGTCTTTTGGCGTCCTTAGTCCTTGGTTTTTTGGGGGGAGGAGAACTACGCAGGGTTTCAGTTTGGGAATTGGGAGCATTGTCAGGTATGGGCATGCAAATGCAGGGCACGGTCCCCGGCGGAGAGGCTGGCGAGGCCCCTGCCGAAACAAGCTCCCAGGCTGTTAGGGTTTTGACCCCGAAGCCCCGGACCCTGTACCCTAAATGGCGGTTCAAGAGGATGGATTCAGGTTGGAAGAGATGACTTTCCCTAACCCTGCAACCCCGCTCCCGAAGCCTTACCCCAAATCCTGTCAATTGGCCAACTTTATTGGCCCCATTGAACACTGCACCCTTAGCCACCCTCTTGCCCCTACCAGGCAGGGTTTCCCAATCAAATCTTTGGCACATAGCTTCTAAAGGGGATGCAAAAAGACTGACAACTCCAACGAAACATCGCACTATTCCCGCAGTAAGCAATCAAAAACCAGCGCCTCATGCACCGTTCGTCCAACCCATGTGCATCCCGGAAGGCCAACAAGTCTGCCTCAAGGAAGCGTGCACAGGTGGGCATGTTGAATGAGAGGGGGCTTCTCTGCACAGGTGGGCATGTTGAATGAGAGGGGGCTTCTCGGAGGCCAAAGCTCTTACAACTTCTGGTTCTATCCTCAACGAACCTTGATTCTGAGAAAGGACATGCCCAAGAAGCGACCTCCTCCATTTCGGGCACACGCAGCAGCTGTTTCCGCACTGCACTATAAGATACCTTATATGATAAGATCAATGTGTTGTCTGAACATTCCACTGCTAACGACATGGCAAATCTGAAGTCAAACCGTTGCTGCAGATGGGCCGAACAAACAAAACAACGGATCGCGGCACTTGCAATGTCAGCAACAACAAGACCTCATGAAATGTTGAAGTGAAAGCTGGCAGTATTAGGGGGCTGAAGATGTCACTTGCGGCTTGGGGAAGCCGTATCAAAGCACTTGAAAAATGGAAGTGTAGGCGTTCGAGTTTATCGGAGGAATCAGTTGTCTAGTCGAAAGGGGGAGGAGCAAACTTGGACTGCCTAACACAACGTAGCTGCCAAGATGGGGATACTGTGCGCTGAGGCTTACCATACTGCGCTACTCTGTACTGAACTGCACGATGGTAAAAGTACATGACATGTGTCCAAAATGGGGTTGCAGACCTGGCGCCCTCTACCAGACATTTTTTCGAAACACTGAGGCATGATGCAGCATAGATTGGCACTTCTGCACTGCTACGACGCTACTTCTTTCGTGCTGCGACGATGACGTCGTTGGCAACTGCTACTACTACTGCTCCTGCTACCCCTCCCTCAAGGGGTTGGTTCTCTCTCCTGCCCTCTATAACCCTCTATAACCCTTAGCTACGAAAAGTCCGTCCCTCAACATTCGCCTATGTCATATACTACAAAGATGCAATTGCAAAAAGTCAGAGTTTCTGCTTCTATCTCCAACTCCATGAAATGACTAATCATGCCTTGCAAAGCCCTTTTATCCTCTCTACTGTAACTCGTGCTTCATCAATATCCAACACCCAAGCCCCAATCTTGTACGATCTGCATGTAGAGACTGTTGTTGCAATTGTTGTTTTCCCGCTTCGCCGAGGCCTAAGCATCCCTAAGCTCCTGCCCCAGCATTCCGCATTCCAGGTTCATCTTCTTGCGCGTTCGCAAACGCCTGTCAGAAACTTCAAGCCCTTGCTCAAGGATATGATTCAATATCGTCGCTATGCTACTGGCACCGTAGCATAGCAAAGCAGCTACCAGCACAAACTGTTGCAGGGGAGCATGGACCTGCCCTGGCTGCTACTTTCAATACCGTGGTACGTTTGAGGTGAGGGAGGAACTGAGCGAGGTATTGTGCAGGACATGGCATTGAATCTGTGTAGCACAGGCAGTGTCTTCACATTCCACGCAAAGCCCGCATGAGCTTCTGCATGTCAAACCAGGCCTTGTTGTCTTCCAGCTTGGCAAGGCTGGCTGCCCAAATACCAACCTCGTGGCAAATCACCTCCTGAAAGGGAAGGACATGACAAAGGCTTCCACCCCGCGCACTTAGAGTCCGACTGCTACGTTATCTACGTTGCTCTATGCAACATGTATCCAACCTCCCCAGCTGTCCTCAACTGAATTGACCAAGAGGTTTATGCGATCAGGCGAAGCCTGCTCCACCTCTGTCAAGCTTGTCCACCAGGTCTTGATGCTCTTCAGAGACTGCACAGCTTCTGTATATCTGCGAAGCTTCAGATCCAACCCTGAGAACTCCTGCCATGCTGTAAGGGAGCTATAGATGCTTGCTGACAAAGCCACCCATGTGCTCAGTCCAAAAAAGCTCAGTGCTGCGGAGGTGAAGGAACAGAACAAGAAAGCGATCCGTAGTTGTCCCTGCCGCTTGCCAACTGTCGGTATCTTTGCCTGATAGAAGGCAATTTGTGGCACCAAGCGAAAATCTACATATCTGGAAGGCTTCACTGGCGAATAGAAATCATCAGAGTCGCCTTTCGGATCCAGTTTGTTAGGTGGAGCATGTCTAAAGATGGAATCTGGATAGGCTTTCTCCATTGTACTGAAAAGCAGACTCGATCCTTCCGCAACTACTGATTTCTTCCATGCTCGTATCCGCTCGCACAAAACTTTCTGGGGTTTCTCATGGTTAGATGACATCCCGAACATCTTTGTGCGAGTTCTATAGTGCCATGTAATACTCTGCAAAGTACAGGCGCTGCTCCGAAGAACACGCCAGCGCTCTGTGGGTTTCAGAAGCGCAGAGAAGGAGGCAATGCTTGCAGCCAGCAAGGTCGTGATGAATGTCGGTGCACTTGGGTCCACTTCGACACCAGCAAGGGTGGCAGCATCTGCCAGGAGAACAGATAATGCAACGGCCAATATTGTCAAAAGTAATACCCCTGCATACGTCCTTTTGCTGATCAACTTGTAACGGTCTGAAAGGTAAAACTTGGCATCGAACTCAGACCAAGCGTCGGCTAGCAGGGCTACACCTTGAGCATCCTCTGTCTTTGGCAATCTGTCTCGTATGACCACCTTTTGAATCTCCTCCTTGCACCCAGACAGGTCTGAGCAATGAGCGACGCGCAAGTGATGATGTCTGATTATCCTTGACATTTGCAGAGCACGAGCGTATGCCTGCGTCATTTTTGCTTTCTCGTCAGCAAATTTCTTGTATGTATCAAAGCCCTTGGTGTATTTTTCGCTGAACCAATGCATTAAGTCTTCAACCTGCACGCGAATCTCCGCTTCTGCCGTAGGACCACGATCCTCTTGGGAATTTTGCATTGCTATGTAGAACAAGCTAGTCGCCATAGAGTCATTATAATCCCATTTACATCCTGCAGCATGCAGAGTCTCCTCAAGCTCTTCGTAGACCTCCTTCACTCCCTCCAGTCTCACGTCTGATGGCCACTTCCGTGGATTGACAAGTATCGTTGGGCTGCCGCTTTCCAACGAGGTCAGAACCGCCCCAAGCGAAGCCTCATCCCCCTCAACCATGTTTGAAATCCCTGTTTTAAATGCAATGCATGGCAAATGTTCCATCAAATGTTGAGTAAGGGCCGAAGTCAAAGACCCAAATGCTGTGTGATCGATCTCCCTTTCCAGTTCGTTGACCCCGTCGCACAGAAGGTAGTGATCGAAGCTACCATTCAAATCATATGAGCCGACTGTCCCAGTGGCACCGAAGAATTTGCTGAGTAGAGTCCTGTGTCGCCTTCTCCACGTGGGACTAGCCTTCCGAAATTGATGCCACGCGGCAGTAGGTTCCTCATAAGCATAAACCTGCTTCATGTCGCATGTCATAGCCAAAACACTAAAACGCCGGTGTATGCCAAAACGGCTTCGGTGTATCTGCATGACTTTGGACAAAGCTTCTGTCAGCAGACAGCTGCCACCAGTTGCATGCACAAGTATGAGAGCATTGGTGTCCACAGCCAACGGGACCAGGACTTCTTCCATGAAGTTGTAAAGCCTCTCCTCCGCAAGCAACGCGTCTTCCATGTCTTTCTCCCACGGCAGTGCCACTGTCACGTTGGTTCTCTGTCGAGTCTGTACCCAAGCACAGCTTCCGCTTGATTGCAAGAATCGAATGACCAGCTTTGGTGTCGGAATTTCAAAAGCCTCTAACACACGCTTGATGGAGCCTGGTGTGCTCGCAAGAAGGCGTGCCTGCTTGTTTGTCACGAACAATACTTTGTGCTTAGACCCAGAAGCCAGTGTTATGTCTTCCACCATGCGATACATGGTACGCGCCTTTAGCTCTTGCAAATCAGCTTCGGTCTCCGCATCTGATATACCTTCCCCATCCTCATCGTCACGCATCTTTCCCATGTCTGAGAAATCCGCTGACGCGAAAGGAGCCCGTGCAGCGCCACGAACCTGCGATAGCTTTCTGAAATGACAAAGCTTCTGCAGAAGGGCTCAGGATGCTCCAGGTAAGGGTTTGTCTCTACCAGGACGCCGCTACAGAATGGTTCCTTCAACATCCCAAACATCAAATAAAAGAATACAAAAGACGACAACCCAGCAGAATTCTGAGCGGAAAGCGCAGAGATTCGCAAAGCTTCACTTAGACATGCATCTCCCCAGTATGGAAAATCTCATATCTTCAGAACGTATATACAGCGTGTCATCCCAAGTAAGCAAAACAAGTCGGAGAACTCATGTAGACGCCCGGAGCCATGCAGATGCCCCAATAAGCAAAACAGTTAGGAGAAGTCACGCACACTCCTCAAAAACAGAACTCTTCAGAGGTCCATTCAGATGCCACAATAAGCAACTTCTGCGTTCGGACCTCTGTCCCTACAACTGTGGTCTATGTCCGGATACCATGTCATTCCTTTCGCTTCTCGGTCTTTAACCCTACGGCCCGAACCCTAGAGCCCGAACCTTGAAACTCCAAGCCTTAAACCTGTTCTCGTTTTGGGTTTTGGTTTTTTTTTTGGTCCGTTTTCTTGGTTTTTCCTGGGAAAATCATAGGATTTATACTACTTTTCGTTTGTTTGTTCACTTAATTTTGCTCGAATCCCGGATCCCTCATAATGTTTGTTTTCTTGGTTTTCCCATAGAAAAGCCTCTGTTCCCTTCATATTTTGTTAGGTTCATGCTACTTTTCATGTGAAATCGGTATTAGCGGGTGGGGGTGGGGGTGGGGGTGGGGGTGGGGGTGGGGGTGGGGGTGGGGGTGGTGGGGGTGGGGGTGGGGGTGGGGGTGGGGGTGGGGGTGGGGGTGGGTGGGGGTGTGGGGGGGGGTGGGGGTGGGGGTGCGGTGTGGCAAAAAGACTCATCTTGCACGGCTAACAAAAGCGGGGGGGTGGGGGGGGGGCGCGCGGCCCCCCATTTGGAAACACCATACTCACATCATGGGCTTCAAGAGTTCATATGCTTTGAGCAAGCTTGCATGGCGTAAAAAAACCCGGGGAGGGGGTTGCAACAAGCTTGCACGGCTTGAACAAAGCAAAACGGGGCGCTTGTGGTCGCGCAACCCCCCCTCCCATTTGCAAACACAATGCTCGCATGATGGGTTTCGAAAAGACTGATATGCTTCAACTTGCACGGCTTAAAAAAGCAGGGGCTTTGACGGGGGGGCGCCCCCCCCGCCCCCCCTTTGCAAAGACAATGCTCGTGATGTGGTTTTCAAAAACTCGTATGTCTTAAAAAAAGCCCAAGGCGAAGGCTGCTTTGAAGCAAGCTTGCACGGCGTTAACAAGGGGAGCGGTTGGGGCCAGATTTGCAACCACAATGCTCGCATGATGGGCTTGAGAAGACTCATATGCTTTGAAGCAAGCTTGCACAGCTGCAAAATGTGGGGGGGTTGGCGGGGCGCAGCCCACCCATTTGCAAACACAATGCTGGCATGATGGGTTTCAAGAAAGGTTCATATGCTTGGAAGCAAGCTCTTGCACGGCTTGAAGAAGCCGCCGCCCCCCTTTGCACAATGCTGGCAAGATCAGTTTCAACAAGTTTCATATGGGAAACTGGCACCCTCAATTCTGAACCCTAACCCCTCAGACCCTAAGCCCGTTGTATCGAGGGGAGTGAGAAAGACAAAGAAACTACGAAGCAGAAGCCTGAACTGCTGACCCACTCATAGGCTTTGAAACAAGCTTTTCTGTACTTTTGCATTTCTGTATTTCTTTCTTTCAACAGTTCATTCGATTTTTGTTTGCCTGCTCTCTCTCTCTCTCTCTCGTTATTTCTCGAGTTGTAGTCTCTCTTTATGTATTTCTTTATTTATTTATTTTATTTATTTGTTTTTTTTTCTTTTTCTTTCTTCTTCATTTATTTCGTTCTTCCGTTCTTCCGTTCTTTCGTTCCTTTTTTTAATTATTTCTTTCTTTCTTTATTTCTTTCTTTCGTTCCTTCCTTCCTTCCTTCTTTGTTTCTTTCTCTCTTCTTCTTCTACCCATCGAAGAGGGTCCCCCCCGAGAGAGAACCCCCGGCCACTCCGGTCAGTTATGAAGGCCCCCTTTCTCTCTCTCTCTCTTTCTTTCTCTCTGTCCTTCCTTCTTTCTTTTTCTTTCTTTCTTCCGTTCTTTGTTTACTTTCTTCTTCTTCTTCTTTTTCTTCTTCTTCTTTTTCTTCTTCTTCTTCTTCTTCTCCTTCTCCTTCTTCTTCTTCTTCTTCTTCTTCTACTTAGGTTTTGGCCGGACATGAACAAATCCAAAGACCCCAAAAACAGGAAAGGCCCAACAAAATAGGCCCTCCCCCTAAACCCAAACAAACCCCCAGCGGCCCCAAACCCTAGAGATCGAACACCCCAACCCTAAGCTCCGAACCCTACAAGTAGGGTCAGATAGCCCGAACCCTCAGCCCCAAACTCTAGCGCCTGAACCCAATAGTCGGAACCCAAGGGCCCGAATCCTAGAGCCCAAACCCGAAGCTCGCCCAAGAAACAGTGGCTATTGACCGTTTTTGCATCAAGAATGGTGCATCAAGTTCGGTAGCCATGAAATTCGCAGTTTTTGTACCAAGAACGGTGGCCGAGTGGCTGTAAAAATGGTCTCTGGCCACCGCTCTTGATGCCAAAAAGGTCTTTCGACGCCGTTCTTGATACAAAGAACATCAATAGATTCGTCGTATTGCACTATATCGGTTTGATGGAAATGCCGCGAGGCTTGTAGTATTCTTTCGTATATGGAATTACTGCACTATACTGGACTCCACTATACTATGGCTTGATGCAAATCGGACAATCAGGAGCGTCCTTGATGCAAACACGGTTAATGGCCAGCGTTCTTGGTGCAAAAAAGCATTAACACTGGTGCAATATAATCATTTTCGCATGAACACTGGTGGACATCCACCGTTTTTGCATTTACCCTGGCGCAGATTGACCGCTTTTGCATGAACAACGGTGGGCACATTGACAGTTCTTGCATTATCCGTTACATACATAGGAGAGGGAGGGTTTAAGGCTAACCCAGCAGGCATTCTTGCGATGCAGGAGCTGGTGAGGAAGATGAAGCAGTGGCAGTGGTACAACCTGCTGGTGCAGACACGGACCATTGGCCAAAGGGTAACGGCTTCACGTACCACGGAGACCGAAGCTGCAACTCGACTGGCCTAGTCCGATGGGCGATGGCCTCGGCTTGAAGCTGTCTTGCCGAAGCAAGTCACGAATTTCTGCATCAACTGTACGGCAGACATGCAGGCAACCAGCCCTAGGCCCTGGATGAACTTGACAGACCCTTGCCTCAACACGCCTGGGATGGCTACGAGAAGTAACTTGGTGGCGTTGCATTGTTTCGTTGCCTGGCTGCCTTCGCCTGACTCAGACTCGGACTGGCCTGGTGAGTAGTAGAAATGCACACAATTGAAGAGAACAAACCAATCGAAGAAGCGAAACAGCGAACCGAAAGCAGGCTTCGACCTGTCCCATGACCGCGAATAGTTGAAATCCGGAATCAAGAGTGCCCCTGACAAGGACAAGGAAGAGAGGCTTACCCATTAAGACCATGTGAAGCAATGATTGCGGGAGGCGAAGCGGTTCTGCACAACCCTTGTTGCTTGTTCACTCTCGCGTGTACTGGCGCAATGAACCGTGAGCAAGATGGTCACCCAAAATTGATCGCAGATCTGCTCGACACCCGGCCACTCTAGGTCAGCCTAAGCCAGCCCATCCAAGTGGCGTCGTCGGTGTGAGCCCAGCTGGCCCAGCCCCACCACCTCACTGCAGGCTTGAGTACAATCTGTGTGGAACTGAGAAATGCCTTGCCGTGTACCCACCTAGATTTGTTTTGCGCGTTCTCGGTGGCTTCGTCGCAGAACTATTAACTATTAACTATTAACTATTAACTATTAACTGTTAACTGTTAACTGTTAACTGCTAACTGCTAACTGCTAACTGCTAACTGCTAACTGCTAACTGCTAACTGCTAACTGCTAACTCTTAACTCTTAACTCTTAACTCTTAACTCTTAACTCTTAACTCTTAACTCTTAACTCTTAACTCTTAACTCTTAACTCTTCACTCTTCACTATTCACTATTCACTATTCACTATTAACTATTAACTATTAACTATTAACTATTAACTATTAACGATTAACCATTAACCATTAACCATTAACTATTAACTATTAACCATTAACCATTAACCATTAACCATTAACTATTAACTATTAACTATTAACTATTAACTATTAACTATTAACTATTAACTATTAACTATTAACTATTAACTATTAACCATTAACTATTAACTCTCAGGCACCCGGGACTCTGGCGTAACTTGCAGCACGAACCGTCCCTCAACACACTGCATCTACCATCTACCTCCCATTGCAAGCACATATTGCTCTTAAAGAGAGCCACAAAGTCAGGAGCTCGCGAAAGGGCAAGGGCCGTGTAGAGCTTTTTGTGTGAAACGCGAGTTTAAAGAACGTACAATGCGAGAACCAGGACCCTGCGCGACGTCCTTCGCCCAGCCTCGTGAGGATAGCCGAAGTCCTTGGGTACACTGGCGGCTCCCACTGAGGAAAACTTCAGGGCAGCGGTGCTGGATGCTCGTTTGGATTATTCGCTGCAACTGGGAAACTTGGAAGAGGCCTTGTGCACTGACGCTCTCTGCAGGGGGATTGGAGGATGGGCCAATTGTCTTGCATGCCTCATATCCTGACACCAGAGCGGAACACGCGAAGCTATAAAGTGGGTGCAGAGTAGGGCCGTGACGTGCACACGCAGCATCCTCTGCCGAAGGCGGCAATTCCTGCGCAGTCAATGAAACTGCTTGCTGGGAACGCAAGCACTGTCTGTCCTTCCGCAACTTGATCACGGTGCTTTCGTCACAAATCACATCTAATCATCTGTAGATTGCACATGTGCATTGAAAGGCATGTCTACGAGTCTAGAAACAACCACCCCCCTCCCTCTCGCTTCAGTTAGAACGCTATGCAAAACCTTCACCGCCCTGAAACATGCCGTCAACAGAAGCTCCTTAGCAGCCCGCGAAGGGAGGCCTGGGCACAGCGACGACCCCATGCAACCATGAAGCTTCATGCCATGCACTCTCGGTCTTGTTAATCAACGAGCAAACTGCCACATGTAAACACCAGCATGCAATGCTGCTAGTTGCCCTGTCTCTTGCCATCTCGTGCCATCTCCTGCCAGTGGCCAAGCTGCTGGTTGCCGCTGCCGCTGCCGCTGGACCACAAGCTTCCTGCGCCTCCTGGCCAACTGTGGACTTCAGATCAAGTTTTCAACCTCTGACCGATACAGCATGCCGTGAAGATAGGTTCGCGCGCTTGGCCTGACCCTCTGCATCTGGCTGCGCTGCGGATGCTGTTGACACAGCTGCCGAATCAGCACCTTCGATGTTTGAACAAAACAATCCGACACCCCCCCTTTGCAAGCAAGTCCCCTGGAAAACTCTGCGCACACCAAACCCCCTTGCGAAACAATCCCCAACTTCCAAAGAAGGCTCCTCAGCCCTGCCAGAGTCATGCAACTCACCGCAGAGCATTCGGGCACCCTCCCGGTGCGCAAAAATGACACCATGTTCACGACTCGAACTTGTGCCAGTGGCCAAGTGGCCGGTTGTTGGCTCGCCGGTTGTTAACTCTGAGTCAGCTTCCCGCAGCTCCTGCCAACCGCTCAGTTGTGGGTGTCCGCTCTTTGCACAGGAATGTGTTCAAAGAACACTCCCAAGACATATTAATACTGTACAATGACCAACAGCAAGATTGCAAAACGTCAAACCGCTGCCAGACTTGCAAGGTCTTTCTACTGTCCTGTCATGACAGCCTTGGAGGCACCTGAAGTTTGTGTCACGGCTTCTGCCTAACATGTTGCAGCTGGCCTCGCTAAGCCAACTTGTGGCAAATTCGACTAGTAGAGTGCGCAGGGTCGAAAAGCTACGAACCACAATGCAAGTAGGTACAAGCCCCCAAGCTCGAAGTGCGCCTGGTCCACAGGTGCTGCGACCAACACTTCATCGAGCGCATCATGGGGGGGAAACGGAAGCATCGTATGGCAACATGCTGCCTGCCTCAGACTAGCTTGTCAGACGAGCCGGAAGACTGCGAGCACTTCCTTGAATCCCACGCTTTGATTTGAAAGCTGGCATGACGGGAACGCCAGCTTCCACTCCCAGTTTGTCATCAGTTTCCGACCCGGTCGACCAGGCTACGTAGAGTACATGTCGTCAGCTCTGAACTCGAGACTATTCAACGTTTGGGATCAGCAACGCACTTGGGCACAACATTCAGGCTCATATTCAGTCCATTGCTCTAGCTACTACATGCTACTGCTACTGCGAAGAAAACTACCAATACTGGTACCAGTACTGGACGATATTACTGTTCAAAGGGTGGAACGTCTACTGTTTATCGAGATGGGGAGCGTCCAGCATCTGGCAGTTTGGGATGGAGCGGCAGCCAGCCAGGCAAGCAAAACAGAAGCGGTTGGGACGTTTCACTTCCGAAAGACAAAACGGCTACTGTGCTGCTGACGCGGTCAAGTGGCGCCATTGCCATAAAAAAAGAACGTCCATCTAAAACACAGCCTACATGCAGTTCATTCAAAATGAGAGCTGGTCCAACATGCACCCTCAGAGCTGGCCAAGCACAGCGATCCGTCGGGTTTTGTTACACCAAGCCATACAGTCGTTTGAAACCCACTGCGTCACCCTCCAACCAATGTCGCTGGATCGACAAGACTCGAGGCGCCAATATGTCCTTTCTCGCTACATCCTCGAGGCCACTTGTGAGATGCGTTGGAACAGTGAGTTCTATGCGCAACACGCCAGCAGTTCTTTTGTTGTCGGTGCCTTGAAGCCCTTGAATTGCCACGCCAGCGTGGTGCTTTCTGCCGATGTCTGGCTGTTGGTTTTCTGCTTCTTTCGTGGATGCGACCTCAAAAAACACAGAACCAACAAAGAGCGGGACAAATTTAAACATGGGATCCTCGTGCGCTCATTTCTTGAACAAGTCGATGCAGAATCCAGCGTTCCGATATTCAGAAAACCGCCCATGGTCTTCAATGGAGCTCGAGATGCAAAGCTGATCCGCTTCGCAAAATGCGACGACATGAAAACGCTCCTCATAGTGCACTCAATCACATCCATATACTGCCATGAAAATAAATGGATCGCAACGAACGCACAGCAAACGTCCGCCTGTCTTGACCATTCCCACATCTTGTCGCCTCCTCAAGGCACCAGATAGGGGTCAAGCGCGTTCGCTCGTCAGCCATGGCCACATTGTAAAGCGGCCAACAAAAAATCCAGCAACTCAGCCAGATGCCAGTCCGTCCAATGGCGAGATCAAGCGCGCAGTCAAAACATATAGACAAACGAAACGAAGCACCAAGAATTACCAGTCATCGCCATCAGTTCCATTGTCACCTCATCTCACCAACCGCAGTTCTTTGCCCGCAGCATCACGGCCAGCGTAGCGAAGCCGGGCCCTCTCCGACTCATCTGCAAGACCTAAGCACCCACAAGGGCTTGAAGGGCAGGCATTTGCTCCAAATAAGTTTTGGCAGACCACCAGAGCGTGTTCTGCAAGTCCCAGATCAAACCCTGCCCTCCACCAATTGCGAGAATCGCTTTACAGCGCTGTCCACTTCGCCCTTCTTGAATTGCTCGTCCATGGGGGGTCAGCCAAGCCTGCAAGTACTGTGGCTGCCGCTGCCAGCGGCATGTTCAGCTATCGGCAAGAGATCCTTTGGCTTCCTTTGCCTCTCAAACAGTTGCCCAGCGCCAGCTTTCGGGACTTTTGGCCTTATCCTGCCAGTCACCCAATAACTACCGACAGGGAGCCGTCCCACGGGCACAAGTTTGATGCGAAGCTAAAAAGACCTTGAACTTGAAATAACCACCCTCAGCAGTGGCACAGGCCGTTTTCCCTCCACAATCTGGCAGTTCCGACGCCTGCTTAGCGGCTCCGCCTGTCCCTGAAAAATGATGCAAAAAAAAAACCCTCGTTTCTGGTGTTTTTGTATTTTTTAAAATCAGGATGGTCGCAGGTTTTCGTGCAGTTTGTCTTTCTGTGCCACCAGCGGGCTTTCTTAAAAAACATGGTGAGCTGAGCCGCGCCACTCACTGGTGATAAACAACCCATTCGTTGGGACCGAGTCCATGCGACGCACCTAAACACTGACCTGCAAAAGGCTTTGAAAGGACGACTTGCAGCAGAAACCCCAGCTCAGTTTGCCAAGTGTTCTCGCCTGCCAGCCAAACTTGAAGGCGCCCCTAGCCCGGGCGAGGGGCTCTTGTCCAGTCAATGGACAAGTGTCAGGCAGCGTAGCGGGACAACGACGACGACGACGACTACTGCTACGCCTACTCCTACTCCTACTCCTACTCCTACTCCTACTCCTACTCCTACTCCTACTCCTACTCCTACTCCTACTACAACTACAACTACAACTACTACTACTACTACTACTACTACTACTACTACTACTACTACTACTACTACTACTACTACTACTACTACTACTACTACTACTACTACTACTACTACTACTAATTACTACTACTACTACTACTACTACTACTACTACTACTACTACTACTACTACTACTACTACTACTACTACTACTACTACTACTACCTACTACTAGTACTACTACTACTACTATATACTACTACTACTACTACTACTACTACTACTACTTACCCTACTACTACTACTACTACTACTACTACTACTACCTACTACTACTACTACTCTACTGCTACTACTACTACTACTACTACTACTACTACTACTACTACTACTACTACTACTACTACTACTACTACTACTACTACTACTACTACTACTACTACTACTACTACTACTACTACTACTACTACTACTACTACTACTACTACTACTACTACTACTACTACTACTACTACTACTAATACTACTACTACTACTACTACTACTACTACTACTACTACTACTACTACTACTACTACTACTACTACTACTACTACTACTACTACTACTACTACTACTACTATTTTCATTCCAATCGCAGCCGGTCTCTCAGCTTAGCGTCAGGTACGTGGCAGCGCATTGCACCGGTGCTTCAAGAGCACTAGAACCACATGGGCAAGTCCCGCTACGAATAGCTGCAAACTTGCGGCCTACTCAACTTGTCAAGAGAATGGTGCACCAGTGCACCCTTCACTCGATCAGAAGAGTGCAAAATCAGATAAGTAGAAAGCGAAAACGTAAAACATGAAAACAGGTCGTAGAGCTATCGACATCGCTACAGCCATCTGTTATGGCATCTTGCATTCATCATGGTGTTTCTCTGTACAAAGTGCAGTCCTGAGAACTGCTGTGGCCCCAGGAGGGCACACTGAGGACCACGCACAGCACCCTGTAGTCCTATGAACTGCAAGTGGCCCCAAGAGGGCGCACTGAGGACCACGTTCAGCGCCCTGTAGTCCTGTGAACTGCAAGTGGCCCTTGGAGGGCACACTGGGGGCCGTGTAGTTCAGTACCCAAGAAAGGTCTGGCCGCAGAGCATCGCCAGAACACAGCTTTCTCGCACTTACTAACTGTGACCGGAAGGACGTAACGTCAAAACCCAGACCACATCTCGAAGCATACGTGGGGCCGGGGCCCAGTGCGGGCCATCCCATCCGAGGATAGGGTAAGTTGCCGCCGCCGGCAGTCGGTCAGCATTCGGGACAAGGCAGCGATGATCTGCAGCTACACACTCCTCGGGTATCTTGATAAAACTAGAGGTTCACAGGCACAAGGGCTGCGCGTGGCAATGTCGAGTAGCTCTATTGCAAGCTGGCATAAAGGATCTCTTGACACATCGGTTCCACTTGTGAGTAGGTCCCTGCTTCCCATCTGTGACCTGAACTCCGTTTAGCTTCGGCACCTGAAGTCGTCGCTGATAGGCAAGGGAGTTGCCTTCCCCAGCTCCAACGGAAAGAGCTGGAACCCTCACACTGTGGGACACCTGACAAAGCAAGTAGAGTCGTCAGTCGGCATCCCACCCCGGACTTGGGACCGGGCCGGCTATCTATAAGGAGGTGTGGCACTATGCGCTCAATGGGGCGGCCTGACGGCGCGCGCCCAGGAGGAATGCGGGTGGCAGCCACGTCATGCTTGCGCCAGCTGCAGGAAAAGTTGCGCCAACTCCTGATCGCTGGTAGCCACGCACTTGCAATACTGCCGCGTTGGCAGGCCAGGGCCAAAGGCACACAGTCGACCGATGCGCCCTTTGTTGGGGCCAAGAGGCACCCAGCTGACGAGCGTGCTCTCAATGGGGCGGCCTGACGGCGCGCACCCAGGAGGGATGCAGGCGGCATCGACCTCTTGCTTGCACCAACTGCAGGAAAAGTTGCGCCAACTCCTAGCTGCTGGTAAACTTGGTAAACACGCACTTGCAACACCAACTGCAGGAAAAGTTGCGCCAACTCCTAGCTGCTGGTAAACTTGGTAAACACGCACTTGCAACGGGGCTGGCTTCAGACTGACGCGTTGGCAAGCCAGGGGCAAAGGCTTTCAGTCGACCACGCGCCCTTTGTTGGGGCCAAAAGGCACCCAGCTGGCGAGCGTCAACAGTAGCGCTAGTGCGGCTCGCTGCACTATAGGACTGTGATCATCACGTTTCGGAGCCGGACTCCACCGCAAGGTTCGCTCCATGGCATAGATGCAACATCTCCACAACGCTGCTAGGACAGCTGAGCCGGAGTGCTTACTACTACTACTACTACTACCACCACTACTACTGCTACTACTACTACTACTACTACTACTACTACTACTACTACTACTACCACTACTACTACTACTAGTACTACTACCATTACTACTACTACTACTACTACTACTACTACTACTACTACTACTACTACTACTACTACTACTACTACTACTACTACTACTACTGCTACTACTACTACTACTACTACTATACTACTACTACTACTACTACTACTACTACTACTACTACTACTACTACTACTACTACTACTACTACTACTAGGGGTATTGCGCGTATTTGACGCTGTGTCATCCTTCATTTTCCATGTTTTCCCATGTTCTTCCAGAGACGAAAACACTGCTATTTGCAGTGTTTTCTGCTCATGCATTGAATGCTATGCCACACTCCGCCAATTCCCAACGGCGACGCCCATGAGGGCCTTTCGATTTTTTGTGAGGGTCTTCGGTTTCCCATGAGGGCCTTTGATTTCCCATGAGGGCCTTGCCCCAATAATTTGTGATTAAAATTGGCTTTGGCTTGGCTTGGCTTGGGGGGGTGGGGGGGGCTTGGGGCTGGGGGGGGGGGTTACCTGGGGTTTTGGGTTTAAGGCTATAGGATTCAAGCTTCGGGATTTCTGGTTTTCGGTTTCAGGGTAGACGAGTTTTGAGCTTGCACTTGAAGCTTCGGGGTTTGGGGTTTAGGGCTTAAGGGTACACGGCTTTTGGGCCTCCACTTGAAGCTTCGGGGTTTAGGGTTTAAGGGTCCAGGAAATTTGGGCTTCCACTTGAAGCTTCGGGTTTTGGGTTTTAGGCCTTAAGGGTACCGGAGTTTTGGACTTGCACTTGAAGCTTCGGGGTTTGGGGTTTAGGGCTTCAGGGTCCAGGAATTTTGGGCCTCCACTTGAAGCTTCGGGGTTTGGGGTTTAGGGTCCAGGAAATTTGGGCCTCCACTTGAAGCTTCGGCCTTTGGCACTTTTTCCTGAAGCTCCCGGATGAGCCTACCTGCATAGGTAGTGCAAGTCTCCAGCCGGTGGCCCGGCTGCCCACACACACGGCATCTATGTCTGTGCTGCTTCGGCATGGCTTTCCTTTCGCATTCGAGCATGGAAACAAGCGAAGACAAGTCCGAGATTGCAGCCTTGACCTTACAAGACAGGAAATTCATGTAATTGGCGTCGTCGTTGGGAAATGAGCACTCTGCCCAAGAACGCTGGTTTTACCGATGGAAAAGGCACTTCGGACGCAGACGGACGCGGCGTCAAATA
>CAJNDS010002223.1:310387-405387 GCA_905221605.1 Symbiodinium natans
CTACTACTACCTACGACTACCTATTGCTACCTATTACTACCTACCACTACCACCACTACGACGACGACTACTACTACCACTACTACCACTACTACCACTACTACCACTACTACCACTACTACCACTACTACCACTACTACCACTACTACTACTACTACTACCACCACTACGACTACTACTACCACTACTACTACCACTACTACTACTACTACTACTACTACTACTACTACTACTACTACTACTACTACTACTACTACTACTACTACTACTACTACTACTACACACTACTACTACTACTACTACTACTACACACTACTACTACTACTACTACTACTACTACTACTACTACTACTACTACTACTACTACTACTACTACTACTACTACTACTACTACTACTAGTACTACTACGACTACCAGTACTACTACTACTACTACTACTACTACTACTACTACTACTACCTTCTACTACCTTCTACTACCTACTACTACCTACTACTACCTACTACTACCTACTACTACCTACTACTACCTACGACTACCTTCTACTACCTACTACTACCTACTACTACCTAGTACTACCTACTACTACTACTACTACTACTACTACTACTACTACTACTACTACTACTACTACTACTACTACTACTACTACTACTACTACTACTACTACTACTACTACTACTACTACTACTACTACTACTACTACTACTACTACTACTACTACTACTACTACTACTACTACTACTACTACTACTACTACTACTACTACTACTACTACTACTACTACTACTACTACTACTACTACTACTACTACTACTACTACTACTACTACTACTACTACTACTACTACTACTACTACGACTACTACTACTGCTACAACTACTATGACGACGACGACAACGACGACGACGACGACGACGACGACTACTACTACTACTACTACTACTTTTTTTGGTTTTGGAGCGAACAAGCGTTGCCTGTTGGGTGAAACTGAGGTTGGTGCTTCTACCTTTTTGCAGCTCAGCTGGAGCCGTCTGGATTTTGCACCAACTATTGATGTACCGCCACTGAAGGAGATAACGGTCTCGAGAACATGACATCTTGGTTGACCGTGAAATAGGATGAAAGAAAAGAAGAAGAAGTAGCAGTAGTAGAAGCAGCAGCAGAAGTCGGACTAGGAGTAGTGGTAGTAGGCAAAAAATACAAGTAGCAAGGGTTGCCAGGTGATGCAAGAAGTATGACTTCCGCGCAGTGGCAGGCCTGAGAAAAACATGCCACTCTTACTGCAGGCAGCCCCTGTTGAATGCGTGCTTCCTTCACTCTCTTATTGACCTATCGTTGGCCGTGTTACATCTCTTGATTCACTGCTTCTACTTCTACTTCTACTGCTACTTCTTCGACTACTACTACTGCTGCTACTGCTACTGCTACTGCGACTGCCTTGGAACAGAAACGAAACACGAGACTTGAGACCACTTGGAAGCTGCATGCCGGAAAAGAGCAAAGCTGCATTGCGTGCTCTAAAGCAAAATTGGAGTAATTTTTTTGAAAAAAAAAAACCAAAACAAATTCTTTAAAATCGTCTTCTTGCGGTTTCCAAAAATGGTGCCGCGTTTTGAGGGGAAACTGAAGGGAAGCTTTGACGGAAGAGGCTCAAATTTAATGCCATTAGTTTTCTGCACTTAAGGCAGGATTGTCCTGCTTGATCCGAGAGGCTATTCAGATAACACATTATGCAATGTTTTCAACAAGCGCTTTCATAGAAAAACAGAAGCCAATGGAAATAAATTTACTGGACACACAAAACATTGGTTGGATGTTGGTTGTGGTGTTAAGATGTTGGAAAGGTGTAGAGATGTTGAGAAAGGTGTTGAGGGAGGCAGTTGAGGGAGGTGTTGAGGAAGGTGTTGAGGGAGGAAGGTTGTTGGAGGTGTAGGTGTTGAGAGGAGAGAGAGTGTTGAGGAAAGTGTTGAGGAAGGTGTTGAGGGAGGTGTTGAGGAAGATGTTGAGGGAGGTGTTGAGGAAGGTGTTGAGGAAGATGTCGAGGGAGGTGTTGAGGGAGGTGTTGAGAAAGGCGTCTTCTGAGGTGTCAAGGAAGGTGTTAAGGAGGTGTTGAGGGGGGAGGTGTTGAGTGAGATGTTGAGTGAGGTGTTGAGTGAGGTGTTGAGTGAGGTGGTAAGTGAAATGTTGAGTAAGGTGTTGAGTGAGGTGGTGAGTGAGGTGTTGAGTGAGGTGTTGAGTGAGGTGTTGAGTTTGTTGTTGAGGTGCTTGTTGAGGTGCTTGTGAGGTGCTGTTAAGGTGCTGTTGAGGTGCTGTTGAGTGTTGAGGTGCTGTTGAGGTGCTGTTGAGTTGAGGTGTTGTTGAGGTGTTGTTGAGGTTGTTGAGGTGTTGTTGAGGTGTTGTTGAGGTGTTGTTGAGGTGTTATTGAGGTGTTGTTAAGGTGTTGTTGAGGTGTTGTTGAGGTGTTGTTGAGGTGTTGTTGAGTGTTGTTGAGGTGTTGTTGGGGTGTTGTTGGGGTGCTGTTGGGGTGCTGTTGGGGTGTTGTTGGGGTGTTGTTGGGGTGTTGTTGGGGGTGTTGTTGGGGTGTTGTTGGGGTGTTGTTGGGGTGTTGGTGAGGTGTTGGTGAGGTGTTGGTAAGGTGTTGAGGTGTTGAGGTGTCGAGGTGTCGAGGTGTCGAGGTGTGGAAGTGTGGAGGTGTGGAGCGGTAGGTCCCAGGTAGGTGTTGAGGTGTGGAGGTGAGGTCGGTGTTGAGGTAGGTGTTGAGGTAGGTGTTGAGGTAGGTGTTGAGGTGTTGAGGTGTTGAGGTGTTGAGGTGTTGGGGTGTTGAGGTGTTGAGGTGTTGAGGTGTTGAGGTGTTGAGGTGTTGAGGTGTTGAGGTGTTGAGGTGTTGAGGTGTTGAGGTGTTGAGGGGTTTACGTGTTTGCTTGCCCAGGGCAGATGCAAGAAACATCTGTATGTCTTCGTTGCCCAGACAGGTTTGACAATGGCTGATGTCGGAAGGTGGGCTTTGGAGACGTGGTTCGGGTTTACATGATTTAGGGTTTCGGTGTTGCGGGGTTTTGGAGTTGAGGTTCTTGATGCCAGATCTGTTCAAAGACGCTGAGGTCCAAGATAGAACCTTGAAAGCCGAAACCCGAAAAATCCGGCCAGGTGCACGCGAGCCGCTGGCAGCAATGAACTCTTAAGCACCCTGACCGAAGAGTGATACAACGGGGTTTATTGTGCAACTCCACGAGTGTTGCCCTTGATGGCTTGGTCAGGCGAACTGTTAAACAAGATGTGGTGCCAGAGGAGACACTGAGAGCGACGGTTCAAAGGAGGAGGCCAACAGTCGGGAAGAAACCGCTCTGCAGGTCCGAAACTGGGTCTCAGAGTTCCATACCAACTCAGTTGGCTACCTTCGTCGACGTGTGTCCCGTTCCGCATCCCCCCAATGAAATACCGCCATTGGAGAAGGCATTGTCTCCAACTTCTCGTTGAGGGCCCCCATTCCCGGGCAGCCTAAGTGGCGCGCAGTGTGAGCATCATGGACTGCCCAGCTTAGGATGACCGCCGCTGTCAATGAGAACAAAAGCAGCTTGAACCATTGGTGGGCCCGAATGTACGGCAGTGACCAATGCCAATATCCTGAGAGTTCCCGCTTCAACTTGACAACGGAGAGATGGTGCATGAGGGGGACGTTCAATTGGCCATCCTTGCACTTGTGCAGCGAGCACCGCTGGTGTTGGCCAATCTGGCGGGAGTTGTAGCTATGGAAGGTACCCCCCCTTGGGGTGCTGAAGTGGAAGAGATTCTGGACGAAACGCTTGCTCAGGCCAGCGCATCCCCGGTTGGGGATGCACAACTTCGGACAATAAATTGTTTTGCGATTGTGATACAGGTGAGAAGGATCGCTCTGCACGGGTGTCCACCAAATAAACACCTTCGGCGTGCGCACACATCGAGCTTGTGTGAACAGTGAAGATGGAGATTTTGCTTGACTTGGCAAGTGCAACAATCAGCTGAATCGCATTTTGCGAAGCTGCGCATTATCTTTGAGCAAGACACACACGGTGATTGGTGATTGGTTCGTTGGTTCTTGTTGGCCTTTGCTTTGTCTTTGTTGGTTTAGTAGTTTTTGCTCGTTTCACTTTGTCGCAATAGACCGGCCTACTGTGCTGCTGATGCGGGAAAGGGGCGCCCGCTTTGAAAAAAAGATACTATGCAATTCTTGGGAGGCTTCTGGCGTATTTGGCATGTTGGGGCTCGGAGGGCTGCAGTAAGGTACCCAGGCACCTTGCCAGTGTTGCAAGCGGTCCGAAGTTGTGTCATCGTCCTCCTACTCGGCTCGTCACTCATAAGCGTGCGCCCTGTGCGTGTTTCGCGGCCCATCAAGATGCAAGATGGGCCCGCGAAGACAAGAACCGAGAACGAACAAAGCCTGCGGTGTTGCATGCAAAAAGGGGAAGGAGGACGGCCTCGACCCCCTTCGCACAATACACGAAGCCAACGTACCATTTCCCGAAGCTCGAGCATATATCAACACGCAAAGCTTGCACTATCACTGCACACGGGTTTTGGTTTCCTGGTCCTTCGGTTTGCTTGTCCTTCCCTGTGCTGCGGGTGGGATGGCTGGGCTTTGCTTATCGCGCTTTTGGCGCCATGATCTTCAGTGCCTACATACTGTGCTGGAAAATAGGACGCCCAGGAATAGTACTTGTGATTCATCAATGCTTCTGCATTGCATAGCGTCCTTCCCCTCAAAGTTGAAACCCCGCAGTACGAATAAGGGAGCCCCACCTAAGGGTTTGGATTTGCGGTCTAGGGTTTAGGGTCTAGGGTTTATAGGGTGTAGGGTTTAGTTTTTTTTTTTGGTTCGTGCTGTGGGTTTTGCACAACACCCAGGCATCGCTTCCCTTGCTGTGAGTTTGTTGTCTAGCCAGTTTAGCCTATCCCGCTGCCGAGTGTATCAACCTTTTCCGGAGCATCCGCTAGGCCGCTCTGATATTTTCCAGTTTTCATGGATAGCCACTCTATTGTGCAGTTCTTCTCATCAGCGTTGCAACAGCATGGCACGAAGGCGCCTTCAGACCGCAACTTGTCCGGCCTCGTGTTCAGGGTTGTCGGACTATCGAAGCTGCTGTATGGGCACAGGGAGCCTGTGTTGGAAGCACCTGGATTCAGTAGGTAGGTCTATCGGACAAAAGTGTGTCAGCCAGGAAGAATGTCTCAAGCATTGTCAAGCTTAGGCACCGACAGCTTTGTGATGTACACCGTGCCGGCCGATGCTTTCCTGCAGATGACAGAAGTCAAGATGCACGAGGAGCTCGTGGACGCGGGTGTGGTGAAAGAATTTCATGAGAGCATGGGAAAGGCCATGTTCGTGTCGCACCAGTGGCTGAGTGACGCCCATCCTGATCCCCACTTCCAGCAGCTCAGAGTTCTTCAGGATGCCCTGAAGAACATGGCTGCCGGAAGCAGCACCATCTCCCTGGCGATCTTCTCAGAAATTGTGTACGGTCGCACAAGATGCCCCCCAGCCGGCGACTTCGCCTGCGGCCGACTTCACATCTGGTATGACTACTTTAGCATCCCACAGAGCAGCGGTGGCCGCGCATCTCAGCGCCGCCAGGCTGCCATCCAAACCAGCCCAGCCTTCGTGGCAAGGTGCGAGTTCTTTGTCGTGCTGTGCCCGGCCTTGGAGCACACAAACCAGCAGCGGACGTTGAGCTATTCAACTTGGTGCGAAAGGGGGTAGCTGAGTTGCACATGGCATCTTGTAAGCCTTTGACGATGCGCTTGTTTACCCCCATTTTACGCCTAGGTGTTGCCGGTTCCTTTTCTTGCACCCAGGTGGTGTCGCACAGAGAGAGCCGCACGCGAACTCTCCATGTACAGTGGCGGGTACGTCATTCTTGTAGAGAGCGCCACGCACCAGACACTGATGTGGGCAGGACTGAGCATGAGGGATGCACCTGGTGAAGGAGAGTTTACACTTGACAGTGACAGAGTGTGGATCGGTCGTATGGCTACGCAGATGGTGTGGTCCAAGCTTTTCTACTACCTCGAGCGTGGACAATTTCACAACTACCGGTTCCTTCTCAACTCACAAGCGGCGGCATATTTCCGCGCTCTTGACGTGGAGCCGATTGACTGTCTTATTCCGGGATTTTCCACTGAGATCGACCCGAATGTTGACTGCAAGGGTTTCATGCTGGAGCGTTTCCTGCATCACAACGGCTTCAGGAGCGTTAAAGACCCAAAGCGTCCCAAAACCTTCAGCCCCCAAACTTGCGAAGTTCATAACTCCATATAGGTGTCCTCGAAGTTGTGCTCGTCAGGAACATCTTCGAGCGGGACGATGGAGGGTTTCCGCCCATTTGCTTTGCGGCGATGGGCAACAACCTCGTGGTGCTGCAAGCGCTTCTTGACCGAAGGGTGGATATCAACCAGGCTACGACCAAGCCCAAGACAGAAGTCAATTTTCCCGGCAAGCTGACGGCTCTGGGAATAGCTTCCTTACTCCGCAACAATGAAGCTGTTGAGCTGCTACTGTGCGCCAGAGCCCACATCAACTACAAGGATGGTTTTGGTGGCAATGCCCTCCATACGGCGTGTGCCGGGGACAATCCACGCGGGGTGCGTCTACTCTGCCATGCTCGTGCCGACATGAATCAACAGTCTGTGCCGGGAATGAGCCCTTTCATGATTTCGTGTGCGTGCGGAAGTCAGCGTGCCATGAAGGAGATGCTCACTCTGAATCCAGATTTGAGCTTGCGACATTGCCTACACATCGCACTCATGTTCGCTGGAGCTGGTTCTGCCGACGTGGTTTCCGTTCTGCTCGCTGCGCGGGCGAATGCAAATGAGCAGTTCCGGGTACAGATCCGGGAGCCCGGGTGGTGGCTTCTAATGAACGAATTGGGTGTGAGGCATCGGGTAAGCCCATCCAGGCTGACTCTGTTGGCATATCATCATTACGATGCTACGCCGCAGATGTTCAGCATTCTGGGTGGTTCGCTGGATTCCGTGTCCACTTTGCTGTCAGCCCGAGCCCGCATAGACATCCAAAATTACCGTAAGAAAACGGCATCCGATCTGGCACGCCAGATGCTCGCGCCATCGTGGTTGATCGAGGTCTGCTGTGCTAAAGGCCAGCAAGACACCGAGACCCCTGCCGAGAGCGACACGTTTTCCATTTGAGAGGTTCTGGGCGACGCTGAAGGCGTGTCCAAGTCTCACGGTGTCAATTCGTTTTCAATTAGTCTTCATGGCTGGAATCAGGTATGCACCAAACCCACGTAGTCTTCAACACCCGAAAAGTTGCAAAACAGCATACGATTATGCAGTCCTGCATTTCGTATCACCTAAGACAGCAGAACAGTAAGTAGAACACGTACATCACTACTGTCTGCCACCATGAATTTCTATACGTTACACTTCGCATTCGGTCTATCGTTGGTTCATGTGTATATACACATACACATCTGTACATATATATATATATACATTCATACATATGCTAGCCCCCTATTGACCACCCCATGTGCTATAAGAGGGCGGTGTTTACGATAGAACAACGAATGATGGTCATGTAATTTTATAACTTGCTGCTGATTGTTGCGCTTGTTCTCTCACATGAAGTCTCTGCATTCGATAGGAAAGATGTATAATGCTTGATGGAATGCTCAAAGATTACCCTACAGAATACATTATAGAATACTTTATATAATATGACCGTTATGCCCTCCCCACAACTTATCAATACCATCTGGAATACCCTGTGATTACTTTATAGGATACCCCCTAGAGAGGGGTCTTCGATAAGGTCTATAGGGTATACAGGGGAATACACTATAGAATGCTTTGTATATCATTTCCGATATAGGCAAACAGAACACTTCTTGCGTTGCATACCTGTCAAGTTGTAGCAAATCAGCAGGTTCAATTGAGGCACATGTGTCCATGTGCATGTGTGGGTCGAGGCCAGCGCAAAGCGTGAGCGAAGGGGCCCGTGCTCATGGCGAGACAGTACAGACGCAGGGCTGTGTTCGAAAATAGCCCAGCTTCAGATTCGCACAGGTTACAGATGCTTGGGTGATTTGGATGTCTACAAAAGCACGTGATGACTGTCCCAATAATCTGTTATGGAGGGACAAAGTCCAGCTTCACCTGCTGAAGAAGTCTCTCGCACCCAAGGTTCAGTCGTTTTTTTTGGGTTTCAAAAACAGACTCCTCTTCTTGGTTCACCTTTGATTCTTGTGGTGACGCATTTTGCTATTTCGGGCTCATTTTGAGGGGCGACAAAAATCCGATCTTCAGATGATTTATGAAAAGATCGGAAGGTCTGTCTTGAGTTGTAAGCAGTTTGTTCTACCACTGGCGGGGTGTGTAGATGTGTTTTTGATTGTGGGAGAGCCAAGCAAGCATGGGTTGGTTCTGCAAATTTATGTTTTCACGTTACTTTCCAAGCTCTGCATTTGCTTAAGGCCCGCCTCGCTATACTGTCTCAGTTCACGAACGAACCCTAAAACCTGTAAAGCTTGAACCTTGAACGCTGAAACCTAAACCCTAAACCCAAAACCCTAAACCCAAAACCCTAAACCCTAAACCATAAACCCTCAACCCTAAACCCTAAACCCTAAACCTGCAAGTGGGCTCGGCCACGACAGCTGACACTGCTTCTGCCTCCTCATGCCGTTGTGCTGACACGATGCTCCAGGACAGTTCGATCGTTTTCAGTGAGTCCGGAAGACATGTTAAGGACAAAACTGCAGTAAAGACCTGTTGTGCTGCTGAAATAAAATATGAGTTTTGATTCTTCTTTGCCTTGGATTCAGCATCCAGAATGCTAACTTTCAAGTCCAAAACTCACAACCCAGATTTCAGGGCGCCCCCCTAGTATCTCAAGCCTCCAACCCATGAAGCCAAAAGTGCTTATGCAGTTGTAGGCTTCACGTGCAAGAATATAGGGTTTAGGGTTTAGGGTTTAGGGTTTAGGGTTTAGGGTTTAGGGTTTAGGGTTTAGGGTTATAAACTAAATCTGCATTCGCCTCATGCGCCCTGTTGGTGCTGCGCTTCTCTTGGCTGTTTCGCTCCGTCCTCAGCAGAGGGCATGGCGTTGGTCAATCCTTTCAACATTTAGGGTTTAGGGTTTAGGGTTTAGGGTTTAGGGTTTAGGGTTGTGAGGGTTTTGTGTCGTGCGCCATGTACCTGCCGAAGCCTCCAGAAGGTTTTGGCTTCCGTCTTTATCATTCTTTATCGTATTTGAATGCAGTGTGTACCCCTAAACCCTAAACCCCAAACCCTAAACCCTAAACCCTAAACCCTAAACCCTAAAAACATGAGGACAAGGTTCCACACAATGCCCTTTGATACTCGAGCACCTGGAAGCCTGAAAGCCCAAGCCCGAAGGCCTGGCGAAGCTAGGCTCAGGGCTTGTGGGTTTAGGGTTTAGGGTTTAGGGTTTAGGGTTTAGGGTTTAGGGTTTAGGGTTTAGGGTTTAGAGTCTCAACGTGTTTCTTCAAGTTTACCTCGGCTTAGCGTTTCGGGCTACAAGCAGTCTTTGTGCCTGACGCAAGTTGTTGCTTGTTGTTGAAGCTTGTTTTTGCGCGTTAAGAGAACTGAGGGTTGCGAAGGGTTTAAGGCTTCGGTGGACCAGGGTTTGTCTTCGGTTTGTGAACCCTAAAACCTAAACCCTAAACCCTAAACCCTAAACCCTAAACCCTAAACCCTAAACCTTAAACCCTAAACCCTAAACCCTAAACTCTAAACCCTACACCCTACACCCTCGGCCCGTCAGTTCCCCTTCTCCTGCGAGGCCTGCGTTTCGGGTGCCGGGGCCCTGCAGTTCCTGGCCACTTGACTGGCAGGTTTTGTTTTGGTGTTTTATTTTCAGACTGAAGGTTGATTTAAGGACTGAACAAAACCGAGAGGGTATAAGAGGCTTTGACAAGGCTTTCATTTCAATGAAGTTTAAAGCGGATTTGAGAAGCTTTTGGGGCTTTTTGGGCTGGCTTGGGGGGTTCTGCGGCAGGACAATTCTGCTCAAACCCTAAACACTAGGTCACGAGGTCCTGATCCTTGTGCAACCGACAGTTTTTCTTTGGGGGTTATCGGTTAAATCGGCGAGGCTTTCAGGTCGTCCCTCCAAACCCAAAGCGCCATCCAAACTGTCGTGAGCACACTCCTCCACGGTACAATGTTGCAAAAGAGTTTCTGAGAGCAAGAAGGGTATGAAGGACATGAGAAGGCTGGTTTGTAGCCCAAAACCCTTTTGCTGTCTGACAGAATGCGTCAGAGTCGTTGTAACGCCAAAGTTTTCAATGAACCCAGGGCCAAGGGCTTGGGATTTCGGTGCTTAGGTGTTTAGGTGTGTGGCTGTGTAGGTGTTGAGGTGTTGAGGTGTTGAGGTGTTGAGGTGTTGAGGTGTTGAGGTGTTGAGGTGTTGAGGTGTTGAGGTGTTGAGGTGTTGAGGTGTTGAGGTGTTGAGGTGTTGAGGTGTTGAGGTGTTGAGGTGTTGAGGTGTTGAGGTGTTGAGGTGTTGAGGTCTCGAGGTGTTTAGCGGTTTCCGTGTTTGCTTGCCCAGGGCAGATGCAAACATCTTGAGTTCTTCGTTGCCCAGACAGGTTTGACAACGCTTGGCTGAAGTCCGAAGGTGGGCTTTGGAGACGTGGTTTTGGGGTTTCAGGATTTAGGGTTTAGGTGTTGCGGGGTCAGGGTCCGTTTCGGATTTTGTCTTAGAAAGGGTTCTAAGATGTTTAGGAGGTCAGGGGTTTAAATTGTCGGTTTAAGTTGAAGCTGGGGCTTTACGGGCTTCGGGTCCAAGAACAATTCACAGGACCCACACTGTGACATGCATAAATATGCAGGCTCCTGTGAAATTCGAGCTGTCTGAGTCGCGATTCAGGGTTTGGGGTTTAGCAGCTCCTGGGTATGTGAAATGGAGACGGAAGCCTGGGACCCTCGAACCAAAAGCCCGAACAAACTCCTGCAAGAAGCACTGACACCTTTATGGAAAGCCGAGGAGAGCAGGTCGTTGACTTCCCTTGGCATTTTGCAGCATTTGTTGGGGGGGGGGGGGGCTCGGGGCTGTTGGGCTGATCCAACTCTCCGGATTCCTTTAGCTTTGGGGAAAATTCAGAACGATTTTGGGCCCCAGGGCGAATTGAAGGCGGCTTGACGCTCACGGGGCCCCCTGAACCTGCCTGCCCGTCGCTCGTCCCGCAGCCATCTTTCCGGGCGCAGGAGCTGTCTCGAAAGCGCATGAAGTAATGCTGCAAACAGCTTCAGGCTGGAGCATCAACTACTTCAACTTTCCTCTAGCCCCAACCCCCACCCGCATGCAGCCAAGCTTTGCCTTTTGTGCTCCACGAAGCAACCTTTAGACGCCGTCCAATTGCAAATCCGAACCTGAAGCAACATACACAGCATGCTCTGGACCAAAGCCTCAACCTCCCACGAACCCATGAACTTGTGGTCCCAACGGAGTTTTCTTTGCATTCTAGGATTTCCGGGCCATCCCTGCCTGAAACTCGTGGGCGGGTTGTCCGAAGTGCCAAAGTCTGCACCCTGTCTTGTGCCCAACTCAGCAGTGTGCTTCCTTCGTCCTGAGGGGTTCAGGCCCAAGCTTGTGCAAGCCTTCAGGGCTTTGGGGGGTTTCAGGGTGACCGGCTTCGGATGTTTGAATAGATATTCAAAGTTCTAGGAACTCGACTCAAACCGGAGCCACTAGAGACCCCAAGGCTTTGTGTACTTTGGGGAACGGGGGATGCAGCATTTTCGTGTAAAGAAGATGGGTGGGCAGATGGGGGCGATTGCTGCACGCCCCCCCCATTGCTGGGGCTCTGGGGCATGGTGGTTGAAACAAGGTTTGGGTACTGCCTAGCAACTGTTGCCTATATCCCCCTTGGGAACTTTTTTTTTTTAAAACATTTTTTGTTTATACAAAACCCAAGAGGGTATTAACAATATGTTTTTTTGATTAAGGTCCTAAGGGGAGTATAGTTACGTAACCTGCCAGGGTTGCAAGGTTTGGCTTTAGATGCTAAGCTCGGGGGTTGAAGGGCGAAATGCAGGACCGGACCCTGTTGGCAGGAGAGTGCGCTGATTAGGGTTTAGGGTTTAGGGTTTAGGGTTTAGGGAGTCTATTGGCTGGGCACACACACACACACTAGTTCAAAGAGACACAGAGACTGAGACAAACCAACAAATCATCAATCAATGCCTAACTTTGCTCTAATATGCTCTAATCACATGTTGTGTTGACTGTACAATGCACGTAAAAGACATGACTATTCAGTGGCTTGGTTTTAGGGTTTAGGGTTTAGGGTTTTAGGGTTTAGGGTTTAGGGTTTAGGGTTTAGGGTTTAGGGTTTAGGTTGATCCTGAGTCCATTGTGTACCAACTTCTGAGTGAAGTCAAGCCTGGAGTGCTTTTTTCAACAAAGCCGAACATTGAACCCTTACACCCTAAACCCTAAGCCCTAAACCCGAAACCCTAAACCCTAAGCTTCAGACCAGAGGGTTTCGAGGTTTCGGGGTGGACTTCCCTGATGCCAGATCTGCTCAAATCTAGACGCATGTTTACGAAGCTTACCGCGATCACTGGGGCTTAAACCGGCACTTGAGATGTTCCCCTTATACTCACAGCCTTTCATGGGGATCATAATTAGAGGTACTATAATTCCGATTAAGGACTGTTAGTAAAAGGGGAACATCCCAAACCCGAAGCCTTGAAAGCCTTAAACCTGAGTTCTCCTCTGAGGTGCACGCGCTTTAGCCGCGTCGCCGTGCTGGCAGCAATGAACTCTTTGCGCCCTGACCGAAGGGTTGTACAAGCGTGGCTTAAACAATTCTTGAGAGGCTTTTGGCATACTTGGGGCTTTTGGGCGCCCAGAGGCTTCACTGTAGTGACGTACCAAGCCAGCCAGGATTCCAGCAGCACTTGTGGTTTGCCCGCGTTTCTAAAATGATTCTCACCCAGGCACCTGGCCAGTGGTGCAAGTCCCAAGTTGTGTCATCGTTCTCCTACTCGGCTCGTCGCGCATAAGCGAGCGCCCTGTGCAGCCCATCAAGATGCAAGGTGGGCACGTGAGGACTAGAACCGAGGACGAACAAAGCCTGCGCACTGCCGGTGTACTGTAGCATACAGAAAGGGGAGGGAGGACGGCCTCGAGCCCCCCTGCGCAAAGAAAACGGAGCCAAAGCGCCAATGTCCCGAAGCTCGAGCCGGTGTGCATCAACACGCAAGGCCTGCACTGTCACTGTTTTGTGGGGGTTTGCCTTAAGAATGCCCTCAGAAGATGCTCTAAGAAAGCCAGAAAGGCGAGGCGAGGCGCATTAACATGCAGGGCATGTGGCATGAGTGGGACCATCACTGTTGGCTTGTCCTTGGCGGTGCAAATGCCCCTCCCCAAGCTCGAGCAAGTGTGCAACAACACGCAACCTGGACTTTTGTGCTGTTGCACGTCCATTTGGGGGTCTGCCGGCACCCGAACAAAGTTAGTTAGTTAGTTAGCTGTTGCAAGCTGGCTGGGGTTTTCTGTTATAGGGCAGCCGAACTACCTCAGCTACGCGCCTGGATCCCAGGATCGTGCAGAGCCACGTGGTGTTGCTGCTTCTTGGCCGAGTTCACACGGTTTAGGGTTTAGGGTTTAGGGTTTTTCAAGCAACCCTTCCTCTTAACCGTGTGACCTTGTGGGGCTAGTGGGTTGGCACAGACATCCAACGATCCGACTTGGCCGTTGGTTACAATACCAGTGCCAATCAGTGGCCAAAACCGATCGGAGGCCAGTTTTGTTGGTTCTTTTTGCTTTGTGTGAGTTTAAATGGTTCAGACGCCTGGCGGTGCTTACACTTACCGTTGCATCATGTGAGAGTTCTGAGATGGTTAGAGATTCGTGCGCAAAGCGTCTACAGTACCGTCCCTTTTGATTTGTTTTGAAAGCGTGTATAGGTCAGGGTCGACTATCATCTCTGCCATAGATCATGCAGAACATCCTGAGCACAAGCGTGCACAAGCATTGACTGCAGCACTAATGGGACCAGGACAGGTACAGCAGTCTAGCTCACCTTTGAACACACGAGGTCCGAATCACTAAGCACAGGTACGGAACCTGGAAATCGAAACAAATTCCAGACCTCTTACCTGCCAACTTTGCGACCTGGAGATCAGATTGGCCAAACGAGCCCCAAAACCAGTGGCCTCCGGCTGAGCCTTGCTCCAACCAAAACGATCCTAAGCTCCCAATCTCGTCGTGGTTTGGTGAGATGAGATGGTGAGGGGGTCGGAACCAGGATCAGGTTTCCGGGATCACTGGGGCCTTTGCCGCCTTGCCAAGGTTTAGCCTTAGTTGCCTGGTATCCGCCGAGCGCGCGCTGCTGAAGGGCGCGGCGCGGCCGAGTAGAGAGTTGGTAGGTTTTGGGTTTGGGGGTTTGAGGAGAAGGGTTCGTGAAAGATCCAAACCAATCGCCGGTTGTGCGATTTTTTTTTTGTTTGTGTTTCGGGCTGCAAGGTGTACAAGTTGCTTGGTATTCCAGCTTGTGCTTGTCGAAGAAAGGATGCCCGATTTTCAAGGCAACAAGGCAGCAACTCATAAAAGCCATGAAGGGAGGTGAACCGCTCGAAATCACTGCGCTGCTCCTGCGGCATGAACGATGCCGGAGTCACCGACGTGTAGAACATCTGCCTTCAGCGCGGGTTGAGGCTTGGCCGAAAGCACCCGATAAGGTGAGCTACGGACCAGTGCCGCAGAAGCCTGCATCGGGAGGCCTGCTTTTAAACCTGATCCTCCCTATGAAGTAGGGTTTATGTTACTGTTTTTGGTGAGTGTACATAAGGTTCCCTTTTAGAATTGGTGAGTGTATATACCTGGTGTCCTTTTGGGGGTACAAGAAATATGTACCCTACTTCATATTCCTCCATTAAAGAGTACGTCCGAACCGGGAGCCCGAAAAGGTTGGCAGCAAGCCTTCAATTCCTAAACAAGAGACCTGAGATTGACAGCTGGGGACTGTCAAGTCGTCCCATCCTTCCCACATCCTGGCGACACTTTGGTGAGGCTCCTTACGCAGGCTGAATTGTCAGGGACTTCGAACTGTTGCCGGAGGGTGGCCGATAACAGTCAGGGAGGCTCCCGGAAAAGGCGGCAGGGAAGGCCGACATCCATCCCAGCGAGCCCTGAGCTACAGAGATCGGAAGTTTTGCCGGTTGAGGTTTGGGCTCAGGGCCTTTCCTGTGATCGACCAGAATAAAGTTCCAGTCCCTGAACCGTAAACACACCAACTCTGCAAAGCCGTAAGCACCAAAGCCTTAACGGGCTTCATCGCCAAACCCTTTGGAGGAGGCCACTCCCCTCTCGCACAAGACGACTGGATGGTCCAGGCGGCCAAGCCCATGTGGGGTCCGCGAGGACGGCAGGACCTGCAGGCCTGCTGTGCCCCTGTTGTTTCTGGGCTTCGGGACAAGGGTAATTCTCCCGGAGCTTGACAGGATTGTTTGTTGTGACTACGCCGCTGATTCCGCTGCTGTAGCTTGGCGTTTAGAGATATCAGGCTAGGACTAGTAGAGTCTTTGGGCCAATCACGTGCTGACCGAGCGAGTGCCTCAAGACACTGCCCCTTCAACATAACCATTGTGCCTCAAGGAAGTGATGCCAATGAAACAGTCAGAAGTAAACGCAACTTTTGGAAGGGAAAATGCAGTGCACTGCAGTTGCAGGGTTTTTTGGAGTCAGCGGGTGCTGTTCTTCCAGGTTCGGGGATCTCTCAAACTTTCAGGCTCTTTTCAGGCTTTTCTTGCCCCAATACTGTAGCTGAAGGTCATCCGCGACCTCGGGGCCAATGCGGCGCCTCGGGCTTGAAGGGATCAGGGCCATGAAGGGATTTGGGAGATTTGCCCGTTGCAGGGACTGGCGTTTAGTGCTTCGTGTTTCAGGTCGCGCGTCCTGAGGGTTGGGGGATACAGGCTTGCAAAAAAGTTCGGGGCGTCTGGGAGTCGAGAGCAGCCTTTGGGGAAGCCCGGATGTCCAGGTGCGGCTCTATGGGAACAACCCGAACCAGAGCCACCGCGGCTTTCTCGACGAGGTGCCAAGGGTTACACATGAGAAGACCCCCGATAAGCGGCCCGCCCAAAAGCTTGGGGCGTTGGCCTGAAAGCAGAAGCCTACACCTCGAAGCGTAAGTGGCGAAGTGGATGAAGTGCTAGAGGAGAGGACGTTCACAGAGGGATTTATCATGGGCTCTCTTGTGTACGGTTGGCTGTGGGCATGAGGCTTCGTGGCTTTTTGAGGGTTTGTGAAGAGCAAAAGCCGAAGGCTCAATGGACAAAGGCCCACATGCCCAAACTTTGCCTAGACCTCTGCCAGACTAGCAACCCTACAGGAAACGCACCAAGCCCATTACTGTAAACCCGCCGCCATGTGCGCACAGCGCGAAACTCGGAGCAGCAGCCTACTGCAGAGGCCCACCAGAACGATCTCCAGGTGATTCCCGGTGCCAGCGACCTGGCACATGTTTAGGGTGGAGCATTTTGTGACTTGTTGCCGTTTCGCATGCAACCTTCTTTCTGGCAATTTTGCCGAAGCCCTAGTTTTTTTGTTGATTTTGTTGACCTTCCTATTGGACTCGTCCCTCGAAACATAACATAATTTCTTGAGTGGTGCAAATTGAGCTTGCAAGACCCCAAAAGCCCTAACAAAACGCCTTGGCCAAGCAAAACAATGCGGAGTCGTAAGAACAGGCTAAACCTCCAGACTCAAGCTGTTAATTTAAGCTCCTGTGAGTGTTGGGATCCCAAGCGCGCAGGTGATTTCCCCTACACACAGATGTATCCCGGGCGATGCCTCGACACCGACTTCGCCCCTCGGCAAGCGGTAATTCAACCCCGGCGGAAAAGCCAGAGCCTGACCCTAACTAAACATTCCGATACCATCTAAGCCACTAAACGGTGCGGTTCGGGTTGTCTGTGACAGGCGCCAGTGTCCTTGCCCTTGAACCCAAGGAGTCCAAGAACAAAACTCAACCAATGACAACATCGGCATGCCTGTCCATTGAGTCCACTCTCGGCTGTATACAACTGTCCCGCTGTCACCAGCTTCCTGCCACCGTTAATGAAACGTCAAAGCTTCACCATGCGCTCAATAAACCCTATTAAGATTGTCATCAAAACGCCTGTGCTTGCTTCACGAAGAAAGTCCGGACCTAGCCCCCAAACCCCTAAACTAAACCCTAAACCCTAAACCCCAAACCCGAAACCCGAAACCCCAAACCCTAAACCCTAAACCCCAAACCCTAAACCCTAAACCCTAAACCCGAAACCCCAAACCCTAAACCCTAAACCTACAAGAAAGACTGAGCCCTGCGCAGGATTGCTTCGACCAGATACGGGGCTACTACGCCTCGAACCTTGCGGGCGGCTTCCTGACTGACGCACAGGCGTGCGTGTGGGGGGGGGGGGAAGAATCGTTTAGGGTTTAGGGTTTGGGGTTTAGGGTTTAGGGTTTAGGGGGGAGACTCGTTAGGAATTTTGGTGGCTTGGGTTCAGTGGAGCTTTCTTGAGCGCACTTGTTCAAGTTTCAGGAACAATCTTCCTCTGCTGAGCATGGAAGCCTGCAACCCTCCACCCTCGTAGTGTCGAAAAGAGCGTGAGACCTGGGTCCCAAACCCAGAAATCCCCAAGCCTTCGAAGGAGTACCATCCGGCGCTTCGTTATTTCATTCTGGTCAACGAGCCCGACCTGAAGATACTCGACTGCGTTTAAGCAGGGTCTGGAATGTCTTGGAAGTTTCAGGCTGCGGGGAAGCTGGGGGGTTTGAGGGTTTTGGGGCTGAGCGGCCCGTGCGCAGACGTTGGGCGTAGACCCGGGCAGGGGCCTGCAACTTAGCAGACCTTAGCAGCAGACCTTGGGGGGGTTGTTCGGGCGAAGGTTTTTTTTTTGGCCGAGAGCTTAGGAAGCTCCAAGCCATAAGGCCATAAGCTATGTAGGCCCCAAAAAAGACCCCGGGGGCCCTTGCCTTAAAACCGACTCGAGCCCTAAGTCTTGCGATTGGGCCTGCAGCGTACTGGCCAGGGAGCTACGCGAAGCACTTCTTAGGAGCAGAGCATGCTGCCATAAGTGAGCCCTCCTGTTGGCTTCTGCCTTCTGCCTTTCGGTTTAGGGTTTAGGGTTTAGGGTTTAGGGTTTAGGGTTTAGGGTTTAGGGTTGAGGGCCAGAGCGCAGCCTTGCCAGCTCTGAAGAGGCCTTCCGTCATCCCGACATGCCGCCCTGAAGCTCAGACTTAAGCAGTTGACCCTGAGCGGAATTCACAACCCACCCGAAAGGCCCCGCCTGAAAGGATTCTTCCATCTGAAGCCTAAACAGAACAGGTTCTAAGTGGCTTTGCAGCTTTAGACGGCGTCGGGTGGCCCTTCACATGCTGCGAAGTATCCGAAAGTTTGCGCAGCCATCTTGTGGCCAGAAGCCTCGCGGTGTTGCGACAGAACACCACCAACTTGTAACCGTTTAACCACAAAAAATCCCAAACCCTACCCACCAGGTCCAGCCCTCCCCTTGATCTCCAGGCTTCCGGGAGGTGCCACCGTGACCCCGAAGGGCCCCGAGCGCATGGTGAAGGTGGGTCGTGCGGAGCTCTGAAGCGAAGCTCGAAGAAGTTCTCGGACGTTTCGGTCTTGGGGTTTAGGGATTTTGATGGAGTTCAGGGTGCTTTTGGGGGGTTTTTGCTGTTTGGGGACTAACTATGAGTGACTTTTGGGTCGTTTGGCCGCTTAGGAAGAGCTTGCCATTCGGGGCTTGGGGGTGGGGCGTTCAGGGCGCTCTTAGAGCTCTGAGGCGTGCAACTGGCAAGTGGTTTGGGGCCTTGGGGCTTGCGTTTTGCGGTGCTGGAGGTGGCGCAGTCCTTACTTTTTTGCCTGACATCGGAAGCGCCCCAAGCGACAGGAGTAAAACTTCGGTTGAAACCTCGGTATGCAATGGTATACTACAGTGATCCATAAGCAGCTTAGCCCGAAACTTGAACCCCAAAACCTAAACCCTAAACCCTAAACCCTAAACCCTAAACCCTAGATCCTAAACCCAGATGCGCTTGCAAAGCTTCCTTCGCGGGCAGGCCATCGTCAGCGCCCTTGACGGGGCCTTGGAAGCCGAGAGCCCTGGCCTTCTTCAAACAGCCAGGGCCGCAGGGTGGTCCACGGGGGGCTCAGGGTTCAGGGGGTTGGTCTTGAACGGTTCAGAGCATGGAAAGTTGATGAGGTTGGGGTTTGGAAGACGAAGGGTCTCAGACAGAGTTCAGACCCCGAGCCCTTGAAATTTGTTGCATTATGGGAGCCCATGGAGTCATAGACGCTGAAGCCCTAAAGTGCCGTGGTTACTCGGTTTTCATGCATGTTGAGCAGTACAGCTTGTGCTCCTGCAAACATTTGTTGCAGGCTGCATGTAGGCTCATGCTGCCTGGCATGCATACTCGTAGTATGTCTTTGCATCGCCTATGCACATGAAACTTCAATGCTTACCTCGCACAGTTACTTTCCACCGAAACATTGTAACGCATCTGCACACCTCTCAATGTCTTTAATTGCACCGCACAAGTGCTCTTGCACGTCCCTATCCCTTGAAACCGATGGTGGGCTCAGATACCTGAACCATTTTCAGCCCGAAGCCACGCAAGCCAAGGAAGGAAGCAAACATCTCCGGCCCGCTGATCAACTTTACAGCCACCTTCTCCTACGCGGCTGGCCGGCTGCAAATATCAAAGCACCTGAACAGTTTAAGGGCTCATGTTTGCGAGTGTTCGAGGGCTTAGCCTCCCAAACCCATGCCCGAGACAAAGCCGCTCTGTTTAAGGTGTTGGAGGTGGATATTAGTGACTAAGCAGATGGCAACCACGTAAAACACAATATATGTATGTATGTATGCGTTTGTGCGTGTGTGTGTACATTTCCGACATTGATCTTTGCATGCAATACTTAGAGCAGTATATGTGTGTTGTTTGATTGTAGTGTGTTCATATATACTTACCACTACATCGTTTTCATGGGCTAGAATGTTCGATGACAGCTTGTTTTAGAAGTTGAAAGACACTCTTAGCAGTTTGTATTTACTCGACAAACGTCAAGCAAATGGCCTCATTGTAAACACACAACTTTAAGGCTTGGGTTTGAGTGAAGACGCTTGTAAACTATTTAAGCCACAATTCGTTCTAAATGTTAAATAGAGTGAAAGTTTGCTCGGTATTCATACTGGTGAGGTCTTCATGGATGCCAACATCACCAGCACTGTCATCCTCAATGATATTAGTATTCGTCAATATCGTTATGATCTTAAACCCTAAACCCTAAACCCTAAACCCTAAACCCTAAACCCTAAACCCTAAACCCTAAACCCTAAACCCTAAACCCTAAACCCTAAACCCTAAACCCTAAACCCTAAACCCTAAACCCTAAACCCTTTCTATTTTTCTGTCGTGCGGCCTCATGGCTGCAGAAATCATGCTTGACATGTATAATGTTATATTTCCCAGTGAGCTTAATATCAATTTCATTGGTAGTGTTGTGATCGTGAAACTGTTTGCCAGACACCTCTTAATTTACCCTCAGGAATGTATCTATGCATGGTTTAGATCCAGCATCAGGAAAGCTCCTCCCCCAAAGTCTTCAGTCCGTGACGTCTGGGAGGTTTTTAGGCTTTGATCGGGCTGCCCCTCTCATGTCAGGCTGCGGCGTGTCAGGTTCTGCTTGTAGCACGTGAAGTCAAGATGCAAGAATTGCGGGTGAGTGATTTGCAGCTCTGGAAGTCGAGCATGATTTATAAAACTGACCACTCCAAACCCATACAAAACGAGCCCAAATGCCCCAAACCCTAAACCCTAAACCCTAAACCCTAAACCCTAAACCCTAAACCCTAAACCCTAAACCCTAAACCCTAAACCCTAAACCCTAAACCCTAAACCCTAAACCCTAAACCCTAAACCCTAAACCCTAAACCCTAAACCCTAAACCGCAGATCGATCTTGAGATCTGCCTCGCCTGCGACGATCTGAACTACACCCCGGGTCTGGGCCAGATGGCAGCCCTGGAGGCTTCCCGGGGGGACGTCGAGCTGTTGGGGGCTTCGTAGTTGTTCGTACTTGTTTGTACTTGTTCGTACTTGTTTGTAGTTGTCTGTAGTTGGTTGGAGTTGTTTGGAGTTGTTTGTCGTTGAGTGTAGCGGATTTGGGTTTGGAGTTTTTAGAGGCTTGGTGTTGAGTTTTAGGGGTTGCAGTGTTTAGAGTTTTCAAGGGTGTGATGTTGGTTTAAGGGAGGTTAGGGGTTTAAGGGGGTTAAGGAGATAGGAGTTCATCATTGAGGGTGTGAGAAGGTGTGCCGCGGTGTAGGTACTTCGGGACCTCAGGGGGGTTCAGTGAACCGTGGTTGCGGGGGAGATTTTGACCTTCTTAGGACCTTGAATCTGGCCCTATCACCCCCCTGGGCTCTGTTCATGTTGGTTCGTGCTGTGAGCAGATGGCTGAGCCCAATCTTCAAGCTCCTTCCAGCCCGAAGTCCTAAGTAGCTTCAGGATGTTTTTGGGGTGTTGTGGCCCTTCTACACACCTTCCTGAACTTCTTGCAGTTCCGCTTGTGCCCCCGGACCCTGAACTGCAAGCTCGTAAGCCTCTAGCCCTAAACCCTAAACCCTAAACCCTAAACCCTAAACCCTAAACCCTAAACCCTAAACCCTAAACCCTAAACCCTAAACCCTAAACCCTAAACCCTAAACCCTAAACCCTAAACCCTAAACCATAAACCCCGAAGTCCCCTGGATCCAACCTTGCGTTGAGGATGGCATGTTGCATCCAGAGCGCTACGGCTTCCTTGACTCACAGAGATTGACATATGGTGTAGAGTACCGAGATAAAACCAGGCAGATCCTCCCACGTTGAGAGTTTCGGTTCCTCTTGAGGGGTGGAGGGGAGGGGTTTTGGAGCTTGGTGTTTTCACGTATGAACTAGCAACGGGGCATTCGAGTTTTTGTTTGGGGTTTGTCGCGAATCACACACTTCGAAGCTGCACGCTTGAATTGCACGAAGTCTTTGAGGGCCTGTGTTTCGAAAAGAGCAGGTGTTCTGGCAACCTCGTCGCGGGCTTTGTAAAGTTTGGGAGGGTCTTCCTGGCTTAGGAAACCCTTACCTTGATGCAGGTTTACGCCTTATGGGTTGCGCAGCCCAGGTTACGAGCCGCGCAACAACGCCCCCTGGGTTCGGAGAGTTGGGGCTCGCGGGCTCGCGGTTTCAAGCTTAAAGCTCGGGGCTCAGGTTTAGGGTTTAAGGTTTAGGGTTTATGTTTTAGGGTTTAGGGTTTAGGGTTTGGGGTGTGGGGTTTAGGGCTAGGCGGGGCCATAACAGACCCACGCGTTTTCGGCAGTTTAGCGCTGTTGCCCTCAGAATCCCCTGCAAATACCGATGTTTCCTGGGTTTCGCCCATCACCTCATCCCCGCAATTTTCATCCAAAATTATCCAACAATTTTTTGGGCATCCGTAGAGTGCACTGGTATTTGTGGGGTTTTTTGCACTACTTCGCACTTTCGACGTGTCCTAAACTAAGCCCTGTCTTGCTTGCATCCGCTTCTGCCCAGCCCTGGGTCAAAATAACACGTTTGCTTCACCATAGTTAGAAGAGAGCATCCATGGCCCAACCATGATGACGTCCATAGTCTAATCCGTTCTGGGAAGAGAGTATCCATGGCCCAAGCATGATGACGTCCATGGTCTACTCTGTTCTGATGAGAAGAGAGCATCCATGGCCCAAGCGTGATGACGTCCATGGTCTACATGTTTTCTGCACTGCCATGGCCCAACCATGATGACTCCATGGTCTACTCCGTTCTGGGAAGAGAGCATCCAGGGTCCAAGCATGATGACGTCCATGGTCTATTCTGCTCTGATGAGAAGAGAGCATCCATGGCCCAAGCATGATGACGTCCATGGTTTACATCGTCTAATCCGTTCCGAAAAGGTTAAACCTTCTTCTGGGCAGACATGGCTGGAAGTTCTTGCTTTTAGGCGCACTGGGGAGCAGAAAGGCGTCATTTCTCAACACTAAAGGCGGTGACCTAAGTCCTGCATCTCAGGTTTGCTGGTGGGGCCACAGTTTTGCGCGGGTCTGTTGTGGACCCGCCAGGGTTTAGGGCTTAGGGCTTAGGGCTCAGGGTTCGGCTCACTCTCACGGAAGTCCTCCAAAGACGGATAAAGGTGCAAAAGATCCTCAGGGCCTTTTGATGCTTTCGGAGGCAGGGTTGAAATCACGGTGTCAAGCCCCCGATGCGCAGAGCCCAGCCTATGCCAGAGAGATAGGGGCCTCAAACCCCCCCGAAAACCCACATGAAGACCCTCATCTTCAGGAGCCCCCCCGCTTTGCCTCAGGGCTTCTTGCCCAGTGTCTGCGCATATAGGCTTCTACGGTTTAGGGTCTAGGGTTTAGGGTTTAGGGTTTAGGGCTTCCCCTCTTTAGCACTTCTTCCTGTCCTTGAAGAAGAAGCAATAGACCATGCGCGGGGGGGGGCTGTAGCATGAAGCCCTTTCAGCTGCAGCTGGGGGTTTCAATCTTTATATATGCGCCAGCACTCATCCCCCCCTCCATGGTCTGGTATTCCCCTTCCCCCCGGTGGCTCACGGTGGGTTTTTGGGGTTTCGCCCCATCTCTCCCCCGGTTCATGGTGTGGTTCATGGTAGTTTTAGACTGGTGGTGAGCTCAGAGTTAGGGTTATTTAAATTTACGGTTTAGGGTTTAGAGTTTAGGGTTTAGGGTTTAGGGAATAGGGTTTAGGGTTGAGGGTTTAGGGTTTAGGGTTGAGGTGTAGGTTTAGGGTTTCCCCTCTCCCCCTCTGGTTCGTGGTGGGTTTTCGGTTCAGGGTTTAGGGTCAGGGTGAAGGCGGTTAAGGTTTCGGGCTTGTGAATGGTGTAGGGCTTGAGGTTCAGGGTTGAGGGCTTATATGGTTTCCCTCTCCCCCCATGCTTCGTGGTGGTTTCAGGGTTAACAGTCAGGGTTTGTTTTGGCGGGGGTCGAGAACGTGACCCTCCCTTTTCATAGTCTTCTTGTGTGTTTTTTCATGGTACACCACCAAACTCTGACCCTCAACCCTTAACCCAGCAGGAACCACAGGAGGGGAGAGGGGAAAGTCTGAACCTAAAATCTACTGAACCCTGAACCCTACAGACCATGAACCGCACAGGATGCCACGATCCCTAAGCCCTAAACCCAAACCCCAAGTCTGAACCTACCGTGAACTACGGACCATGAACCACACCACAAGGGGTGGGGGGGGGGGGACCCAATCGGGGGGGTGTGTGCGAATACTGGTGCATCTAGACGTCCGGGCAGCACCGATTGCCATGCTTTTTAGAAGGGGTTGCGGGCTTTGGTGTGAGGGGCTTCCTCATGATTCTTCAGCCTTCTTCACGAAGCTCCTATTCTCGCCGGACAAGCTCAGGTTTCTGAAGCGTATCGTACACGCTGGACGCCTCCTGGCTGGTTTGGGGCTTCTGTGCTTACGCTATATAAGGCAGCCAGTTTCCACAAGGTTCTTGCGAAGCTTTTCCCCGAAGCCCTCTTCGATCCGAAGACTGATATTGGCCTAGCCCCCCCCATGAGGTTAGGAGACGTTTGTGCACGCAGCTCCGGCAACCCTCCTGGTTTTACTGTGCTCGACCCTGCGTGGGTTTCTAGCTGCACTGAGCCCGAGATCTTTTGCCCTCAAACCCAAACCGAAGCGCAAAAATTCGGGACTGCGTCCGCAGCCTCTGCATGGGACGTGGGTGTTGTTAACGACAGTTCACACCCCCAACCCCTCATCAACCCAAACCCCCCCCCCCCCCCCCCCCCCCCCCCCCCCCCCCCTCAAAAAAACACACACAAAATATGAGAAAACAAAACAAAACCGAATTAGATCCCCGAAAACATCCCCAGGCATAGCTTCAACACCAACAACCCGGCACGGGATCTGGAGCCACAGTTCTTCAGCATCTATGGGAACAGGCAGGGTTAGTTCGGGCTTCAGGATGTTAGGGCCTAGCCTTTTTTGGTCAACAGTTTACGGGTTTTGAGGGCCTTCGGGACTCTGACTGAACTTGAGAGCCTGCATGTTTAAGAGGGCTTAGGACCACAAGTTGAGGGGGGCCCGAGAGCAATTTTCACTTCCCAGCTCAGCCCGCAGAAGAGCTTCAAATGGCCGCAGGTTCAGCAGTACTCCGGTCTTTATTGGGGACAGCTGGCTGCAAGAGTGCTCGTGGGTTTTTTTGGGATGGTTTTCAGACTTCCCGGGTCTTAGACCAAGGCACGCAGGACACATGCCGCTGAGGGGAGGTGTGTGTTTTGTGTGGCAAGGACGCGTTTGAGGTCTTTAGGTCTTAGGGCGTCGGCTTAGTTTTGTGGGTTTTGGGGCGCAGAATCAGCCCCCCCGCTTGACAGTTCAAGGGGCTGTGGGAAAGGCGGCTCGGAAGTCCGGGGGGGGCTGGTTTAGGGGTTTAGGCCTCTCAGGCTTGTCGAACCTCGGGGCTTCAGGTCCTTGTGGGTTTGCAGTGGGGGCTAGTGCGGCCCAGCAAGCGGTCTTCGGGCTGTTCTTAGGGTTATTTTTTCGGCACTCGCGGTGACGAAGCGCCCGAGGAGTACCACAACACCTTGCTGGCCTACCTGCAGCCGCCGCTGACGCTTGCGGAGGATCTGGCACAGGTCGGGGTTCCCCCAACGCGCAGGGCATTTCTGAAAACTGAAGCTCAAAGGCACAAGCCCTACAACTTTGGAGAGAATGGCTGAGAATTGCGATCTGTTCAGGGAGACTTGAAAGCTTTGGGTTGAACTCCGAAACTGATGGTTTAGACGACTTTGCCCCTTTCCGTGGAGTTAAGGTTTCGTCCTTCCTAACAATTTCAAGGCATGGCGGCGGTCAGCGGGCCGTCCGCGACCTTCACTCCACAGCCGAAAGCGTCAACTCACCAAACTCCATAAGATTGCCTGTCTTCCCTGGAACAGCCCGGCATATCATGTGTTGTGTGGTTTTCAAGCTCCGGGAAACCGAAAGAGGATGCAATTTCCTTTGTGGGCCGAAGTGCCAGAGCGACATGATCCAGAGATATGCTAGGGAGACTATCGAAAGCCGATGGTCAGCACGACAGATACGTTTCTGCATGGGCTTGGACAGGTATGAAACATGAACAGTATGTACTAGTGTCCGTTTTTTTTTTTTTTTTCTTTTTTTTATGTCCGGGTCGTGCACATGGCAGTAGCAAAATAAGAGCGCTATGCAAGCCCACTATGTAACGAGGTCCATGTAGCTGTCTGGGAGTAGCGACACGCGGCAGCTCATGTGAGATTCAAATCCGGAAGCAAAGCACACGAGCAGCAACGAGCGGAGTATGGGGCGGACATGGAGCTGCAGATCTGTGACCTCTTGGTCTGCAACACCATGTCTATGTGGCGTTGTTCCAGGTGCTAGACCTCGCCGACTCCACGGCCGCTCAGTTGCTGATGCAAGCAGGCATGGGGTGCAAGAGATCTGGCTCTATGGGTATTTACGAGTTTAGGTGTTAAGTGTCTCATTCTTAATGGGTGAAATGGGGTTTTCTGACAGCTTTCTGCGGGTGATGCACGCTCGAAGCTCAAACGGTCAGAACGGCGGCGGTTGTAAGACTTGAAGGGAACGAGGGTTCTGGCCAGCCAGGGCAACACAAACCGAAAATTAATGTAGAGTGGGGCACCCTTGAATCGTAAGGGAGTGGCAGACCTCAATCCGAAGCCCGCAGCACAGTTCCATCCCAAGACCCGTGAGCAGGCAGGAACTTTCTCTCTGAACCCAGCTCAGCAGACCCTAAGTCCTTAAGTCACAATCCGAAACAAAACCCAAAAACCCTGCCCTGTTTCCGCAGAGCCCCTCGCACACTTGTGGTTTTGGGGCTTCTATTCGTAATGCTTAGCTGAAGGTTTAACAGGCGAGGGTGGCGAGGATCCTTCCCGAAATCAGATAACTTCCTTCTACGAAAGCCGTCCCCGGGCATTTCGAGGGTGTTTGAGCTACATATGGCTGCCTAGGAGATGTGCGGCTTTCGGGCACTTGAAGCCTTAAAGGCCCCAGGTCGAACTCTTCAGCCCATCCCGCTGAGGAGCTATTTCTTGGCATCTCGTTCTTCCAATTTCAGGCGGCTGTCTGGATGTGGGTGGTTGTCAAAATTATGGTCCCTTTTTGGGTCCCCATTATAATACGGCACCTAATATTTAGGGTACCCCAAAAGGGATCATAATTTTGACAACCACCCATGTGAATGTCATGATCGGCATATTCGCCGCAGCCAAAGCTCTCGTTTTCAATGACCGTTGGGGCTTCCTTGCGGTTTATTGAGAGCAGCCAGGGGCATGTTGTTCAACATTTTTTGTTTTGTCTTTCTGTTCCTTGCGGTCTGTGGCCTGAGTATCAGAAATACAGGGCCCTTTGAACTGGTATATGAGGCCTTCATCTCCCTGTGATTCTGTAGAGTGAGGCTTAGAAAGCCAGGCTCCATCAGAGGGCTTTGTAGCAGGGTGTGTGAGATCCAGGTTTAGGGTTTAGGGTTTGGGGTTTAAGGTTTAGGGTTTAGGGTTTAGGGTTTAAGGTTTAGGGTTTGGGGTTTAGGGTTTAGGGCAGTCCAGATAACGCCCAAATGGTTTCCACCCTTGGCGGGGCCAGGGGTTCGGTTGGAGGCTCGCAGGAAGGCATGGAACCCTTGAATCTTGGATCTTCAGCTCGGGCGTGGACCGGAAATCCACTCCTACATCCTAAGCCCTTTGCGAAGTCATGAAGAGTTTATCCCGCATCTCGCACTGTAAATGCTCGGCCCAAGGTGAGTTGGCCAGCCCTCATACCCTCGAAGCCTAAACCCTAATCCCCAATCCCTAAACCCTAAACCCTAAGCCCTAATCCCTAAACCCTAAACCCTAAACCCTAAACCCTGAACCCTAAACCCTAAGCCCTAAACCCTAAACCCTAAAAAACCCAAACCCTGAACCCTGATTCCTAAGCCCTAAACCCTACAGGAGCCCTTATCCGACCGCAACAGGTTGCTTACTGGAAGGGCGGCAGCGAGGAGCTCTTCGGGCTCTTCGGCTCCTTGGCCCAGAGAGGCTCTCTGGTCTAGAGATGGACGGGGCGTTTTGTTTAGGGTTTAGGGTTTAGGGTTTGGGGTTCGGGGTTTAGGGTTCAGGGTTCGGGGGTTTAGGGTTTAGGGTTTCGGGTGCTTAGAGCTTGGGGTTCTTGAGTATGGCCCGGTTTGGGCCAGCTTCTTGCGGCCTGGGGAGCCCTAGCTGGACGCCAGAAGGAAGCAGGGAGTGGGATTGGGGAGGGAGACAGAGCGGGAGGAGAGGGAGGAGAAGAAGGAGGAGGAGAAATTCAACAACCGTAGTAGCACTTAAATAGAGAGAGAGAGAGAGAGAGAGAGAGAGAGAGAGAGAGAGAGCTGCATCTGGGCACCCAACCGAACCAACACACCACCCCAAATACAGGGGCGGGTAAAGATGCCCGGGGCTTCGGGCCCAAGCCCTTAGAAAGAAAGAGAGAGAGAGAGAGAGAGAGAGAGAGAGAGGGAGAGAGAGAGGGAGAGAGAGAGGGAGAGAGAGAGGGGGAGAGGGGGAGGGAGGGAGGGGAGCGGGGAGGGAGGGAGAGAGAACGGGTCAAAGCACTTGACTCTACAGCCCTAGCTTAGCCGCAGACAGCCGCCGTTCCTAATCTCTGTCTGCAAAAAACGCTGCCGACTTAGCCCGGAGTCCAAAAACTGCCACCCATTGGAACTAAGCCTCAAACTCTGCTGCTGCTGGGCCGAGGCTTGGGCCATTTCGAGGTCGCGACGATGCCCTACTACGGTCACGACTTCAAGGCCACTCCTTGGGGACAGGAGATTTGGGTGCAGGATTTCAGGGATTTCAGGAGCGCAGCTGCGCCAATCCCTGAAAGAGGGTTTGTATAAAAACCCTCTTATTCAACATCCTTCTTTGGTTTTCATAAAAAAACCCTGCTTTGGGAGTTTACGTGTCCTGTCCGCCCAGGTGTGGTGCCTTGTCCCTCGGATGAGCCCTGCCACTCCCAACACGACGCTGCCAGCGGTGCTCACTGAGGCGCCCCGAGTGGAAATTCCTGGTATGAAACGTTTTTGCTCGGTAGGCCCTTGGGATATTTTGCATACTTTTTGCATTTTCCCCTATTGAGTTTAAGTCATAACCTGGGCCAGGAGTTGCACGTGACGCAAACATACACAGTGAGGTTGTATTTTCTGCAAGAGGTACCGTTGCAGAGAATGCTGAAAGTCGGATGCACGCAGCTGCAAAGGTCGGATAGTTTTTAATCCATGCCATCGCATGCTGCGATGGCTCCATGGTACAGCCGGATGAGAGGGGTGGGTTTTCACACAATATCCATGGCTTTGACGGGAGGGGTGGGTTCCAACACATATGATTCCGTACATGTCATGATGAGAAGGGTGGGTTAAAGCGCATATTTTTCTTTTTATATATATTTCAGTCACCAGGTATCTGCCCCCATCCTATTTCACATGAAAGAAACGGCTTTGGTTTAAACCACATTGAGGGCATTTTTACATGGTGATTGCGTCAGCACGCCTCCTCTAGCAGCTGCCCATTGGATGGGGGGAATGATAATCCCAGACAACAAAAGGATGCCGTTATCCCAGAAAGCCCACGCGCACAATGAGAGCTGCGAGCCAACAGCCAACAAAGGGCAAAGCTACACCAAACAAGATGCGGATAGCAACAGGAGACCCGGATGACCAAAATAAGATGCAGTAAGCAGGCAACAGAGAGTTTTTTTACGAGCTGACTTTCGGCTGCAGGCCTATGGCGGGCCGGGCATCGATACAGCCGCTCTGCCTCGTTTGTCCTATCCTGCGCAAAGCGTGCCAAGTTTTCGGCGAGATGAAGTTGAGACCGAAGGGGTCTCGGAGAGCTTTGCAGCGTTTAGGAGCTAGTGGCTGCCCAGTGCAAAGACAGAGTACGCTTTGCTGTTGCGGGATCAATGGCTCCGATCCATCTCCCTTCTCCCTCCGAAGCCCTGAACCCAAAAATGCCTGCCTCCTGCTGCCTCTTGGGACGAGGAGTACCTCTGCCAGCCGAGCCCCGTGCCTAAGCTGCCAGAGTGGCATCTGATCTTACTGGTAGGTGCAGTTGTTTGGCTCGAGAGAATGTGTATGGCCAAAGCTTTGCTGACGAGTTTTGGGCCTGTGGGGGCCTTGAGGCTTGGGATTCTGTAGGACTGAGGGCTTCGGTTTGGATCTCAAATCGAAGGATCCTTGAGGGCCAGCTGTCTGCCCAAGACAAGACGTTTGAAGCCCTAGAACCGCTATAAGTCCAAAACCTTCGGGTAAAACGTAGGGGGGCTGATGCCCAAGCGTCATCGTGCCGCCCACTCGCGTTCAAGTCCCGTTCATCGCACTCACTGACGCACACGCACATGATCAGACTGCAGCAAGTGGATCCCTAAACCCAACTGGGACTCAAGAACCCTAAACCCTAAACCCTAAACCCTAAGCCCTAAACCCTAAACCCTAAACCCTAAATGCGAACAGAAACCATACTGCAAGTTCAAGCTTTGCAGTTTGTGAGTGCTTAAGCATCTCCCTAAACCCTAAACCCTAAACCCTAAACCCTAAACCCGAAACCCTGAACCCTAAACACTACACCCTGAACCCTAAACCTACTCCCTTGTTGCCTGAACTGTCAATCCTAGGGTCCTTCCGGGGGCTTTGCCTCGACAACTTAATGATATTTCCTCATGGCCCCTTTTGTAATTCTACTATAGCAGCCCCCAAAACCCTATTCGAAGCACTACGGCTCCCATATTAGTCTAACTCGAAGGTCGGGGCTGGCAGTGGCGTAGCTTCCCCTTGACAGAGTGAGCGCTTCCCTCAGGACGTCGTGCCCCTCACGCAGGTCGGGTTCGCAGAGATCGCTGCGCAGGCGAGTAGGACCCCCAAACCCTAAACCCTAAACCCTAAACCCTAAACCCTAAACCCTAAACCCTAAACCCTAAACCCTAAACCCTAAACCCTGAACCCTGAACCCTAAACCCTAAACCCTAAACCCTAAACCCTAAACCCTAAACCCTAAACCCTAAACCCCCCCACCAAAAAGGGCCCCCGCCAAAAAAAGGGCTCTGCGGAGCGGCTGGCAGCCTTCGCACGGCGGGTGGTTCAGCACCTGGGTGCGGAGGCCTCGGGGCGCTTTTTTCCTTGAAGAACTACAGTTTAGGGTTTAGGGTTTAGGGTTTAGGGTTTAGGGTTTAGGGTTTAGGGTTTAGGGTTTAGGGTTTAGGGTTGTGTGGGCTGATTTTATCCACTGAGTTTTACGTTGTTCTTGCTGCGCGATGCTTTTTGTCGCTTCAGGCTCTCTCACGCCCCTGAAAGGTGAACGACGAAGCCGCGCTGGTCAGCTTCGCGGATCAGTTCCTGGTAGGGTCGGGCAGGAGCGCCGGCAGCGGTGACGAAGCTGTTGTCCCCAAATACGTTGCAAAGACGGGTGCTTCCTGTTGCCATGCTCGAACACAACACGCCCCGAAATACCAAACGCAAATGTACTTCACTGGGCACGCGGCAACGCGCTTGACTCACCCACCCATGCATCCACTTCCACACGGCATTGCCCCAAGACTCGACAGATCTGTGCGCACTTGCCATTTTGCTGTGCAAGCTGTCTGCTGTCGCGAAGCTTTCAGTTTGCTGCCATGGAGCAATGTGAGCGGATGCGGAGCAACAAGGCCTGCACACGTTTGCATCAACCCCCCAAAGCGTAGCGGACCTTTCGATGCGAAACGCATGCGCGCAGCAAACAAGGCTGATTCGCCCTTATAAGTTCCTGCATTAACCGACGAGTTGACCGCAAACAACGATGTTTGCTGTTGTGTTGTGTTCGGCGCACTTGCCGCACAACCGCTTCTGCTGTCATCGAGGTCGCCAATGCCTGGGTTTTGGACACCTTTTGGTCTGTCTTATCTCCAAATGTCACCTCCCTGAACCCCGAACCCTAAACCCTTGACCCTGAACCCGAAACCCTAAACCTGGTTCGTTCAAGCTCCACAGGACCTTCAGCAACCTGGTGGTGGCCATCTCTTACAAGCCCGCGACAGCCCCAACACATTGCCGGAGTGGGTTTTCGGGCTATTAGGCCCGTGGGGTTTAGGGTTTAGGGTTTTAGGGTTTTAGGGTTTTAGGGTTTTAGGGTTTTAGGGTTTTAGGGTTTTAGGGTTTTAGGGTTTTAGGGTTTTAAGGTTTTAGGGTTTTAGGGTTTTAGGGTTTTAGGGTTTTAGGGTTTTAGGGTTTTAGGGTTTTAGGGTTTTAGGGTTTTAGGGTTTTAGGGTTTTAGGGTTTAGGGTTTAGGACTTCTGGGTTTTTCGGGATTTACTATTAACTGCTTTGCGAGAGTCGAAACCCTGCACCCTCTGACCGGCTTTGGGGGCATGCTCGGGTTCCGCGTCAAGGGGTTCGGGCTTGTAGCTTGTCCTGTGATCCTAATTTCTCTCTCAGGTCGGTGGGTGTGATCGTGTAATCTTCTGCCTCGTTTTCATTTGTCGCCTCTAGGCCCCCCAAATCTCGCAAGCCCTTCAATCTAAACCCTAAACCCTAAACCCTAAACCCTAAACCCTAAACCCTAAACCCTAAACCCTAAACCCTAAACCCTAAACCCTAAACCCTAAACCCTAAACCCTAAACCCTAAACCCTAAACCCTAAACCCTAAACCCTAAACCCTAAAACCTAAACCCTAAACCCTAAACCCTAAACCCTAAACCCTAAACCCTAAACCCTAAACCCTAAACCCTAAACCCTAAACCCTAAACCCTAAACCCTAAACCCTAAACCCTAAACCCTAAACCCTAAACCTAACCCTAAACCCTAAACCCTAAACCCTAAACCCTAAACCCTAAACCCTAAACCCTAAACCCTAAACCCTAAACCCTAAACCCTAAACCCTAAACCCTAAACCCTAAACCCTAAACCCTAAACCCTAAACCCTAAACCCTAACCCTAAACCCTAAACACATCGGGAATGTACCTTAAGGCTTGGGCGACCTTCAGCGCCGACGCCCGCTGTGTGGCCGATCCGGCCGCGGACGCCGGCCAGGTAGGGCAGGCGCCTGTTTGTTCTGCAACCCCAAACCCTAAACCCTAAACCTAAACCCTAAACCCTAAACCCTAAACCCTAAACCCGAAACCCTAAACCCTAAACCCTAAACCCTAAACCCTAAACTCCAAACCCTAAACCCTAAACTTCTTTTCTTCTCTCTTTCGCGCATTCGGTCTACTGTGCAGGATTTGAAGTAACATGTAGCCGGCCCAATCATCGTCGTGCTGTTCTCAGTAGGCAGAAATCAATCCATGGACAACCCGCCCCCAAACCTTTGACGGAGGAATTTTAGGCTTGGGGTTAAACCCCAAACCCTAAATCAGCACGTGACAAGAGGCTATTTCTTGGCTGTGTGGCCATGCGCCTGCCAACTTCTCCTGCGAGGCACCTTTACTAGAGGGCTGCTAAGGTTTGATGTTTCCGGCTTTCAGGTGGGTTTAGGGTTTGGGGTTTAGGGTTTAGGTTTTAGAAGTTATAGGGGCTTGAGGGTTTAGGGTTATAGGGAGTTTTGGCAGGTCTGGCTCTCTTTGTTTTGTCCTTGCGCGAGGTGAGGCCTCCCGGGTTCCCTGGTCCTTTGGTCCTCTGGTGTCCGCGCAAGCTTTCGGTAAAGAATTTCATGCCATCACGAGCCGAACTTGAAGCCCGTTTAGCCCCAATGTGCTGTATTAACCTCCATGTACTGTATCGTAGGTTCTAGAAGTTTCCGAGGATTCGGAGATTCGGAGCTTTGTTGAAACGGCCTAACTTTACACCCTAAACAATCCCTAAACCCTACGGACATGCTATGATTTGCAGTGCTTGGTGTTTTTGCTACAACCTACCCACGAGTTGAAAACATGGGCAGCTCTGGAATTTGCAGGGAACACCAAACACTGCGAATCACAATATGTTCATAGCGTTTAGGGTTTGTGCTTAGGAGCTTTCAAAACGCTCCAGATGCCTTGGACTCTTGCAGTATTTGAAGCGTGTGATCAGCCAAGGAGGGCCGGGCCAGACCTAGCAAAAACAGGGGGTGCCGGACCCATCACAAACAGCGTGCGAAGAATCTCAGCGAGGGGTGTCGGGAAGATAACGAAGGGGTTAGGGCTCAGAATGAGCTGTCGTGGAACAACTGACCATGGAAAACCAATGAGGAGCAAGCTGATCACGACATCCTCACGGCCATGGAAGAACCGATGATTGAAAATAGCAGTATATTGACCAGAGTGGAATCCTGTGAGATACATGGCCAAGAAGCTGCGTGACATTGAGGTGGCGCTCGGCAATTTCAGAGCATGAAAGCCAGTTGTTTTAAAACCGTGGGCCAAAACGAAGGAGGTGACCTCATGCGATATCCACAGCCTGAAGGTTGTTGTGATGTGGAGGTTGACACCACCTCAAAGCTGCAAGGAGGAACGGAAGATCGAGCCAACACTAAAAAAGGGGCTCGCGCAAGGCCAAAACCGCACTGCGTGTTATGTCTCCCTCAGCCCAGTATCCTACCCTAAACCCTAAACTCTAAACCCGAAACCCGAAACCCTAAACCTATCGTCGCATGCCCCGAAGCCTCCGTGGTAGGACGTGCCTGCATCATGCGCGGGAGATGCCTTCAGCACGGGAGACTGGCTTTTCAGCCGCTGGTACCGCCTTGTGGCTTGGCTCCGATTTCTCTGAGTCTTCTGAGTTTAGGAAGGAAACAGCTGGCTTTTTGTGCTTGGTGGGTGTTGAGTGAGGTGTTAGTGTTTCTGAGTCCGGGTTCATTAAACACGGAAATTTGACATGTCTGTACGTATGCATGTATGTATGTATGCATGCATGCATGCATGTATCTATACTTACTTATTTGCATGTTTTGCGTGCGGGTGTAAATTTCCAGGTAAGGTTGTGACGTTCTGCCTTTGGGTTTGCAAAAACAGCTCGATCAAGTTGGGATTTGACCAGACCCACCGGGAGCTGCATTGAAGGGAGTGTGACGGAGTGTGCGACAGCGCTTGGAATTGAGAGCATCTCTTCAGCTGTTTGCGGGTTAGCCGTTTCGCACAAGTCCTCCACTTGCACTTGCGGAAGTCCACCTTCCGTGGAATTTGGCTTCCAACAGCAGCGGCTCCCTCTGGCCTAAACATCTTAAAATGCTTTTAATGAATGTTGCAATAGTCGGGGCAGTGTGGTTTCTCTGATTTGTAGAAGATATGCTCGGCTTCGGAGCACTGAGCCTTCGGGAAGGGCGTGACATCTAGAATCTAGAGCTTAGAGTCAACACTCTAAGCCCGGGCTACCCTAAACCCTAAACCCTAAACGCTAAACCCTAAACCCTAAACCCTAAACCCTATACCCTAAACCCTAAACCCCACATGCGGGCCCTGACTAACCTTCGGCGTCTTGAGCTGCCGAGGCGGGGGAAGATCCGCTGCAAGACTGCAATTTTGGCGGCGCCGCGCTCTTTGCAGCCTGGGGCGAGAGTTAGAATCTAAGGTTGGAACCATGGGCCCTTAGCATGGTCGGTCCCTTATGTGTAGTGTATTTAAGGGGTATATAACAGGGGACCCAAATAAAGCGCCACACTTCGGATCCCCAACAGAAGGCCTTGTTGGAGCTGGGCTCCACGTATTGATGAGGCGGTCACAGGCAAATGTCGGGTTTGGGGACTTTAGGGCATTCAAGAGTTAAGTAAGGGGCTTGAGGGTATGTGACACTTCTTCCGTGCTGTGGTGGTTTTTGGTTGCTGTCCTCGCCCGCGCCCGAAGCCGCAAATGAAAGCTCCCTACCTTGGCAGCCAAGAAGTGCCAGGGTTTGGGGTTTGGGGTTTAGGGTTTAGGGTTTAGGGTTTAGGGTTTAGGGTTTAGGGTTTAGGGATTAGGGAGAGTGAAGCGTGAGGCGCTTTGCACGCAGGGGGTGGACGTCCAGACGTGATTGTGTTCAGCTCTCCAAAGGTTCGAACACCATCCTCGACCAGAAGCCAACCGAAAAACCTAAACCCTAAACCCTAAACCCTAAACCCTAAACCCTAAACCCTAAACCCTAAACCCTAAACCCTGGACCCTCGAATCTTCAAGGCAAGCCCCGCTCTGTTGCGTGGCCGCGCGGCGCGCTGTTCCGAGGTTTGCGTGGGGATTGGAGTGGAGCGTTTTGCAAATAGGGTATAGGGTATAGGATATAGAGCATAGGGTTTAGGGTTTAGGGTTTAGGGTAGAAGTAGAAGGCAGAAGGGTTTTTTCCGCTTGAGGGTTCCTTCAGATACGAGGCTCGAGAAACATGTCAGAGCTTTCAGAGGTTGTTGACAGCTGCATGCCAACCCCACTTGGCAAGCCCTAAGCCCGGCTGGAAACCCTAACCTGATAAGGGTGACTGTGCCAACTTACTGGTTCTTAGTAGGGAAGGAGGGATCGAGGTGCCTATTTCCGCGTATACGTACCCTTTAAGGGATTCTAGGAGGGCACAAAAACCCCTCATTCCCGACTAAGAACTAGGGGGGGGCCAAGCTCAGGGTTGAGTCTGAAGATGCCACGACCTCATTTTCGTCGCCAGCCTGCCTCAAGGGCCCCCAATCCCATAAGCCGAGCCTGAGCTTCGTAGGGGTTTGGCTTTTGAATGAGTTTTTCCCCCTGCGGAGTAGCCCGAAACGGTTCTGGGAAGGTGTGCGTGCAACAGTGTACCATGTTGCGAAGCCGCCGTCGGCGCACCCGAAGACTTTGGATCTTTGATGCGGCCTTTGCCAAGATTCCAAGAGACTCTGCAGCGTCTTTAGGAAGCTGGTGTTGATTTGACCCGGGAACGTCCACCAAAGTACCCTGGCCCCCTAAGCCTCGAACCCTATACAGGCCTTTCGAGACTTGTGTCTGTGTCCCTGATCGCCAGGCCGACGATCGGCGCCTGGGCGAGGTTCCCTATTTCCAAGAAGTGCTGAGAGTTTAGGGTTTTTGGGCCGATAACGACGCCTAGCAAGATGAGTTGAGGGTGAGATGAGTTGTCGGGCTCCTGGTGCGCGCCTCATCCTGTACCCCCCCCTGGGCAAAAGCTGTCGCAACCCTCTTCCAAAGCCAACGCAATTGAAACTGCCAACAACGACTGCGCTGTCAGCGAAGCTTGCATTCACCCCCATTCGCTCGTCTTGGCGGCGTCGATGTCGGTTGTCACTGGTCCGGGATGATGTCTCGGATGCTGCGGTGCACATACACGTAACCCCCTTTGATCGAAGGAGAAGTTGGCCCAAATTAAGCCCAGGGGATGTGCCCTCGTTGTCGGCTTGCCACTTCGACGGCACGAGCCGTAGCGGCGCGCCAACAGGTTTTGCAACCGCAGTCGCGCTGTTGCTATTCCGAAAGCCGGAAGCATCAACCTCCCAACTGTCTGCAGGCATTGTGCGGATCTCTGCCTTCCGAGCCCCAAGGTTGATGCTAACGTGATTCCTGTAAGGACCTGCACAGGGCTTTCAAAGAGATACCAAGACCACCAGGGCTACTCGTCGCCCCCGCCGTGCTGTTCACATGCTTCCCCGAAACACAGGAAGCCTGAGCTTTCGGCTTGCCTTTAGAAGTGGCCATTCTACCCTCCCCCCCCACCCGGAACTTGTGGCGAATTCCATTTGCACTGGTGCGGCGTTTGGGCCCTTGGAGGTCTTTGTAAGTTCACATAAGAGCATATCTTCAACCGTCCTATCCCAATGCGAAGAATCCTCCTCAAGCCGCTAAGCCATGCTTGGAGGGTGCTTGCAACCCTCAAGCCCAGACCTCACATTTCCCACCTTCAAAGCCGGCTGAACTCCAAACCCATCTGCAACACGCAGGTCCTGGTATGATCGCCTGACTCCAAAAGAATGAGGTTGCATGACCAATGACTCTTCCGGATTTTTTTCGTGTATGCGCAAGGTTGCAAGGTTGCATTCTTCTTTCGCTGCCTACCCTACATGCCTACTTTGGGTTCGAGTCCCTGGCCGTGTGTTAGCTTGCATCGAATTCGCCTCGGGGCTGTGTTTGGGTTGCTTAAAGGTGGCCGTCAAGTATACAGCTTGGCGTGGGCGGCTCCAGAGGACTGCTGCCACATTTCAGCCGCGTTGAACACTGGAGCCCCAAAAGCATCAGCCCGGAGCTCTACGCTCCCTACACTCTTTCCCTTGAGTCCTTGTTTTGGAGCAGCCTCGGTCTTGAGCCTTAACACAGCGGCCCCAAGACGGTTGAGGAAGATTGCATCCCAGGAAAAGCATCTGTAGAAGTCTTTGTTTCATAATGGACACAGGTCGTCGCCAGACCCGCAGAACCTTGCAGACTTCCCGTATCTGCCCCTCCAACCGCAAAGAGACGACCCTCGGGAGCCACCTGCAAAATTTGACTGCAAGGGTCGCAGTTCCCGCCCTTGTAGGGTTTAGGGTTTAGGGTTTAGGTTTTAGGGTTGGCTGTTTAGAGGTTTGCAAAGAATGGGAGCTGCGTGCCTTTTGCTTGCACAGGTTTGAGTCGATCTCCGAAGACTCTTCGGAAGGGTTTGAATTTCAGGGTGTCTTTTTATGCCTAGGCTTCATGTCATGGGGCTTCCTTCGATTTAGAGGATCCGAATATCCCACATTCTTAAATACCTTGCACTTGAAGCCTTTAAGGTACAAGCCTTAAACCCTAAGACCCTCGGGTGTCAAGAATTTTTTGTTACCAGCCTTTCTATCGGGTCGTCAAGAGCTCGTGGGAGATCGCGACAGCCGTGGCCTTGTTTTTGACCAGTGCCGACCACCCTCTCTGGAGTTAGGCTTTTGAGGCTGTTTAGGTCTCAGGGATTGGCGCTTCGGGCTTGGAATCAAATCGACATGGCCGTGTTGAGGGGGGGGGGAAGGCAGTAGGGGGTGAAGGGTTCTTGGGGGTTACTCGAAAGCCCCGATCGGCCCTGTCCAAGATTCCTCATGGTTTGACACCACATGGCTGGAGTACTGGGGTGCTCGTTAAGCACTTAAATGAATCCTCTGAGTCCTTAAGGTCAACATTTCCCAGGCTGTTGACGGGTGGGGTTTAGGGTTTAGGGTTTAGGGTTTAGGGGGTTTCCAGAATCTGGGGGGCGGGGCGCAGGCTGTGACACGGGCCTTGGCATACAGACTTCGTCCGCTGGGCTTCTGGGCTCCTTTCCCGCAGCGAGGCGGCCAACGCCACCTTTGTGAAACGCGGGTGGGGGCCTGGAAGTGGGATCTCCTTTGCTGCCTGCTTCGGCCAGTGTCCATGTTTCAGATCAACCTCAGCTGTTTTTTTTTTGTAGGATTGGATTCAGGGGTGTCCCGTCTGCAAGATTCTCAGGTTTCGGGGGTGTTTAGGCGGCCTTGTCGTGTCAAACAACGTTTCAGGCCGTTTAGGGCCTTTAGCACTACCACCCGACGGCTTGCCCTCCAACCACGGTTCCCAAGAACCCTGAAGGTTTTTCCCATTTGACGGTCACCGCTGTCCCCTTATAAACGAAGCACTTGAAGTTCAGGCTCCAGGGTTTAGGGCACGGGTTTGTTTTGCACTTCTGAGCTGGCTAAGGGTTTCTCGTCGGGTGTCGATTTGGCCAGAAAGCCGTCCGACTGTTTTGACACTGGTGGGCCCCATGTCGGCAGCAATCCGATCTTCTCTTCTGGACGTAAGCATTCCTCTGGCCCTCGAGCACCGGAGTGCAGCGTTTTTTTGTGAGCCCTCGGTGGTCAGCTCTCAAAAGTAGGGTCCTTATTTGGGGCCCTAAACCCTAAACCCTAAACCCTAAACCCTAAACCCTAAACCCTAAACCCTAAACCCTAAACCCTAAACCCTAAACCCTAAACCCTAAACCCTAAACCCTAAACCCTTTTCTGGGGTGCCCTGGCTCTTAGGGGCCGCCTTTTTTTATCGTAGCCCCAGAATGGAGCCATAATTTAGAGAAGTGACCACCCTAAGCCCTAAACCCTAAACCCTAAACCCTAAACCCTAAACCCTAAACCCTAAACCCTAAACCCTAAACCCTAAACCCCAAACCCTAAACCCTAAGCCCTAGACCCTAGATCCTAGACCCTAAACCCTAAAGGTAGACAAACCTTAATTCCAATCTTAAGCTTCGATGGGCCGAGCCATGATGTACAGCTGGTGCCGGCATGCACCATAGGAAGCCACGCGCGGAGAGCCCGTTGAAGGCTTTGGGGATGATCTCTGGCTTGGGTTTCAGGTGCAGGGACTTGTATTTAAAGCTGTCGGTCCGGGTTTGAAGCTTGGGGTCTTAGGGCGTTGGCCCGAGTGCGAGATGCAAGTTTCTGGTAAGCTGGAGGACCCTTTGTTTAAGTGGTGTGGTTTAGCAAGCTTGGGTTTTGGATGGCATCTCTTGCTGGTGATTGCCAAAGGTTAGCGCATATTCGAGTGTTGCTTCTCGCGCCTGGTCATGTGTTTATGTTTCGGATTCAATCATGAGTTTGTCCTTATGATCTTAAACTGCGAGTGGAAGCCAGGATTTTACGCCGTGATCTCGCGAAGGCAAGAAACTTACTTCTCATTCTGTTCCCAGTTGCAGCCCTGCCTACAGGGATCCAGCCTGCGATCCTGGTTTTGGGGGCTTTGTATGCCTTTATCACGTCATCCGCAGCGAAAGACCCTTTTGATTTCAACCTCAACCTTGGTTTAAGGCTTAGGGTTTAGGGTTTAGGGTTTAAGGTTTAGGGGTTAGGGTTTAGGGTTTTACATCCTGAACCCCGCTTTGACCCTCCGACCTTTCTGGGGGCTTCCTTGGTGGCTTTTGCGGGCCCTCCCACGTGGCTGCCGGGAAGGTTTCAGAAGACCCCTCACCTGGCTGTCCTGAGCTGTTGAAATATCTCATGAAGAAGGATCCAACTTGTAGAGGCGCAGGCTTCGAATATGGGAGAACTTCCGACTTGTCAGGGAGGGGCCTTCTGCCCCAGGCGTCTTGTGAAGGAATTCGTCTTTGCGTAGGATGCCCGCTGCAGAGACTGGAGTCACGAGCCCCAAAGGGCGTTGGGACCCTCCCCCACCAGAGGCTTTTGAGTCTGGAGGTCTTTTGAGAATCCAGAGCCACAAGGGTTTAGGGTTTAGGGTTCAGGGTTTAGGGTTTAGGGTTTCCACGCCTGGATGTAGGATTGCAGGTTCAGGGTTTGCGGGCATGGTGTTTGGGGGCCTTAGGTGTGTATGCCCGGAGAAGCGCGCGACTTCCTCATCCCTCCCCCCCCCCCATTTCATGCCGAAGTCTCTAAAGCCTCCGCGCACGCTCAATACAGAGCCAAGGGGCTTTCCATGTGGTGTGCAGGTGGGGCTCATCCTGTGCGGACTGAGAGGTTGAAAGCACGGTATTGTGGGCTTTGGATTCCTTTACTTTAATACTTTTTTTGGTTCTGGGTTCCTATTATTGCTACTTATTACCTAAAAAGTATATACTTTTTTTCCAGGGTCTACTCCAAAGCTAAGTTATTGTGGGCTTTTTTTGAGGGGGCATTTTGCGGGGGGTTGAAGGCTGATGTGCGTAGGAGGCCCAACTTGGACACTCCCCGGTGCGAGTTTGGCTGCTTTTGGAGAAAGGCCAACCGGCAGCGTTGGGGGCTTTGGGGCCTTCTCGAGGGCTCCCTCCCGAAACTTCGAAGTTTTGTGGAAGCCCCTTTAGGTGGAGGCTCTATTGGGATGATAAGAGAGATTTGCAGGTCTGGGGTTTGAAAGGGTCCAGAGCTTTGGGTGCTTGTGTGCTCCGCAGCCGTTTGCGCAGAGCCAGTGGGCAGTGGCCTCAGATGCAGCTTCCTCGCAACACCCGAGCCCGCAAGTCTGCAAGTCCCCAAAGCCCGAAGTAGGCAAGATCTTAACAGCACCAACCTTCAAGACGCCCGAGCCCCACCCTTAAATCCCAAACTCGGAATAGCGCCTACACCCCGTCCTTGGAGAAGCTTTGGAGCTTAGTCCCAGCATAAAAAAGTTCAATACAACCGAAGTCTGCACACAAGAATGCTAGACCGCGTTGGCCATTCGTCGCGTGCAGCTTTGTGGCACTAAAGGGAGGATGCCGCAGCTCAATCGCTTATGACTCGAGGAGGTATGGACGAATGCAATGTCGAAAATAAAGTGCTTTTTGGATGTATGTGCCCTGTGCAGATATTTTCTGAAGTCGCAAACCGAAACCACACTCCCGTGTGGAATACAGTGCTCGGGTAATCCACTTTCCTCCACAGAGGTTTGGGTTAACACCCTTAACTCAAAGCCTGGCTTGCAGTTCAACTAGCTTGAGTTTCTTTCGCCGAAGCCCCAAACCTCTCACTAGCCCAGCCCTCGGAAAACCGGAAGAACGTTTCTCGGAGAGGGAGAGAGAGACAGAGAGAGATCGTAATGCGGGGGAAAGGGGGGAACGAAGAACGCTCACCACAGCCTCACCGTTTCCCTGTCACATCTCACAACGACGACTGGTGGACCTGGGCGCGCCCAGAGCGCGGGGGCGGTGACGCCCTTCAAGCCCAGAAGAAGAAGAAGAAGAAGAAGAAGAAGAAGAAGAAGAAGAAGAAGAAGAAGAAGAAGAAGAAGAAGAAGAAGAAGAAGAAGAAGAAGAAGAAGAAGAAGACGAAGAAGAAGAAGAAGAGGAAGAGAGAGAGACAGAGAGAGCTAAAGAGATACATGTCCCCTGGTGCAACCGACCCCTACCAAGCGCGCTTTTCACAATGACTGACTCCATGGAGCGTTCCGCTAAGTTTATCAGATTCCTATCAATTTTTAAAGGATTCTTATTCATGTTAAAGGGAGTCGTATTTGTCGCAATAGGGTTCTCATTCATTTTGAGGGGACTCCTATTAACCCTTTTTTTTATATGACTCCTATTACATTAATACGCATCAAATAAATCCTATTAAACCCTTAATAGGAACCCTGTTGAGATAAATAGGAATCCTGTTTTAAAAAATAGAAATGCACAATTTCGAGCAAATTGTTCAGGTCACTTCTGCTGGATTCTTTTTTGAGTCCCGCCCCCGCCCTTTTCCCCACGGCCGTGCATTGCGGATCATGGGGGGGGGGGGTGGGGTGAAAAAAAAAATATATATGTATATATGTATATATATATATATATAATATAGACAGTATAGACGGTAGCCGCCCAGAAGCTCACACGACCCCAAACCCCTAAACAGGCCCTAACAAACTTGGGGAGCCCCAAGCCCAGATCCAGCCCAGGATTTCGAGCAGATGGATGACAGTGGTCGCGTGTGTCCGGCAAGTCTTCTGAGTGTTCCGCGTTTAGGGGTTTGCCGGGGGGGGGGGGGGGGTCGGTTTTTTTTGGAGATGGGGCTGGCGTTTTACTTTTGCATGGCCCCCTGTTGTTTATGAGGGTCTTGGGGCGCTGGGACTTTCGGCTTTGGACACTTGTAGAGGAAAGTCTTTGAGGTTTCAATGCTCGAGAGCTCAGGATTTAAGAGCCTCAGCTTGACAGGCAAGACCCCCAAGCCCTGCAGCTTGAGTCCTGGCCCTTGGGCTCCCGGTTTGTGGGTGTAGCGTGAGGTCTGTGTGGTCAGACGAGTCGAAATGACAAAGCGTTAACTTCCGTAACAACCCCGCATTTCACGAGCCCTGCCCCGCTGTCCGCATGAGGCGAAGGCCCATCAATAAGATTGTTCTGCCAGGGTTCGTTTAGTGGTCTACAGGGTCTGGGGCTGAAGATTGGGGTGTTCCCCCCCTGAACTAACAGTCCTTAATAGGGATTAAAATAGGGGGTACTAGAATCCCGATAAAGGCCTGCTAGTATATCGCCAGTTAGGGTTTAGGGTTTAGGGTGTAGGGTTTAGGGTTTAGGGTTTAGGGTTTAAGGTTTAGGGTCAGAAGAAAAACCTGCCAGGGGCGGATGGGTGGTCCGGGTCCTCGCGGTGCGCGCCTGTCACCGCGGACCAACTCTCCGCCGCTCTTTGGAAGCCCTCCGCCTCAGAGGGGCTTTTGAAGTCTTGAGGGTTTAGGGTTTAGGGTTTAGGGTTTAGGGGTCTTTGCCTCAAACTAAGCAGCTCCTGGCTCTTTGCCCCGTGTGCACAGAGGGTTGAGAGGTTACCTTTCTTTTTGCGATGCGTTTGAGTTTTTTTTCGGTTGCTAGCCCAAGCGGGGATCCGGGCTCCAGGGCTTTGAGGGTGCGTTGATGTAACCCCGAGGCGAACCGGCCCCAGTGTTTAGGATTTAGGGTTAGGGTTGAGGGTTTAGGGTTTGCAGAGTCCCTAAACGCCCTGCGCCGTGAACCCTGAAGCCCCCCAAGCCCCCAGAAAAAAATAGCCTTAGTCCTCGAACCCTAAAGCCCCACGCATGCCTCAGCCACTTAAACCCCAAACCCTAAACCCTAAACCCTCAACCCTCAACCCTCAACCCTCAACCCTCAACCCTCAACCCTCAACCCTCAACCCTCAACCCTCAACCCTCAACCCTCAACCCTAAACCCTAAACCCTAAACCCTAAACCCTAGACCCTAGACCCTAGACCCTAAACCCTAAACCCTAAACCCTAAACCCTAAACCCTAAACCCTAAACCCTAATCCCTCCCCTCCAAGGCTACAGCTACGAAGAAGTGCGCACCACCCCCCCTGAGCAGCTCGGCGGGCTGCAGGGAGAGAGCCCTAAACCCTAAACCCTAAACCCTAAACCCTTTCCCCTAAACCCTAAACCCTAAACCCTAAACCCTAAACCCTAAACCCTAAACCCTAAACCCTAAACCCTAAACCCTAAACCCTAAACCCGAAAGCAGCCCTGTTAAGTTGCTGGCATCTTGCTGGGGTTTAGGGTTTTAGGGTTTTAGGGTTTTAGGGTTCTAGGGTTTTCGGGTTTTAGGGTTTTAGGGTTTTAGGGTTTTCGGGTTTTAGGGTTTTAGGGTTTTAGCGTTTTAGCGTTTTAGGGTTTTAGGGCTTTAGGGTTTTAGGGTTTTAGGGTTGTAGGGTTTTAGGGTTTTAGGGTTCTAGGGTTCTAGGGTTCTAGGGTTCTAGGGTTTTAGGGTTTTAGGGTTTTAGGGTTTTAGGGTTTTAGGATTTTAGGGTTTAGGGCCCCCTTGCTCCCTGGATCAGCGTGAACCAGTGCTGCACATGTCGCTTTCGGACATGGGGTTAGCGAGCTTTGGGATTAGGGATCTGTGGTTGACGGTTTCATCGGCATCTTTTTGTTTTTTTATGTTTAAATGTTTTTGTTTTGTTTTGCGCTTATGTTAGTGTTTGATGTACAGCCTTCAGGGTGTAAGAACTCCGGGTCTCGCTAGTTTACCAAGCTTAGTTGGAAGGGCCCTAAACCAAAGCCCCCTTAAGCTTACACTCAGACCGGAGCCCATGTGCATTTCGTTTTTGCCTTTGGCGGTTTAAGGTTTGGGTTTGTTTGGAGTTAGGGGCCTTGATGGGGCCTTCAGCATTTCGGTTTACATGGTAGAGGCTCAGAGTTTCATTACTGGGTGTTTGGGTAAGAAAATCTCATTCATCGACGCAGCCGCTCCAAACCTAGATACTCTCTGCCGCCGCGAAATACCGTGAGCTTGAAGCCTGAAACCTGAAACCCCTAAGAACCCCCAAGAGTTCAGCTTACAGACCCTTATACTAACAATTAATAGGGATTATAGTACCCCCCCTACTATAATCCCTATTAAGGACGGTTAGGATTATGGTGGAGCATCCCAAACCATGAGGCTTTAGCTCTAGCAAGGTCAAGCAGTGGTCTGGCTGACCGGCAGGCACCTTCCCTGCAGCTTTCTTCCATCCAGGGTGCAGAACTGATTTCCTGAACTTTGCCCAACTGGGAGGGGCAGTTATATTCGTGGCTTCGGGCCTGAGTGTGCCATTGACGCCGGTACGAAGCCTGAACAGATGTTGTCAAGCTGTTAGGGCTTCTGGATTTCGGGTGGGATTGGAGCTCCCATGCCTGGGTTGTTTCCTTGATTCTGAAGTCTTCGCAGACAAAGCGGGCGAAGGGCAAACCCCTCTCAAGAGGCAGAGTTGCCTCCCTGTCTCATTGCCGAAAAGGGGGGGTGCAGTATAATCATGATGTTGCCCCGCTTCAGAAGGGCCTTCACACTATTGCCTCGATTGCAGTTCACACTCCGCACCCTGAGAGGTGGTTTGCAGTCCTTCCGCCCCCACAAAATCCTTTTGTCCATCGCGTGGGCTCGTAACCGTTTGCGGGGTCAGGCTAAGCCCTAAACCCCAAACCCCAAACCCTAAACCCTAGACCCTGGACCCTAAACCCTAAACCCTAAACCCTAAACCCTAAACCCTAAACCCTAAACCCTAAACCCTAAACCCTAAACCCTAAACCCTAAACCCTAAACCCTAAACCCTAAAGACGCTTGGAAGCCCTGCCCCAGGCCCCGCAGCCCCAGGGCCCGCTGCCCCTTTGGATGACGCTCCTGGCGGGCACCACCTTCGGCCTTCTGGCTGTGGGCTGCGTGCCCCTTGGGCTTCAGAGTCTTTAGGAACCCTAAATCTAACGGGCTGTCGCCCAAAGCCGGGCACGCCCACCAGCAGCAGGACAACGGCAGCAAGCACAGCAGCAACAACAGCAAACACCGTGGAGGTGTTCATGTTCAGAAACACCGTGGAGGTGCATGGCCACACTGTGGAAGTGTGCATGTACAGTTTTCACGTCCGCAAACACCGTGGAGGTGTTCATGTTCAGCATTTGCAGTCTTCACGTTCGCAAACACCGTGGAGGTGTTCGTGCTCACAAGCACCGTGGAGGCATCCATGGCCACACTGTAGAAGAAACCCGGAACCTTACACCCTAAACTCTCAACAACAACCACAACAACAACAACAACCACAACAACAACAACAGCGACGACAACAACAACAACAACGACAACAACAACAACAACAACAACAACAACAACAACATTTTTTGCATTGCACTCACTGCCAGAATCAGCATGTGGACCTCTGATCACTTTGGGTCCTCGGCACGTCGGCTACTCTGTATCCGCCTTGGGAGCTCCAGCAGTCTTTGCTAGTTCGTACTTCACGCCCCTCAGGGCTGCTGAAAGATTGTTGTGCACAGCTATGTTCGATTATGTGGAATGCATCCGCCCCTCAGGGCTGCGATAGCGCTGTGCTGGCTGGGCACCCTACGACCGCTTCCTACTGGCTCACCTGCACCCGCGACTGCTGCAGTGCCGGCTGGCCCCGATGTTGTGTTGCAGGCTAGAGCTGTGCGCTAGCTGAGTTTGGTGTGATTAAGGCGGGCAAGTGTGATTTAGAAGGTCTCACCCGCCTTTTTTATTTCACAGTCCGGCGAGAGGATCGCTTCCTCCAGATTGCCAGGTCTCACTACCTGCTATACTGAATCTGCTTTGGCAGAGTACTTAAGGATATTCAGGAGGAAACCTCCTAATCTGATGCAATGAATCAATGAAGAAATTGAAGAAATTGAAGTTGGCACGGAGGCAGCCTCCGATATCAAGTACTCAGCACTGCAAAAGAGTGAAAAATAAGCGCGGCTACCCCGACACCCTACTGTGAGTCACTGCGTCCAGCACCCACGCACCAGCTGTTTAGCGAGCCGTACCTCTGGTGAGGCCGACACTCAGCGTTCCTGTCTAGTGACGTCTCACACAGGTAACGCTAAACAACTGGCAGAGGGCCGTAGGCAGAGCGCACCAAGGCGGCCTTGCACGTTCCAAGAAGGATGCCCAAGTTGGAGGCAGGGTAGCTAAGTTTGCGAAGCCTGACCTGGGACGCCTTGCGCGGCTCCTGGGGCCAGCACTGCGACAGGGCAAAATTGCATTCCTGGTCGAGAAAATGTGACCCCAACTGACCGAACTTAACGAGGAGGTCTCACATAGACACGAGTACTTTGCGAAGAGGGAAGCACCTGACCTGGGACACCTTGCACGGCTCTCGGGGCCAGCGCTGCGACAAGGCAAGGTTGCATCTGAAAAAGTGACCCTAAGCTGAACCCACTGACCTGGAGGAGACCTCACATGTTCTGAAGTGCGCGCAGGGCTCTTTCAGATGCTTCAGGTTCAGGGACAAGAATGGGTCAGCTTGGCCTTAAGCTACAGCAGGCAGAACGGTCTACTGTGAGAAACACTACCGGGGAGGAAGCCTCCGGAGGAAACCTCCGCATGTGAAAGTTTCACGCAAGAGACTATACATCTTAGCACGAGATCATGGCTTTATTGCGCGCAGGGCAGCGTTCATGCCGAGTTGCCTTAGGCAACAGCAGGCAGATAGGTCTACTTTAAGAAGAAAGAACACTGCTGCGGAGGAAGCCTCCGGAGGAAACCTCCGCATGCGAAGGTAGAGCGAGCTAGACCCTTACGTAGAAAGCCAAATACGATCCCTGGCAAATTTGATCCGAGAGGAGCGTAGTTCGCCGTGGTGAGCGGTCATCATCCGCGAGATACGCCTCTTCTTCTCTCAAAAAACCTGTCCTATAATGCCCAGATCTCCAATCATCTCCTAGATGAATGATGAATGCATATAGTCGAAAGCTGACCACAGCGGTTGTCGTGCCATTATCTATAAACTCTGGAAGCTCCAGAGTTGTGTCTAAAACTTGAGGCCGATTTGTTTTCTCCAAGTGCTCAAACCTTTGGATCTGAATGCAAACCAGGTTCACTCCCGGGAGTAGCCCATAGGTGCTCCCCCTATGCGCCCACTGAGAAATGGCTTGCTGTAGTGTGGAGAGGCCATCTGGTGGGTCAGGCAAGAAAAGAATCAAACCCCCTCTATCCTCTACGCTGATTCTTTCCACGGGTGCTGTGATTTGAACCCTCGCTTCCCAAACATCTGCTGAAAGCACATGGGATCTCTGAATGATATGTGCTAGAAACTGGGATGCATCTTCTTGCCTGGGTCTGAATCGCCATCCCGTCAGCAGAGGACGTAGCTGTCGTAGCCTACGAACATCCACACTAGAAGAACGACCCCCTGCTGCGTCAATTTCCGTCAATATTTGTCTCAGATATGGATCAGAAAGAATACCCTCTGATGCAAGCGAGGCAAGGATATGCACTACTGTGTGTGCATAGCACAGTTGATGCGGATTATGATAGGCCAGAGACCAGGCTGTGACGGGCACTGACGAAGGTCTCCCCTCTGCTGGTGCGTCTCGCTGGGAGCTTGCTGGTGCCTGGTGAGACCGAATCCTACTGCTGGAGGAAGCCTCCTGGGAGGAAGCCTCCCTTCCACTCACCTGGCTAATTGGAGGATCTGCACTGAAGAAATCTGGCAGTTCCATAGGCTTGGCACAAGCTGCACTCATGGCGTATGTCTGAAGCAGAACCACACATTGCTCTGCATGGCGTACTGGAGCATCTACCACAATGCGACAATACCTACATTCTTCTTTTTTGTGCAGGAGGCGCTTATGTGTTCGCATGTTGGCAAGAATGGATGCCGAGGATTGTGCCCAGAAAGCGGGATGAGCTTTCTGAATGTGCTGTTTCACTCCTTTGTGGCCAACAATGTATTGCCCACAGAGACTGCAGTTCGTTAATAGATGCTGAGTGACATGTCTCTTGTTTAGTAGAAGATCAGGATCCTTCTTAAGTTGTTCCTGCACGCTAGACTGATAGATCATAGCTATGCTTTCTGAGCTTGTACAGGATTTGGCTCGTTCTTTCAGCTCGTGCAGCTGAGGGCAAATGCCTGACTCCACATGTCTGCGAAGTTTATGCATTGTGCGCAACTGCCTGTTGCATGCCGCACATTGCGGAAGTCCTTTGCAGCTATGCACAGTGACCTGAAATTTTGGGCCTAGCTGATTCGCACGCTGTCCTCCATGCTTCACCAGAGTATGTTGCTGAAGACCCTTAGCGCTGGAAAATTTCCGATCGCACAGAGAGCACGGTACCTCCTGGTCTGCCTCGATCAGGTCCAAATGCATGCTCTGAAGCTCCTGTTGCAGCGCAACAATCCTACCTCTAAGTCCCAGATGCCACTGTATGTTCTGATCCGGGTTGGACTTCTGACAGGCATCTAGTGCGTCTTGATAGTTTTCATCTGGCTGATCAAAACTGCTTGAGGAGTCTGAACCTTATATTGCTCGAACAGAGTCTTCGTGTCAATATGGCTGTAGTGCTGATGTTGCTTAAAGATGGATCTTAGCATCCTCGAGTATTTACTCTGAAGCTTCTGGAGACCTGATGAGGTGATGCCAGTGGCCACAAGCCCATGCAAGAGTGAGGATTCCACATAGACCCTCCAGATCTCCAACTTCTTTGAAGCCTCCAAGGCCTTAGTGGAGCACAGGATGTGTCGAAGTAGCTCAAACTTGCCTTGAGCTTGGGCGATCCTATAGTCAACAGTCTGGTCTTTGTAGGATCCATAGCTGAGCTGCACCCCTAGATATGTTAGTTTGTGATGAATCGGAATCTTATGTCCTGAGGGAAGGACGATGCAACTGCTTCTCTTTGCGCATCGTGTGCTTCTTGCGAAAGATGGACTGCTGAGTGCCCTGAACCATTAGCAAGGCTTTGGACTTCGTTGGATTGACTTCCAGCCCCACGTCCTCAAGAGACTGAAAGAGAGCCTCTATTCTGAGCAGGACTTTCTGAAGTTCAGGAAAGCTCGAGAAGGTTTCCTGGAGCAGGAAATCGTCTGCAAAGACTGTTAGGATGTCCCTAGCTTGCTTGCTATCTGGGCCCCATTTCTGCTCCATTCTGCTCATGACTAGAAGTGTTAGCGCAGACCACAATGCCGGGGCTAGCTTGCAACCTTGTTTGATTCCTGAAGAAGTGGGAACTTGAATCTCTAGTCCACTTGTGCCCATGTTGTAGGAGGTCTCACTGTGTAGTTGAACTACCAGTTCTTTCGTAACAGGGTCTGTTCCCAGGCGATCCAAGGCAGCTAGCAGCTCATGTCTATTAACAGAATCAAAAGCTTTGCTCAGATCAACCGAAATAGTAAGTGCCCCTGACAGCTGAGCCTGCCTGGCTCCGCGTTGGGACTTGTGCAGGTCCCTGCGATGCACTTGACGGAGCTGCTGCACGAAATCAAGGTGCTGACATGCTTTGGCGATGGCGTCCCGCACCCCCCTCTGCCTAATGTACGCAAATTGAGGCTGAAGTTGTGAGCTCTCCTGCAGTGCTGGTGCAATGCGAGTCTTCACTGCGCCTGCTAGCACTTTGCCTGGCACGCTGATGACTCCTATGGGCCTCAGGTTTTTCATGGCGGTGGCTGGCTTGCCCGGCTTGGGGATCCATGCAATGCGAGGGTCCTTTAGATAAGGGGAAATTTCAGAATGGGACACCTCAGAGTTGATTAGACCTGCTATGTGTTCGTGGGCTTCAGGACCTAGACTCTTCCAAGCTGATACTGGGGCTGAGGTGCTGGGGACTGCTTTCCCCACTGGCACTGTCTTGATTTGTGAGGATACCTGCAAGGCGGTGATCGCTGCTCTGGGCACAGCAGCTACTGAGTGCAAAGGAGAACTTTTGGAGAAGATTTGACTCGAGTATTCGCGCATAGTTTTTAGTGAGGCCTCCGTATCAAGCGGCTCACCAGCTTGATCCCTTAGGTTGACTCTCTGCACTGGGCGCCACGGAGCAAGTTTCCTGAGAGTATGAGCCAGTTTGTGGGATTGTTGCCTTTTATCTTCCTGGGCTTGTAGAAGCAACTGCTCTTGCTTCTCTAGCTTTCTTTGTTTTTGCTGTTTTTTGAAAGTCCGCGCCTCCTCCTTGATGTCCTCCACAAGCTTCTGGCATTCTGAATTATGCTCGGTTCCAGCCCTCTTGTGCGCCTGGATTTGCCGCACTTTCTTCCAGTATTCCTGATGAATAGGACCTGCAACTGGCTGAGACTTGCGTGGAGGAGGATAGTGCTCAGCTGATACACTAACCATCACTTCATCCAGTTCTTGCCAAGACGGTCTCACTTGCATTGTCCTCACCACTGCTTCCGTCAGACGATGTGAGTATGCTTGCCAGTTGTCATCTTTCCGCCGAAAGCTCGCATCCAGGGCTGTGGCATCAAACGGCCGTGGCTTGCTGGGTGTAGGACTGTAAGGAGGAATGAACAGAGTGGCTCGCACTGGAAAGTGTTTTGATCCATCTCTGTAGGCAGCCACAGGAAAGTTCTTATCCGAGTAGGCCTCCTTGGATCTCCTCCGAGCATCGTGCAGTCTGACCAGCAAAAAATCGATCGGAGAGAAATATGTGCCATCACTGTTAGCATACGTACTGCGATGGCCAGAAGCCCATGTGTTCAGCGCAGTTAGTCCACAGGATTTGCAGAGCGAGGGCAGTGTCTTCACATCCGCATTTGCAAACCGTACTCGATGAGGCACACTTGGTCCGATATGAGGACGTTCAGTCACCGCATGCGCATTGAAATCCCCAGCCACAATCAAGAAGTCACGTTGTGGGACTCTCTGTATTCGATTTTCGAGCTGTGTCATCACGTCCTTTCTCCTGCCTCTGTTTTCCGTCTTGGAGAGCTTTGAATCCCAGACGTGCTGGTACAGGTTCAGGAGATGTATTCTGGATCTCTGCCACGGGATCATGACGTGCTGCAAATGCCCTGGAACAATGGAAGTGCTGCGAATTTCTGAAAGAAGAGCCAGTGAGCTATGCACCAAGACAACCAGGCCAGCCTTGTGTCTGCTTGTTGAGCCACAGGTTAGGACTGACCACGGGCCTGAGCTGTAGACCTGGTCCTGCTGCCAATGCGATTCCTGCAGGAAAACGATTTTGATGTTCTTGTACTCTGTTGTTGCCAAAAGGGCCAGAATCTCGTTCCAAACTCGACTTGTAATTGAGCCTGCGTTCCAAGTAAGGACTTCCATGTCAAATTTGTGATGGATCTGTCTGTTCGGTTGAAAAGAACGCCTCTCCGCTTTCGCAGGAGTCGCGAATTGTCCTTCATGAGCTCCTAGAGCCTGAGCTGTCAGAAGACGGCCTTTGTAAAGTGCTGCTCCCTTCGCCAGGGCAACTTTACAAGCTCTTTGGTAGCTTCGCTTGCCGGTTTTGTTCATGGTTAGCTGACTTCGCTGCGCATGCTGCTCAGCTTCATCGGGGGGCGCTACTTCCCGAAACCCTCGATTCTGATCCATGGCTGGACCCTGGGACTTGGGACCCAGGCACCCAAGAAAGCTCGCTACGGCTACGAGAAGTAAAATCCTCATCTTGGGCCAGAATCTTACAACAACAACAACAACAACAACAACAACAACAACAACAACAACAACAACAACAACAACAACAACAACAACAACAACAACAACAACAACAACAACAACAACAACAACAACAACAACAACAAACAACAACAACAACAAACAACAACCAACAACAACAACAACAACAACAACAACAACAACAACAACAACAACAACAACAACAACAACAACAACAACAACAACAACACCACCAACAACAACAACACCACCAACAACAACAACAACAACAACAACAACAACAACAACAACAACAACAACAACAACAACAACAACAACAACGACAACAACAACAACAACAACAACAACAACAACAACAACAACAACAACAACAACAACAACAACAACAACAACAAAAACAACAACAACAACAACAACAACAACAACAACAACAACAACAACAACAACAACAACAACAACAACAACAACAACAACAACAACAACGCGCGGACGCTCTGTAAACGCGCGCGGAGAAGCGTGTTCACGGCACGTGCACTTTTAGGGGGGGTTTCATAAATGCATTTCGCGCGGCCTGCGTGGGATGGAATACACCTGTCCTAGAACTGAAAGTGCGTGACAACGTTTTTTTTTTTGGATTCTTTTGGGGACGGAACCATGTCAAGTTCCGTCCAAAATGACCGTTTCGCTCGAGACGTCCTGCCGACGCTTTTTTTGCGTTTTTGTTTTTTTTTTGGTTTTGTGTGCAGGAGGCTGAAAAAAAGATGGTTTGCGTGGAAAAAAAACAGCAGACTGGCTGACATATAAGCGGTTGTTGCTTTGCTTTGAACACGTACGTACACGTACGTTCTCCAAGACAGGTAAACTTCTTCGTCACATGTTGCAGGGTGACATCAGCAAGCTGACAGATATTCGAAGCTGCTACATACGTTAAGAAAAAGGCGCAGTCAATACGTAACCCTGAAAAGACACCAGAAGTAGTCCCCTACTGCAGCCAGCGCCAGCGGTGCATCGATGCCAGAGATGTGCAACACGGTGACGAATCAAAAGGGGACAACTAACTAAACCCTCATCCGAGGCTGGCAGCCAAGCGCAAAGAGCGAGTGATAACACGGACGTAATCATCGTTCGGGCATGGATGCTCTGGCCAATCGCACGCGCTGGAAACACGGACGTCATCATCGTGCGGGCATGGATGCGCTGGCCAATCGCACGGACTGGTAACACGGACGTAATCATCGTTCGGGCATGGATGCTCTGGCCAATCGCACGCACTGGTAACACGGACGTAATCATCGTTCGGGCATGGATGCTCTGGCCAATCGCACGCACTGGTAACACGGACGTAATCATCGTTCGGGCACGGATGCTCTGGCCAATCGCACGCACTGGTAACACGGACGTAATCATCGTTCGGGCATGGATGCTCTGGCCAATCGCACGCACTGGAAACACGGACGTAAGCATCGTTCGGGCATGGATGCTCTGGCCAATCGCACGCACTGGTAACACGGACGTAATCATCGTTCGGGCATGGATGCTCTGGCCAATCGCACGCACTGGTAACACGGACGTAATCATCGTTCGGGCATGGATGCTCTGGCCAATCGCACGCACTGGTAACACGGACGTAAGCATCGTTCGGGCATGGATGCTCTGGCCAATCGCACGCACTGGTAACACGGACGTAAGCAACGTTCGGGCATGGATGCTCTGGCCAATCGCACGCACTGGAAACACGGACGTCATCATCGTGCGGGCATGGACGCGCTGGCCAATCGCACGGACTGGTCACACGGACGTAATTAATCATCGTGCGGGCATGGATGCTCTGGCCAATCGCACGGACTGGAAACAGAAACGTAAGCATTTCCGGCATGCCAACCACGCGAAACACCGCAATGCCGGTGTTTTCCGCATGTTAGCGCCGCGAAGCACTGTAAATACCGATGTTTCAGCCACTTACAGAAACGTGAAAAGTGGACAGCCGGAATCACCGGTGGCAGTGGTGTTTTCGGCATGTGAAGCACACGAAACACTGTAAATACCGATGGAATCGGCATATGCTGAACGCGCGTTTACAGAGCGTCCGAGCCAACAACAACATTGCATTGCGTTGCACTCACTGCCAGAATCAGCATGTGGACCTCTGATCACTTTGGATCCTCGGCACGTCGGCTACTCTGTATCCGCCTTGGGAGCTCCAGCAGTCTTTGCTAGTTCGTGCTTCACGCCCCTCAGGGCTGCTGAAAGGATTGTTGTGCACAGCTATGTTCGAGTATGTGGAATGCATCCGCCCCTCGGGGCTGCGATAGCGCTGTGCTGGCTGGGCACCCTACGACCGCTTCCTACTGGCTCACCTGCGCCCGCGACTGCTGCAGTGCCGGCTGGCCCCGATGTTGTGTTGCAGGCTAGAGCTGTGCGCTAGCTGAGTTTGGTGTGATTAAGGCGGGCAAGTGTGATTTAGAAGCAACAACAACAACAACAACCACAACAACCACAACAACCACAACAACCACAACCACCCAACAACAACCACAACCACCCAACAACAACCACAACCACCCAACAACAACCACAACCACCCAACAACAACAACCACAACCACCCAACAACCAAACAACCAAACCACCCAACAACCAAACAACCAAGCAACCCAACAACCAAACAACCAAACAACCAAACAACCAAACAACCAAACAACCAAACAACCAAACAACCAGACAACCAGACAACCAAACAACCAGACAACCAAACAGCCAAACAACCAAACAACCAAACAACCAAACAACCAAACAACCAAACAACCAAACAGCCAAACAGCCAAACAGCCAAACAGCCAAACAGCCAAACAGCCAAACAGCCAAACAGCCAAACAGCCAAACAGCCAAACAGCCAAACAGCCAAACAGCCAAACAGCCAAACAGCCAAACAGCCAAACAGCCAAACAGCCAAACAGCCAAACAGCCACACAAACAGCCAAACAGCCAAACAGCCAAACAGCCAAACAGCCAAACAGCCAAACAGCCAAACAGCCAAACAGCCAAACAGCCAAACAGCCAAACAGCCAAACAGCCAAACAGCCAAACAGCCAAACAGCCAAACAGCCAAACAGCCAAACAGCCAAACAGCCAACCGCCAAACAGCCAAACAGCCAAACAGCCAAACAGCCAAACAGCCAAACAGCCAAACAGCCAAACAGCCAAACAGCCAAACAGCCAAACAGCCAAACAAAAACAACCAAACAGCCAAACAGCCAAACAGCCAAACAGCCAAACAGCCAAACAGCCAAACAGCCAAACAGCCAAACAGCCAAACAGCCAAACAGCCAAACAGCCAAACAGCCAAACAGCCAAACAGCCAAACAGCCAAACAGCCAAACAGCCAAACAGCCAAACAGCCAAACAGCCAAACAGCCAAACAGCCAAACAGCCAAACAGCCAAACAGCCAAACAGCCAAACAGCCAAACAGCCAAACAGCCAAACAGCCAAACAGCCAAACAGCCAAACAGCCAAACAGCCAAACAGCCAAACAGCCAAACAGCCAAACAGCCAAACAGCCAAAAAGCCAAACAGCCAAACAGCCAAACAGCCAAACAGCCAAACAGCCAAACAGCCAAAGCCAAAAGCCAAACAGCCAAACAGCCACAACAAGCCAGCCAACCAAACAGCCAAACAGCCAAACAGCAAACAGCCAAACAGCCAAACAGCCAAACAGCCAAACAGCCAAACAGCCAAACAGCCAAACAGCCAAACAGCCAAACAGCCAAACAGCCAAACAGCCAAACAGCCAAACAGCCAAACAGCCAAACAGCCAAACAGCCAAACAGCCAAACAGCCAAACAGCCAAACAGCCAAACAGCCAAACAGCCAAAGCCAAACAGCCAAACAGCCAAACAGCCAAACAGCCAAACAGCCAAACAGCCAAACAGCCAAACAGCCAAACAGCCAAACAGCCAAACAGCCAAACAGCCACACAGCCACACAGCCACACAGCCACACAGCCACACAGCCACACAGCCACACAACCACAAACAAACAAACAAACAAACAAACAAACAAACAAACAAACAAACAAACAAACAAACAAACAAACAAACAACCAAACAACCAAGCAAGCAAGCAAGCAAGCAAGCAAGCAAGCAAGCAAACAAACAAACAACGGGCGCGGGAACTGGTGCGTTTTCCGCGCGTGTGCGTGCGCATGTCGAGTGCCATGTTATGGAGTTATGCCAGCATCCTTCGAAATCCTGCCGCCCAAAACCCTTTCCGGAGCCGCTGATGCTGCTGATGCTCGCTTGCAAAGAGAAACGAAGCCTCGATGATGCGCACCCTGGCCCCCCGCCCGGCCGCGCATCATGAGCATCAGCGGCTCCGGCCTCCAGGCATGCATGGCTTATAGGGGCATATGCCGGCCTCAAAACGGAAATGTCCGTAACAGCACGAAAACCACGGTATTTACAGCGATTTCTGTGTTTTCCAAGCTCTCAGCCGCATCCGAAACCCAAAACCCAACCCGCTGATGCTCATGATGCGCGCTCTTGTGGGGGTCCTTTCAGTGGCCAATGCCACCCAAAAAACATCAGCAACGCGTATTTGGCCAAAGTTGAAAAAGAGAGTCGATGATGCTCTCCGGGGTCGTTTTTGGGACCCCCCAAAAAAATGCGTCCAGGAGCCCAAATTCGGTGGGAAATAGCGCGTTTTTCGCGATAAAAATTGTACCTGAAAATTGATGCCCTTCGGGAGCCGCATTTGGAGCCGGATGTTGGGGAGCCAACCGGGTCGGCGGCTTAACCCCCCCCCCCGTCATAGCTAAAGCTGGGGCTGGCGCCTAACGGCGTCGGACCACGGGCGTGCCCGGATTTAAGAGCCTCCGGCTCAAGCCGCCGACCCCGCTGGAGCATAGTTGAAAGGTTTAAACGCGCTCGTCAGCTCAAAGGATGCCAAAAGTTGATTTGCTTGAGCCTCTGTGAAACGTGGGGGGGGGGGGGGGTAGGGGGTAGGACCCAAACAGGAGCTGAAGCCAGCTTGAAGGAGAGCGTAGGGGGCTGGGTGGGTTTTTTCCCAAAGGACCCCTATGTCCTGTGCGAAACCGCCTATGGTCCGTGAGTTTAGGGTTTAGGGTTTAGGGTTTAGGGTTTAGGGTTTTGGGATTAGAGTTTAGGGTTTAGGGTTTAGGGTTTAGGGTTTAGGGTCCGCCGACCCTGGCGGCGTGTTGGATGGTCAAGGAGGTGAGAACCTCTCCTTACCCCCTAAAACGCGGGGGGGGGGGGGTAGGCGAGGGTACCCGGGCAGCTTTTCCATGGAGGGCCAGGCCACCCTAAACCCTAAACCCTAAACCCTAAACCCTAAACCCTAAACCCTAAACCCTAAACCCCAAACCCTAAACCCTAAACCGGTTGGTGAGTTTCGGGATTGCGGGTTGAGAGGCCCCTTGGTCCCAAGGCATCCATCTGGTGTGCCCGCAAAGCTCCGGCGACTCCTACAATCATAAGTTCCCCTACTACCCCGTCTGTACTGGTTTAGGATTTAGGGTTTAGGGTTTGGGGTTTAGGGTTTAGGGTCCCCCCAGGTTCCCCTCATAATTCAAGCTATTTCGGGAGGACTAAGCCTAACTAAGGTTATTTACGGGGGGAACCTAGAGGGGGGTAGTATAGAGGGGTTGTAAGGGAAGCCATGATAGAATCATCTTAAGCCCAACAGCTTGTGCCCTGGAGGCTTAGAATGTTGCCGCAAGCGAGGCTTTTGGGCCTTAGGGGGCTTGGGAGCCCAGGGGGTGTTTCGGAGTTTTGCACGTAAGTCTGCACAACTCCCTCCCCATCCGTGGTTTAGGGTTTAGGGTTTAGGGACCGTGGTTTGAAGGCGATGTTCCGGGTTGGAGGGGTGTCAGGATTCCTGTGCCCCCACGGCTCTTGCCAAGGTTCTGGAGCGGTATGGGGCAAAGCCCCACGGCTTTGTCTTTCTCCTTCTTGTGGATTTGGGGGTTCTAGGGGGTTCTAGGGCGTTCTACCTTAAATGGCCAAGGCCCTCACCCTGTTTGCCAAGCCAGATTTGTTCATGGGTCTATGCATGTGGAGTTGTGCGTGCGGTTCTCCATTGGGTTTCGCTGTTGTTGGACTCTTACAAGTCCTTAAGTCCAAGTTAAGCCACGTGAGAATACAGTCCTCAGCCCCAAGCTCCAAATTTCTTTCAGCCCTGCATCTTGATGCCTCCGCCGCAACACCAAACTCTCCAAAATGCCAAGCCCCCTAAACCCTAAACCCTAAACCCTAAACCCTAAACCCTAAACCCTAAACCCTATAGCCTAAACCCTAAACCCTAAACCCTAAACCCTAAGCCCTAAACCCTAAACCCTAAACCCTCATAAGACCTCAGCTTGGGACCCCAGAAGGAGGCGGATTCATAGCCGTGAAAGGGAACCGCTCAGCGGACACCGGCACCAGAGATTTGCAGGTTCGTTCTCAGATTCTGTGTTTTGGTTTCGTTGTCATCTGGGTTTCAGAAGGGCTCTGCACCACAGGTCCGGAAATGCGGCCTGCACCCCAGTGAATCCCCTGCCACTCAGGGCACCTGCTGGTCTCCACAGTGGGGAGCGAATGTCTGGGGCCCAGGGAACGGACAGGCGGCCAGGTTTCGGAACGTTGACGGCGTTTCAGGGGGGTTGGCTCGATTGACAGGCGGGGGCCCCCCAAAGTCTTCAAAACAGTGCTGTGTTGCTGCATCGCTACATGAGGTGTACGCGTAGACTTGCCGATGTTGGTTCTCACACTTCATTGCGAGAGATTGCACGCTGTTCGCACGTGACCGCATCGCTGGCACAGCCCGATTCCCCAAGCTGCAGCCGCTTTAGAGCATCAGCCGCTTTAGAGCATCGTTGTTGAGGGGTGAGGGTTAGATGGGAGCTGTTCCAGCCACGCGATCGGGCCAGCCGAGTACTTTTTTAGGGGAGCTGGTGCTGATGAACAGGTGAACCGGCGGCTGCGTGGGCAGAATGGAATGGGAAATGCCATAGCGGCGGGATCGTTCTGTTTTGGCACCCGCAGAAAGGCGAAAGTGAGTTGCTTGCAAGAGCGGTGCTTCGCGCTAGCGCCAATGCTCTGTTCTGCCTGCGCAGGCTGGTGCAGCGTCACGAGAGGTAAGACATCACACAGCAGGCAATGAACAAAAAAGAAGAACAACCCTAAACCCTAGACCCTAAACCCTAAACCCTAAACCCTAAACCCTAGACCCTAGACCCTAGACCCTAAACCCTAAACCCTAAACCCTAAACCCTAAACCCTAAACCCTAAACCCTAAACCCTAAACCCCAAACCCTAAACCCCAAACCCCAAACCCTAAACCCTCAACCCTAAAAGATGCCTTGGGCCAAGGCACAGGAGAGGACTGCTCCCGGGCAGCTGATGCCTTCAATTGCGAGGAGTCTTGGGGGGGCCTGTGATGGAGTTGAAAGCATAGGGTTTAGGGTTTAGGGTTTAGGGTTTAGGGTTTAGGGTTTAGGGTTTAGGGTTTAGGGTTTAGGGTTTAGGGTTTAGGGTTTGATGTTCCCCCTTTTTAGCGAAGAGTCCCTAGTAGGGATTATAGTTCCCCTGTTTATTAAAATCAGTATTGAGGACGGTTAGTATAAGGGGGAACATCCCAACATGCTGATGCTGTGGAGTCCCTGAGGCCACGCTGAAACCTATGGGGTTCCTCAAACTTCACGGTGCTTACGGGTAGCTGCAGGGTGAGCTGTACAAACATCGTGTTCAGTTTCCACTTCTCATTCTTCGACGCAAGTACCCGTAAGCTTGGGAGTTCGGCAGACTCCTGCGATTTGACAGTTCGCAAATCCCGGAAGCCTGGATCCCGGGAAACCCAAAATGACGACCAGGATGGCGACAGGGCGCCGCTTGGATCAGCACTGGGGTCACGGCTTAAGGCGGTCTAAACCCTAAACCCTAAACCCTAAAGCCTAAACCCTAAACCCTAAACCCTAAACCCTAAACCCTAAACCCTAAACCCTAAACCCTAAACCCTAAACCCTTAAACCTAAACCCTAAACCCTAAACCCTAAACCCTAAACCCTAAACCCTAAACCCTAAACCCTAAACCCTAAACCCTAAACCCTAAACCCTAAACCCTAGCCATGCTCTCCCTGAAGCTGATTTTAAGACACAGGTGGGGCGGTAGCAGCTTGTCCAAGAAGCGCTGGCCACAAGGAAACACAAAGCAGTCAAAACCTTAAGGCCTTAAGGGTCTGCAATCCACCAGAGAAGTCGGTTTAACACCGGAGGATCCTAAATTCAGGGGTGTTCGGGGCTGTTGAGCGTTCAGGCTTTGGATTTGAGATTCCAACGTGGCTTTGTGAGGACTAGAAGACCACTGCCCTTCTTGCACGTCTTGTCGAGCGTTTTGTTGGTGCCCCGAAAGCCCACTGTGCCGTCCATGCTGTGTTTGGGGCGGGGGTGCACGTGACGCGAATGCCCCCTCCGCCCCGGCGAAAACTCCATGATGCTGTTAAGGATGGCAGAGGAATGGTCTGCGCAGAAGACTTTCGGATTGCAAATGCCACAGAACCCTAAACCCAAAGCCCTATAAACCCCATAAATTACAGCTTCAACTTGGGCTTGCCGATATCGGAATCTTCGGGGATTGAGAGTAGGCCCGTGCTGGACCCTGCACTGCTGGGTTTGAGCTGCAGTGCTTGGTCAGGTTGAGGGCTGCTTGCGTCGAGGGCCTAGAGGGTGTGTTTGGCAAACCTTGCTGGATCCCGACAAGCTGCAAAGACAGGCCTGACTCCGCCTAAGCTTTTGACACCCTAACCCCGACCCCCTAGAACCCCAAGCCCTGAAAGGCCCTGAGCCCTTCTGCCACCCCTCTTGCCCTGTCTTGCGCACAAGAACACCATAAGTTTAAGGGTCAGGGTTTAGGGTGTAGGGTTCAGGGTGTAGGGTTTAGGGTGCAGGGTTTAGGGTTTAGTGTGCGCACACACACACATACACGTTCCGTGTGCGCTTTTTGTTGCCAACACCTCTGCCAACACCTGACAGGAAAGCGTGGTGCAGCTTGGCTTCTCAGATAGCCAACCCGACATCCTCAACCCACATCGAACTGTGATGGCCTCCCCTACCCCCCCAACCCCTGTGGGCAATGCCTTAGAGGCCTGGAGGAGAGGATTCAACACCCGAAGCCCAAAGAATCCAAGAGTCCTATAGACCTTTGTAAAACACCCGAGCTGAGAGAAGCAAAACAGAGAGCCTTTCCAGCAAAGCTAAGAAAACCCTAAGTAGGGTTGAACCCTTTCTCTCCCTAAGACACGGGTGCCCCTGAAGGTCTTAAGGGGAACGCGGGGGGGGCGCTGTCCATCCCACTCAAGTGGGTTCACGGTGTTGCCGTTTCAGGGTTGCATGTCTGCCAGAGAAGACGGGTTGCAACGACCACATGATTCCCGTTGCCGCACATTTTTGAGCACCCGAATCCCCCCACAACGTAAACCGAAACTCCTGATCTGATGCTCTTGAACCCAACCACACATTCCCTGGTTCCCAATCCCTAAACCCTAACCCTAAACCCTAAACCCAAAACCCTAAACCCTAAACCCTAAACCCTAAACCCTAAACCCTTGACACTCAAGGCTTCATGAAGAAGACCGTACGGGCGCCGCTGCGAAAGAAGGCAGGGGGGCTTTTTGGGGGGGGAGGGGAAGAGTTGCGAGTTGTGTTTCTGAGAGGTCCTGTGGTTTAGGGTTTAATTTAGGGTTTAGGGTTTAGGGTTCAGGTTTCTTCGGTTCAAGGCTCAGGTTCCCGGGGGGGGGGGGGGGTGCACCTTGGGGTTCTCGGGGTTGACTCATACTCACTCTCGTCTCTAGCTTCCAGTGCCGTTTCCCCTCCGAACCCATAAACCTTGAAGCGTCGAGCTCCAGGAATTCAGGGGGTAAAGGTTCAGGTGACTTCAAACTGATACCGCCACTTCTTCTGGCTTGACAAATTCTCATATGTACCTGAGAAGCTATTCTAGCTGTCCAGATTGGTATGCAGCCCAGCAGCGTCTACGGTTAGGAAGTTACGGTGCCCTTATCTCCTCCCCTGACGCCAAACCTTCTAGACTCAGGCCCTTCATGACTGAATTCTCCGCGAAAACTTCACCCTAAGCCCCTGCACCCTAAACCCTAAACCCTAAACCCTAAACCCTAAACCCTAAACCCTAAACCCTAAACCCTAAACCCTAAACCCTAAACCCTACACCCTCGAACCTAGAAGCCCTTACTCCCCGAATGCCGGCAATGCCCTCAGAGAGTTCGCAACACAAAAAACGACCCCCTCTGCTTTGTCCCCTTATGCTGTGGGGCTTTGGGCTTCGGGCTTAGGGCTTAGGGCTTAGGGCTTAGGGTTTAGGGTTTAGGGTTTAGGGTTTAGGGTTTAGGGTTTAGGGTTTAGGGTTTAGGGTTTAGGGTTTAGGGTTTAGGGTTTAGGGTTTAGGGTTTAGGTTTCGCAGTTGCGAGGTCATTGGGGTTCAGGGGTGTAGGGCTGTATGGTTTGTTGGGGGGGGGAGAGCTCGGGTTGTGGGTTCGTGCCTCAACGTTGAACCCTAAAACCTGACCTTCGAAACCCCAAGGCCCCAAAAACCTTCAAGCCTTAAGCTCGTGTCTTTAAGCCCCTCTGAGCGATCGTGATACACAGGGGTCGGAATAATTTCTAAGATTAGTCTTTTAGGGTTCTTTGTATAGTTATACTATGATAACCAATTCTTAATGCCCTTTTAGCACGGTCCAGGATGCTCCTGTAGAGTCAGCCTTCCGGCCCTCCTCGCTGTCCAAAGAGCTGCCGGGTGTCCGAGCTGTCGGCCAGCTGGGGGTTTCGCGGACGTTGTCGAGGTTTAGGGGGGCTTGGGGCGGGTTTAGCAAGTGCTTTGGGCTTTTGTTGATTGTCCTGTCTCTGCGCCAAGGGCATCTGTAGCAGAGTTCACAGGAGCACCTCAGGCTTTGAAAGCCCCGCCGAGATGCGGTGCCAAATCCTTCAGACACAAAGGCATCGTTGTCGAAGATCCTGAGCTTCTACTGTCTTTCGGTTCGCTGCAAAATGTTTGCTTAAGCCCTGTAGGCCTCGAATCAGTTGTGGTCGGCCAGCACCCACAGCATCCTTTGTTGCCCATTGTTCAGCCCTTCCCTCTGAACCAGTCCTTACATGTGGGTTTTGGGGGGCCGCCAAGGCCTTCGCACTCGGAGGCGGACGTGGCCCAGCGCGTGCATTCATCCCTTGAACGTGCAGCCAGAGTCCATTGGTCTCGGCAGGCCGACTACTCAGAGCGGGGAGATTTGCAGGGCTCCAATGGTGGGAAGGATGTGCAAGAGGTGGGTACTGGCCCACGGCTCAAGTTCCAGGAAATTTGGGCTTTGGAGAATACAAAGGGGAAACGGCAGCCAAACGTGGAAGCAACAGCCAGCGTGATCCATCACTCGCCTCCCCTGCTACCCATGTCCTGCTTGCGTGTAGACGAGTCACTGTCACGGTATCGGGCTTTATTGGAGCCGCAACGAAAGCTCCTAGCCTTGGCAGGTCCAGCACTTGATCAAGCCATACTTTGAGCAAGGCACTACACGCCCAAGCCCTAAAGCCCCGCAAGCAACCATTATTGATATCAATCATTTTCTTAATCTATTAGTATTCTTGATAGTAGTATTTTGACTCTATTAGTATTATTGATGGTAGTCTCCCAACATCTCAGAGGGCCTTAATGTCAGGAGGATGCCAGACCCCCGGCAGCGAGGGAGCGGAACACGAGGCCAAGGGCAGAGTGCGGGCTGTTCGGGTGTTAGGAGGTTGTTGGGATTGGGGGGGGGGGTTAGGTACGTGGGTTTAGGGCTGTTTAGGGGGGGTTTAGGGGGGGTTTAGGGGGGGTTTAGGGGGGGTTTAGGGGGCTTTTAGGGGGGGCTTAGGGGGGGTTTAGGGGGGGGTTTAGGAGCCCTTTCAGGGCCTTTTGGTACCTAGGGCCGGTGTACTTGCGTGCGACACCATGGGAGCCTCTGGGCTTTTTGTGCCACAGGGTGGCGCGAAGGTTTTTTTTTGGGGGCTCCCACACAAAAGCGGTACCCATACCGGAGGTTGCAGGGGCTTGTCAAGTCCTCAACGGAGACTGGTTTTTGGGGATGGGAAGACTGAGCTGCCGCTGTTGAACCACTTTTTTTGTTCATGTGTCTGCTTTTTGGGGCATGAGCTCCAGGCTGGGGCTGCGGAAAGCTCAGAACCTTTGGGGGCATGTCAAGACATTCAAGGCCCGAAGCCTTATAAGCCTGCCCAAGTGCTTAAGCCCCTACAGTCAGTTCTGAACGCAACCGTGAACGTGAACCGCACCAAAACTGCATCTTGGGGCTCAAAGGCCCCCTTATGCTAACAGTCCCTAATAGGGATTCTGGTAACCCTTATGATAATACCTATTCAGGACTGTTAGTATAAGGGGGGAACATCCCAAGCCATCCACTTCATGGCCTCTGCACCCCTCAGCCGCCTGAAGCTTCAGATGGGCGGGAGGCACGCAGTGGCGACTTCGACCGTCTCCGCAACCTCGGTGAGCACGACGCGCCTGGGAGTTGCAAGAGAAGTCATGGGGGGTTTCGAGTGGATAGTTGCCGGAGGCTCTTGGGAACTCAAGCCCCTCGCTGCAAAGCGCCAAGCCCTGGCTTCTGGCTTAGGGTTTAGGGTTTAGGGTTTAGGGTTTAGGGTTTAGTGGGCAAGAAAAGTGGTTTTTGGGGCCTTCGAGGTCTCTCGAAAGGCCGTTCGGGTGAGGGATTCAACGTAGGCTTCGCGCTGAAGGCCCCTGAAAGTCCCCCAGCCATCCAAAGCCATCGGGAAGCCTCAAAACCCTAGGACAAGACGTCTGAGGGCTTTCAGGTGGGCTCGAGGCCCTTCCTGAACTAGAGTTACCCTAAACCTTAAACCCTGAACCCTAACCCTTAAACCCTAAACCCTAAACCCTAAACCCTAAACCCTAAACCCTAAACCCTAAACCCTAAACCCTAAACCCTAAACCCTAAACCCTAAACCCTAACCCTAAACCCTAACCCTAACCCTAAACCCTAAACCCTAAACCCTAAACCCGAAACCCAGGTCGAAACTTCGGTTTCCCCTGAGGTCTGTGACGTCGCCCTAAACCCTAAAACCCTGAACCCTAAAAACCCTAAACCCTAACCTAAACCCTAACCCTAAACCCTTAAACCCCTAAACCCTAAACCCCTAAAAACCCCTAAACCCCTAACCCTAAACCCCTAAACCCCTAAACCCCTAAACCCCTAAACCCCTAAACCCCTAAACCCCTAAACCCCTAAACCCTAAACCCTAAACCCTACACCCTGAAAGCCGACTTACCCCTACATTTACCCGACATCCTGCGGGAATTGCAAGAGAAGCCTGGGCCTGCCGGCTCCCCCACTTGGGATGTTCCCCCCGTGTACTAACAGTCCTTTCTAGGGTTTAGGTTTAGGGTTTAGGGTTTAGGGTTTAGGGTTTAGGGCTTAGGGTTTAGGGTTTAGGGTTTAGGGTTTATTGGGGCTATCGTGCCCCCTATTATGATCCCAGCCAAGGACTGTTAGTCTAAGTGGACTCGATGGCTTGGGTTTGAAGGCTTGTGATTGTCGTTCTTTTTTTTTTTCGGGTTGGAAGGTCTTGGGGTTGAAGGTTTTGTAGGGTCTATCCAGGGTTTAGGGTTTAGGGTTTAGGGTTTAGGGTTTATTGGGGGAGAGTTCTGCAGCCATGCGATCGGTGGTTTAGAGGTCTTAGGGGTAGAGTTCAGGGGTTGTTACATAAACAAGAAAACAATTCTCAGCTCCGAGATGGGACAAAGAAAGAGGGGTTTAGATTTAGGCTTTAGGCTTGGGTTTAGGGTTTAGGGTTGCCAAGCTGCAGGTCACAGACGACCCAGACTTTTTCGAGCACGTCGCTGCTGGGACTCATTGACACTTCAAAACCTCCGTGTGCAAGAAACTCATCAACTGTCAGCGTCTTCTTTGCGTGGGAAAGTTTCCGAACTGTCGCATTTCCGGTCATCGTGCAGCAAACCCTAAACCCTAAACCCAAAACCCTAAACCCTAAACCCTAAACCCTAAACCCTAAACCCTAAACCCTTCAGACCCTCACCCTGCCACGAGGCATACCATGACGACTACGACGTTGCCTCCCACCGCTGAGCTCCTGAGCATCAGTTTAAACCCTAAACCCTAAACCCTAAACCCTAAACCCTAAACCCTAAACCCTAAACCCTAAACCCTAAACCCTAAACCCTAAACCCTAAACCCTAAACCGGGGAGGTTCACAGTGTTTTCGAAGGGTCTGGCTGAGGACAGCTTGTCAGGTGCGGGGTTTTCTGAATAGCTGCTGCGGCCATCCAGACAAGCCTTGCACCTGTCGACGAGCGACTCAAACAGCCAGCATGCTAATTGGGTTTAGGGTTTAGGGTTTAGGGTTTAGGGTTTAGGGTTTAGGGTTTAGGGTAGACCATGCGTTTTCTAAGGCCGATGATCACGGTGCGCGAGGCCTTCGTCGGGGGTGGGTGGGGTTCAACGTCTTAGTGTTTGGATGCCCATTGGCCGACAGCAAGCACGCTTTCAGAGCCGAGCACGCATTCGGGGGTTGGGGGTTTAGAAATGGGGGTTTCCGAAAATAGGGGTACCCTTTTGGCGGGTCTCTTTAAGGGGGGTCTATTCTATTTGGGGGAAAAAGGGGGGGGGGGGTGGGGTTTCGGTTGTAAGTTGCGCTCGGCAACATGCCAAGACACCCTTGCACGCCTTGCGACTCCACATTGTCAGGCTCCTGGAACGCTCCTCGTCACAGACGGGCATGGGGTTGAGGGTTCGTAGCGGTTGGTACATCTGAAGTGTTTCGGCGGGTGAGAGCGAGCGGCTTGGGACTGGCAGGTTCGGAGAAGGGTTGAAGGAATACTGCTGACATCCTGTGGCCCTGTGGTCGTCACATTTGCCTCAAGAGCCAGAAGCCCTCAATCAACTGAAGAATGGAGACCTTAAGACCGTTCAATTTCCTCCCGCAGCTCGTCATGTTTTCATCGAAGCACGATTCAGATCTAGCATCTCCTGCAGGTAGGTGCTGTGGCCTGCTGTCAATCGGCAAGGCTGTTCTGAACGCAGCAGTAGGAACACACAAGCAATGCTACCGGGTGCCATGCTGAGCTGTCCGTGGTCAAACCCTGGACTTCCTTCTTCTTCCCGCCCATGCGCTCCGAGGACCCCGGCAATTGTGCAGAAGCCGTTCCAAGTCCTGAAAGGCTCCTCAGCAAGTCATGATGTTTGGGGTCCCATTGCAGCTCTTCTCTGTGCAGGCCTCAAGGCCTCAAAAAAGCGGCCTTTGACAAAAGCTAATGGCGTTTGGAGGTTGTCAAGGTCCCAAGATTGAACCCGACGCCAAGACCTCAACACCCCTCGTGCGGGAAGCACAAGCTCCAAAAGGGAATTTGGATTTGGGGTCCTGGGCCGCAGCGCCCGAAGCCCCCTTCCTCTGCCCAAGTATTGAAATTTGAACCCAAAGCCGTTGCGGGTTAGGTTAGGTTCGGGTTTTGGGCACTTAGAGTTATGCAGCGAGGTCAGGATTTAGGGCCCATGTAAGGGTCGGGGTCCTTGGTCCTAAGTGCTTTGGGTCCCCTTCGACCATAGCCCGCGATGCTCCCTGCTTTCAGTTGACAACTCTGCCTTCTAAAAGTAGGGATCTCAACCCGAAGCCTGTTTAAGCTGCGAATCTTGTTATCCAAACAGCAGTCGAGTAGCACGTCTTTGCCACATGAAGTGTCAGAACATGCACAGGACCACGGAATACGCAAGGGACTGAGGGGAGAGAGCGTGACTTGGCAGATGCGACGGCGCAAATTTTGCGACGTGAACGTCGAGGCTCGAGACCTCGGCGGGAGCACGATTTCGACTCAAAATCTTACTGCGCCCGGGCGAGAGAACGAAGTGAATGCGTGAATTCACTGAACGAGAGAACGAAGTGAAAGACAACACACCACAGCTCTTACCGTAATAATATTATCAATGGTGAAGAGAATAATAATATAAGGCTTGTAATGCACGCAGTACAGCACGAAGCCGAAATATTGTGATGAACGAAACAAAACGAACACGCTGTGCACATTATTATTTCGTGTATTCGCACGGCATTAATAACACTACGAAGAGAGTAAGTTCACTGCATTATAATACAAGTGTACGAAGTAAGCGCGTGATTTAATGCATGAATTTCGACTGAAAATCTTACTGCGCCCGGGCGAGAGTCGCGCGCTGTGCGCCCCACCCCGCAGGGCTACTTTTCGCTATTCAGAGTGTGTGCACACTGTTTGGGGAAAGGTACAGGTTGCGATCAGGGTGTAGGGAAGGGTTGGCTTGAAGGGTTCGGGTTTCAACCCCGTGCCTTTGCTGCCTGGTATTGCTTCCGAGGCATTAGCTATTGCCCCGTCCCGGTGAAGCATCCGCCTCTCGGCAGCATTGCCTCCGAAGCATGCTGGGCCTTCCTTGGGGACCAAATGAACCCTAAAAATTGGGGTCATATACCCACTACTACTATAATTCCTATTAATGTATATGAACCATAAACCCTTTATGGTTCATTTCGTCCCCAAGGTTAGGGCTCTTCGGGCTGCATCTAGGGGCTTGCCGGGGATGGCGACCCCTCGCGATTCAACCGCTGGGGGCCTCCACGCCGGCATAGGTTTTTTCTCAGAGGGGCCTCAAGGCTTAAAATCCATACGTCTTCAGCTCCGCATGCTAAATCGGTTTAGGGTTTAGGGTTTAGGGTTTAGCGTTTAGGGTTTAGGGTTTAGGGTTTAGGGTTTAGGGTTTAGGATGTGAGATCCCTCCCAGGGCCTGGCTATCTCGGATCCATGTACCAAACTGGGATCCCTGCCACTGACGCATCATCCGGTCCACCCACTTCTGCCGGATACAAGGAAAGTAGGGGTTTAGGGTTTAGGGTTTGGGGTTTAGGGTTTAGGGTTTAGGGTTTGCTCCAAGCACAGAGGCGTTACAATGCCACAACTCCAGACTGCTGCGTTTTCACACCGGGAGCCTGCGCGGGGCCTTCCCTGCTGACCAAACCGGGGGCCTTGCGCACAATTTTTTTGGGGGGGGGGGTCGAAGCACCACTCTGAAGCAGTTGATTTTTCGGGTTTAGGGTTTAGGGTTTAGGGTTTAAGGTTTAGGGTTTTGGGTTAGCGAGTGGATGTGAAAAGATTGGTGACGCCAGGGAAGACCACTTCTGTAGACCCTTGAAAGATAGGTACGATGTGTTCAGGGCACAGTCCGCGAAAGCAGGTTTCTGTTGCCCGTAGGCTGGCAATGCCAATAGGGCCGCGGGATTGCAGAGGGGCGTCGTGCTGTAGAAGTATTGTGCAGTTTTTTGGTAGCGTAAGTAACTCTGGAGTCCGCATAATCTCTGCACTCACGCATTCTTTTCATCCTTACATGCAGCCCAGCCCTCAAAGATACTTTCAGCCGCCAAGCGCGCTAAGCCCTAAGCCCTAAGCCCTAAGCCCTAAGCCCTAAGCCCTAAGCCCTAAGCCCTAAGCCCTAAGCCCTAAGCCCTAAGCCCTAAGCCCTAAGCCCTAAACCCTAAACCCTAAAGCCTAAACCCTCTACCCCAAGCTCCCGAGGGTATCCCTGAAGTCCGATGACTTCATGGCCGAAGCTTCCAAACCGTAGCCTGGCACCTCTGGTTCAGGGTTTAGGGTTTAGGGTTTAGGGTTTAGGGTTTAGGGTTTAGGGTTTAGGGTTTAGGGCTTTAGGGCTTTAGGGCTTTAGGGCTTTAGGGCTTTAGGGCTTTAGGGCTTTAGGGCTTTAGGGCTTTAGGGCTTTAGGGCTTTAGGGCTGTAGAGTTTTCCAGGCTTTTACAAGGGTCCTGGGATTTTTAGGACTTAGGCTCTCACGCTAAGCTCGGTTTCTGCGGCTGTTCTCGCTCTGCATTGCCCACGCCCAGGCTGTTGAGGTTTGACAGTTTGACGGCGTTCGTTGGCCTGGCACTTTGCTTTTAGAATCTCTAAGCTCATGTCGCTGTGTGTGTACAGCTCTGGTGACTCTCTAGCGCGTTTTGAAAAGATGTGATTTGGGAAGTTGAGGGTTTAGGGCTTGGGGGGATTGAAGCCGTGGAGCTGCGGAGTTTCACGATTCAACGGCCAACAGGCCAAGCGTTCTGTCGCCTTCAGAGCACCCAAAAAGCAACGTCGTCGGCAAGGGCCTCCATGCGGGGCTGGTCGGAGCCGGTCGGCTCAAGTCAAACGCATCAAGCGCATCGAGGCCTACAACAAGGCCAGGCTTGCGGATTGAGGATGTGCTCGGAGCTCCATCGAAGCAGGAGTTCGGAGCGCCTAAGGCCTAGTATTTTCTTCGAGAAGGGAGCTCTGAAAGCGATCCGGTCTGCGATGGTGCAGACATACCAGCCGGGCCACGTGCAAGATCTCAACAGGCCGTGTGGAAGCAAAGTCGCACTTCGAGCTTGGAGTTAATGAGGCTCGAGGGTTCAGGGCTTCAGGGTCGAGGCGTATAGCGTTTCGGTGCATTGGAGTTTCGAGGGCGGTCAGAATTCGGATTGATGTTCGGCAGGCTGTCGGTGTTGGGTTTTTGGGGGGGCGGTGGGCCCCCCTGCTGGTGATTTGGGGCTTCCATGGCTTTTTTCTCTCTCCAGAAGGTCCAGAAAAACCCAAGTCCGACTCAACCAAATTCAGGGGCCTGTCATGGCTTCCAGGGGATCAGGGCTTCGAGCTTTGCTCGTGGTTAAGCCCCTAAACCCTAAACCCTAAACCCTAAACCCTAAACCCTAAACCCTAAACCCTAAACCCTAAACCCCTAAACCCTAAACCCTAAACCCTAAACCCTAAACCCTAAACCCTAAACCCTAAACCCTAAACCCTAAACCCTAAACCCTAAACCCTAAACCCTATGCGGAGCTGCAACTGGTATTGTAGAAAGGAGTTAGTGTTGGGTGTTGGAAGGGTCAACGTACCCGGAAATCCTTTATGGCTCAAGATGGCCAAGAGCCGTCAGCTTTTGTTGAAAAAGTACGTACGCCTGGGGTTGGGTTTAACGGGTTGGAGTAGTCCCGTCCCTTCTCCCTTATCCTGTCCCCTTAGGGGTGGGTGTTCTTGTTTCTGGTTCGATCTGGGAAATCCATATAGGCAACTGTTGAGGGTTGGTTTCTTTCCCTGTTCCCTTTCGGTTGCCCCCGTAGGTTATGAGCCCAAGTTAGGTTCCCTGCGGTTGAGTGTTGTCTTAAGATCTTTGGGATCAAGAAGCAATGCCTTCTCCCAAGCGATGGCTCCAACCTTCCTCGGATGGTGGACAGAATGGTGGAGCTGGAAATGGTGCAGCTGAGTCTCTGGGTGGAAGAGCGGTGTTGGAAGAGGTGATGCCCGGCGCTGAAGAACATCTGGAAGAAGCCTTGGTTGCAGAAGACCCCAATGTGGGTATGAATCCCAATGTGGATATGGTTAGCAATGCTGAAGCTGAAGGACGTGCTGTCTCTGTATCGCCAAAGCCTGGTGAAAAAAGGAACTGGGACGCGACTGGTGGTATAGACCGTGAAATGGAGGTGACTGTTTTACGCGTGTTGCAAAAACATGGGTATCAGCCGTCGACTTCGACTTCGGGCCGAATGGTAGATCAAGGGTCTCAGACCGATCTGGTTGGAGAGGTGCTGCAAGCGGCCAGGAGGCCTCTGAACAAGATTAAAGGGGATCCCTCTGCGAGTTCCCAAGGTGGTGGAAGCGGTTACGAACAGAAGGATGCGGACAGCTTTGAAGCTGCACCAACTGCTGAATACGCCATGGGGGAGGAGGAGATCTTACAGATGGAGGCTGAAAGGTTGCGCCAGTTGTCAGAAGAAGAGGATGAGATGCGTCAAGTCTCTGAAAGGGATGGTTTTCGGAAAGATGAGCATCTGATCAAAGCGTGCGATGGGACAACGTGGGAATGGCACTTCCACGAAGATGGAGACAATATTACTACTGCCTGGATACGCAGGAAAGCAAGTGGACGTTGCCGGTAGTAGGTGAAAAGATGAAGAGTGACGAGGTGGTTGGGTCTCCTTCGGACAATGAGCTGGAAATGGAGGCTGCACTGGGTTCTTCGTCCTCTACTCCGACGCCTGAGTCCACGAGGGCATTCCAGGGTAGTGTAAATAGTGTAGGTGAAAAAGATTTTTCCTCTACTATCAGGGATAGCGGTCTTAGGGCTGGTGGTGACGCCCCGACCTCGGGTTCTCCTGATGAGGAGGGGATTCCTGGAAACCGAGCAGACATCGCTGGAGCTCAACATCTGGATCGGGAAGAAATGGAAGCGCTTTCTGAGGGTGTGGCAGCGGTGGAATCGGTGGGTCCAGAAGAAAAAATGCCCAATGTGGAGATCGGAACTGTGTCGGCTGCAGAAGAGCGAGTGGTGGATGTGGTACCTGTCGTTCAGGAAGGTGGTCCTGGAGATTCGGAAGACGGAGGGAAAAAGTTGCGTGTTACGACTGAGGAGGTCTCTTCGTTTGGTGCCAAGAATCCTGCCATTCAAGGGGGAAAAGAAGCTTCTGGAATAGCTGGAGACACGGAAGATCTGAAAGATGAGGCCTGGAGCGCCAATGATGCGCGGGTCAATGTGCCAGATAGTACCTGGAGTGCGAAGGAAGCACGGGTTGAGGCGCATATGGTGTCACGTTCCACGGGCGACTGCAACAATGGAGCGCAGGTCTCCGCAGCAGCTGATGACGGAGGTTCACAGGTGGACGCACTGGTGCAACCTGAAGTTAGCTGCGAGGAACGAAATGGCAAGGGCTACACCGGAGCCGATGAGGCAGCTGTGGTCAACCGGCAATTCTCCTTTGGAAACCATGGAACCAAAGGAGCCTGCGGTGGAAGAAAATGTACCTGCCGCGGATGAGCAATTCAATAGCCCTGCAGTGGAAGAAAATTTGCCTGCTGCAGAAGGCATGACAAAAGACTCAATGATGGGTCCACTCCCATGAAGGGAGAAGTATTGCCGTCTGGAAGCTCGCCGGAAGTCGACACCGAGCGAACTGCAGCAGATGAGGCAAGGCCATTGGCTGGAAAAAAGGAAGATCCTGAGCCCCTGGAGCACAAGATGGATGATCTTGTGGGACTCGTGCAGGAGCAGGACGAGCAGTGTGACCCAAAGGTGGAAACAAGGGATGTGCCAGGAGCCGATGATACAGAGATGGTTTCTGAAGAGCATGCAAAGAAAGTGCCCCGAGCGGGAGCCTTGGAATCACCTGGGGAACATTGCTACCAAGAGGGAGATGAGATCATGGGTCTAGTGCGCTGCATCAATGGGTATGGAGCTTTTTTGGACCATGGTGATGTGAATGTGTTGATTCCTGCAGAAGGGAACAATGCATATCAGTTCAAATTTGGTGATACTGTCAATGGAACAGTGAAGCGAGTGGAAGATGATGGTACCATAATCTTGGACACCTTTCTGGTTTTGGAAGAGGACGAGGAGGACTCTTCTTCGACGCTGCGTAAATGGAAACCCAGCGGCTGGAGTACGTGGTGGACAGATTCATGGTATGCTGGTCAATGGTACCAAGATTCCAACAGTCAATGGGACTGGAAACGGGAGGAAGAGCAATCCGATGAAAAGGTTGCTGATCAAGAGTTATCCTCAGAAGAACAAGAGGAAAGGCAACTTTATGGAGAAAAGATCTATAAAGCTCTTCTTGAGAATGGAAACGAAGATGAGGCCTATGTTGGCAAAATCACTGGGATGCTGTTGGGTCGCCCAATGGAATATCTACAGGAGTGTGTTGCAGATCAATCATTCCTGAACGCGGAAGCTCGGCGCGCCTATGGCATCTTGCAAAGTGATGGTTGGGAACCTGATGGTACGGAAAGCACAGGTTTGGGAAAGATATCCACTTTTCCCCGAAAACAGTACCACAACGCGCTCTTCGAACTGGCATGCAGAAAAAGGAGATTTACTCGACCAGTTGTGGGTGAAGCGGTGGCAATGGTGCTGAGTCAAGGGGAAGATGAGCTTTGGAACGCGCTTTGGTTGGACACCAAGCGATTTTTGCAGGAGCTTGACGGTGCAGTGCAATCCATGAGTAAAAGGGAGGGTAGGCCATTGGAAGCCTACATGGATCCTGACCAGTACAAAAAGGCTCACATGACTCCACAGACTGTGTCACCTGGATACAGCAAGCTGTGCAAGTTCTTCAATCGGGGAAGGTGTCGCAATGGTGATGGATGTCCCTATGAGCATCGTCGTTATGGTGAAGGTTGGCCAGGAGAAGGATCAACTGAGCCAAAGAACAGCCAAGAAGCTGGTGATGAGGATGGGAACATTGGTGACCCTCCCACAGAGGAAGGCGCAGTGGATGAGGCGCAGCAGGAGCGGGAGGATTTAGCCTTCCGGGCCAAGTACAACTTTGGTAAAGGTGCATCAAAGGGTGAACCTACGTCGGGTGAGCCAAAAGGTCGGCTGTGTCTGTATTACAATCAAGGTGGTTGTAAATATGGGACTACATGCAGGTATCGTCACAACGATGACGTAGCATTGGAAGGGACTTGGGAGCCCGGCAAATCTTGGGACAATGCTTCCAGGAAGGCACTAAGGGACGCGGGGTTCCACCATTGCTGTTTCGATTATTACATCAGAGGACGTTGCCGGAAAGGGTCAAATTTCTGCAAGTACTCCCACGACGAGATGTCGGATGAGCGGCTGACGAACCTGAAACACTTGGTACATGTGGCCAATCAGGTCCGGTTTGAAAAAGAGAGAGGATGGGAGATTTCGGACAGGAGCACTTTTCAGCCACCTGCGAGTGGGGGAGCTGAATCTTCATCATCCTCGGCACCAAAAGCGCTGCAAATGACCAATGTGTCACAAAAAGAAGGTGAAAAAGGTATCCTGGATGAAGCAGAAGATGATGAACAAAAGAATTCGGTGGCGCAGTCCACTGGTACTCGGCTTCAAAATCCAGAGGAGCCAATTGAAAATTGGATGGCTCGCAACGAACACCTTTGGGTGTATACCCCTCATGTAAGTGAGGTGATGATTACACTTGGTGTGACCAACGTGTCGGACCTGCAAGAGTTCATCTTTGTGGAAGATTTGGTTGATAAAGGGATCAACAAAGTGACAGCATGCAAAATTTTGCAATTGGTTGGTGGTGTCCGATATCGTCCGGGAGGACCGGAAAAAGCAGTTCCTTCCGATGCATCTGTACGGGTACAACAATCTTCTGGGAGCAAGGAAACTGGAAGAGAGGCGGTGCGAACCCTCACTCAGGTGCGTGAAGCTGAAGGCTCCGGTGCAAAAACAATGCCGAGAGGCTCCTATCGGGAGCTTTTTGATAAGGTCAGGTGCCGTGATGCTTGGACGCTTGCGCAGAGGTCTCCGCTGTGCGTACAGAAGCTGCAGTTGGTGGGAGTTGGAATGCCGCCGGTGAACCCGCCAACAAAAAAGTATCGGTCAAGATCAAACCCTGTGAAAAGGGGAAGGCCCTTGCTGGATAAAAAACAGGTGCGACAGGTGCCACGCTCTCGTTCACAACGACGAGTGCAACCGGCGGAAGTGGTGGAAAAGCCAAAGCCACTGGAACTGAAGCCTCGTGGTGGGTTGTCGTATCGGTTCAGCCGAGCGTGGGCAGATGTGGTGGATGATGATGATCAGGCGGAGGCTTTGGTCTCTTATGCCGCTTCCTCAAGCGATTCAAGCGAGGAGGAGACCACTGCCGCGCAACGTATGAGGGAAATCTTTTTGCAAGAAAGGGATTCACAGAGAACTGCGATTCGTGGCAATGTTCCGCTGGGTGGTTCTTCAGGCCCCAATGACGGGCAGAAAAAATCGGTTCACCTTGGCGAAGGGCGCGACAAAAGCGTCGCGGGGGGAGACCCGCCAAGAAGTGACTTCACAAGTTTTTTCGCTACCGCAACCTTCTCGTCGAACTGAACAGTCTCAAAAAAGAGCAAGGGATGGCTCAGTTATACTTGGTTCGCTGGCGGTGGGCTCCACGGATGAGGTTTTACCTGGGCAAAGTGTTGCTGGACAGGTGAATGTATCTGAAAGCGCTCAAGTTCTTCCTGGGCAAGAAGTGGCTGGACAGGAGACGGCGCTGGAAGGAGCAGTGCAAATTTCTGGCGAGGAGACTGACCAAAAAGAAGGAGAAGGTGGGAGCAATGAACTCCGTGGTGATGGTGCGAAGACATTGGATGTTCGTCCGGTGAAGAAGGATCCTCAGCAATTGCTGGTTAAAGGCCTTCTGACTCGGATTTATTGGAAGGTTGCTGTTGGCAAGTTGCCTGTGGGGCAAAGAGACTGCCAGAAGGGGTCCAATAAGATGGATCGAAATTTGGTTATTAGCGTGTCATCCGAGGGTGCAAGCGAACAGGATGAGAACCTGGCACTGGAGGACGATGCTGATCAGTCAATGGGTGATGGTGCGATGGTGGTTATGGTGTATGATCCAGGAACGCTGATTCAGTCGCCAACAACTGATTGGGTTATGCGTCGCGGTCTGACCGATCGTTCCGTCTGGCCAGCAATAGCGGCTATGGCGCAGAGGATATGTGCTGAAATGGTTCAAGTGGATGAAATGAATGCCCAGCTAGGGACTGGAGCACTCCTTTTTCAAAGGAGAGATCAAGGATACTATGGTGATTTGCATCATTCGTTCCATGACAATCCGTGCTTGCCGGCGGTGGGAAATTATCCTCTTTCGGTGATGGGTGCATTGCTATCTCCTGGTCTGGAAGGGGAATTCAAAAATACTGATAAGTTTGGAACTGCTATGGAGGCAATTGCCTATGATTGGAGTCGCAGTCCAGGCATGGAAGTTCACATTGAACTTATGGCGAGGGTAGCCAAATTGGTTCATCCGTTCCTTACCCTCGGAGCCCAAGGGTCAGTGATGGTTTCGGAATTTCTCTGGCAGCGCGGGAGGGCCCAGTTGATGGAGTTTCTTCAGGCGGCGACTTGCGCTGATCAATTGGAGGTTCTCTGGAAAAGGATGGACGACGATGCTGATGAAGAAGTGGATCCTTCGACAGCGGTGCTGGAAGTTCTTGGACCGGAGGTTGCGGTACTTGATCAAGGGAACAATGAATCCCTTATCCCCATTGAAGATGCTGGAGGTGAGACAATTGGTGACACTGGAAGGGATGGCAAAGCGCCAGAAGTTTCTCCGGAAGAGGAGACATCCAGTGGGTCATCAAGACTGGCGGACACAAGGATTTTCTTGTGGTCAGTGTACTCCCGCGTTGCTTCCAATTTCTCTACGCAGGACCGCACTACCGGTAAGATCTTTGACAGCACAAAAGGGTATCCTGGTGAAGGACCAAACAATGGTGACGATCCTTCCTCTAAGAGGAACTTACCCTGGATCTCAGAAGACTACCTCGACGAAGTGGTGTCAAAAAAGATGGAAAGGTCTTCAGATATGGATGGGTTGGATGGGTTTGTTCCGGGAAGTGAGGGACCATTGGAAAAGGTAGAGGTGGAGAATGTTACTGCCTCTAGAATTCTTATGGCTCTTTGGAAGAAGGGATATAGAGCTGGGTATAGGAGGTTGTGTCGTTTGAACGCATCTGGATGCAAGGTTGGAGCAATGAAACGTCCAACCAAAAGGGTGCAGAAGATCGGCGCTAGAAAGGCCTTCATGAAGATGTTCAATGTTTTTGGATCGTCTCAGCATGGCTCAGGAGCTGGCGGAAAACCAATCATGAAGGTGGTAGGACCAAGGCCAGGTTTTCCAGCTGTACTCCAAGCATCAAATACCGATAGCACCTTGGGTGAAGGGAGCAGTTCTCAGGTACATGGCTATGTTCATGTAGAGCAGAATCGCCCTATGGACCGGTACGAGGCAGAGCGCTTGGAGAAGAGGAAGAAAGGCTTCTGCTATTGGTTCAGCAAGGGAAAAGATCGCTGCAAATTTGGTGAAAACTGCAAATTCATCCATTCAGAAGATGATGTGGTGCTGCATTCGTATTGGTGCAAATACTATGTGGCAGGGAGAGACTGTTTCGCTGGAAAGGAGTGTGCGTTCTCGCACGATGCAACTGGTGTGAGGTGCATCCAGTTTGCTCAGTCTGGGAAGTGTCGTTATGGTGACAAGTGTGTCTTCGAGCATGGTGTTCCGCTGGATGAACAGAGGCCAAGGTCTCCAAGGACGCCCCCAAGGGATGGTCCAAGGAGAAGTTCTGGTGCAAAAGGTGGAGAAAAGGAGATTTCTCCTGAACAGTTCGATGATGGTGAGGAGGATTTTATGGGTTATGACGATGATACCAAAATGACGGAACTGTTGATGGAGGCGATTTCACTTCTGTCCGATGGCAAGCCAGATTTGGCTCGAGCAGAGGCGGACCCATTGTTCAAACTCCTGAAGTTCAATGGAGATACTGACCAGATGGATAGAGAATGGGTTTCGTGGACCACTGGTATGCTGTCCGTGCTGGACCTTCACGAAGTAGTGAAGTCGTATGACGTTTCGCTCGCAGAGGTGGAAGAATGGGTCAATGACCTGAGGATATGGTTCGAGCGTGCCAACGTGGGAGAAGAGAAAGATCCCAAAAGGGGAAAAAAGAGGTCCCTAGAAAGGGAGCCCAGCAAGGATATTCCTGCCGAAAAGGAGGTGGTTGAGACTTCGGAGACGGAGGTTGCCGTTGAGGAGGAGATGAAAAAGGTCAAAAAGAAGAGGAAAGCTGCAGCTATCGAAGATCCTTACACTCTCCTGGTTCCAAAGCCGAAGAAGATGCCGGCGAATATTGAGAGGGGTGGATCATCATCCAATGCGGTGGTTTCTGCAGGGGAAAAAGCCTCGAAAATGCGCACAAAGTCAAACGTCGGTGGAAAGACGAAGAAGAAGGAGAAAAGTTCCCAAAAAGGAAGAGGTGGTAATGGTGCAAGGTCCTGAGGAAAAGGATCGTCCATCTGATGTGGATGCACCAGCGTCTACCACTGTGAATGCAGAGCTGGGTCAATCTTGCCAAGCGATTGAGGACGCAAAGAGAGAAGGATTGGTATCCTCAATTCAAAGGTGCGTGCAGGATCCTGTTCTTACAGTTTCGGACCTGGAGAATATATTCTGCTGCAACTTCACCTCAGAACGGCCAACAATCGGAAAAAGAAGTGATTGGATGGTATGGATGAAGGGATGGTTTTTCTCTTTCTGGAGACAGGTGCGCTGGAACAGCCAATGTGCTGACAATGTGGTGGTTACTATTAAGGGTATGGAAATCCCTGATAGTAGAAGTCGGTAGTTTTTCGCGTAGCGAAGACCACGGTTTGTGGTGAAGAAGGCCGAAGAGTCTTCAATGATAAGAGGATCATGGTGGAAAAAGATTCTCTGTGGTTAGTGGGTTTAGCCAATGTGCTATAATTTCGTCCTGGATGACGTAAAACCATATTGTGCATTTCAAGCAGCTGGCTGCTGCCTTAATGGCAGTTTTTGGCCAAAAGATCTGCACCTCCAATGTGTCCTAGGAAATCCTAGGACAGGGGGAGTGCGGAGCTGCAACTGGTATTGTAGAAAGGAGTTAGTGTTGGGTGTTGGAAGGGTCAACGTACCCGGAAATCCTTTATGGCTCAAGATGGCCAAGAGCCGTCAGCTTTTGTTGAAAAAGTACGTACGCCTGGGGTTGGGTTTAACGGGTTGGAGTAGTCCCGTCCCTTCTCCCTTATCCTGTCCCCTTAGGGGTGGGTGTTCTTGTTTCTGGTTCGATCTGGGAAATCCATATAGGCAACTGTTGAGGGTTGGTTTCTTTCCCTGTTCCCTTTCGGTTGCCCCCGTACCCTAAACCCTAAACCCTAAACCCTAAACCCTAAACCCTAAACCCTAAACCCTAAACCCTAAACCCTAAACCCTAAACCCTAAACCCTAAACCCTAAACCCTAAACCCTAAACCCTAAGCCCTAAGCCATAAGCCCTAAACCCTAAATCCTAAACCCTAAACCCTTTTTCGCAAGGTTGTGGTCTACCAGCGGCCGCGGAGATCTGTCCATAATAAAGCAACTGGGCGCCCAGGGCCGCAGCGCAGAGTTTTCATTGTTTTGAGGTTTAGGGTTTAGGGTTTAGGGTTCAGGGAGGTGTAAATGCCATTGCTTTTGGCTGCTTGTTGTTTTCCCTGTGCTTCTTTCCTCTCATTTGTTCGCTTCTTTTCTTCCGCGCCCTTTTTTTGTTTGAAGGCTTGGGGGGGGGGGGGGCGGGGTGAGCCGAGCATTCTGTTCATCCCAAATACTCACAGTCCTTCATCCCGAAAATCCCGCGAAACAGGCCACAAACCCCTAGCCGTCCAAGACCAGCCTCCAAATCTAGCCTTTGACCCCAACACATGAAACCCTGAGGGAAAAGCCCGAAGCAGCGCAAGCCCAGAATTCTCGAAGCCTGAGGTCTAAGCCTTTACACCTCACGCTCCCAAGCCGCGCAGTCTCAAATTTATAAAGCATATAAACCCGAGCCCCTAAACCTCAGGCCCGCAGAATTGAAGTCCTAAACTCCTCAATCCTATACCCACCCTAAACCCTAAACCCTAAACCCTAAACCCTAAACCCTAAACCCTAAACCCTAAACCCTAAACCCTAAACCGTAAACCCTAAACCCTAAACCCTAAACCCTAAACCCTAAACCCTAAACCCTAAACCCTAAACCCTAAACCCCAAACCCTAAACCCTAAACCCTAAACCCTAAACCCTAAACCCTAAACCCTAAACCCCCAACCCTGAAACTCAAGAGCCTCAAGCCCAAGGCCGCGCAAGCTCATCGGAAGCCCCCAAAATGCCAAAGCCTCAAACCACGAAAACGCTTGAATACCACGACAAAACTAACACATGACATCGCATTTCGGCCAACATGAGCTGATGGTCTGCTACAACTCCGATCTGCGGGGTCTCAGCTCACAGAAATAGGGCGTGTGCAGCTGAAACCGACTCCCACATCAAAAAGACGTGGGGTCAAATACCAACATTCTGCGTACGACGACGACGAAAGCTACCTGCTACCACTACTAACGACTACTGCTACTGCTGCTGCGACTACGGCTACTACTGCTGCTATTGCTCGTACTACTACTGCTACTGCTGCTGGTGCTGCGACTACTGCTGCTACTGCTGCTACTGCTGCTACTGCTGCTACTGCTGCTACTGCTGCTACTGCTGCTACTGCTGCTACTGCTGCTACTGCTGCTACTGCTGCTACTGCTGCTACTGCTGCTACTGCTGCTACTGCTGCTACTACTGCTACTTCTACTGCTACTGCTGCTACTGCTGTTGCTGCTACTGCTGTTACTGCTGCTACTGCTGCTACTGCTACTGCTACTACTGCACTACTGCGACTAGTGCTACTCCTTTGGTAATGATTAACATCAGTTGTTATTCTTATTCCTCCTATTACTCCTATCGCTCCTCCCTTCTGCTAGCTACGATTATCTACGCTACCAGCAGTACTCTTCATTCTTTGTGCTTAAGTAGGCTTGAGGTTCGGTTTGGGGGTTGAGAGTGCTTCGCAAGGAGTAGAGAGAGAGAGAGTCTTGCAAGATGAGCCGGCAAACAGGAAGCCGCCATGCTCTACTCCAAGCAATGGAATCCAAGTCGCAGAGCCCCTCACTTCACAGACCTAAACCCGAACCCTCGCACCCCTACACGTGTGTCGGAAGGGCTCTCTAGAGTCGGAACGTAAGTTTTCTGAAAGTTCTTTGTAGCAGTGCTTTCAGTCATTGCTCCGGTCGAAAGCTTCGTGGGTCTGGTCCGAGGCGCCAATGCGGTCCGCCTCTATGGATGCTTGGCTTCGGAGCCCTTAAGGGGGGGGGTTTGGAGGGCTCGGCCCCACTTTTTTGACCGAGCCGAAGGGCCTCAAAGTTAGGTTTCTGTTTCACCCTAAACCCTAAACCCTGAACCCTGAAGCCTAAGCCCGATAAACCTATACCCTAAACCCTAAGCCGCCACGTCCGCGATCTTCACCACGAGAAGGCTGCCTCCGATTCTGTGTGGTCCCGATGTTACGACACTTGCACAGCAAAGTGCATGAAGCGACGCAACCATGGGCACGTGAGAACAAGCAGTGGTCCAGCTACTTCTTCCAGCGCAACCTTGGCAAAACAACACGCACCCTGAAACCATCAACCCCCAACGCGAACTATTGAGGATTCGTGAGGTTGGGGCCTGGGTTTCCGCAATGTTTTGGGCAAAACGCGCCCTTGCTTCGGCAAAAGCTGTGCGGCCGGCCGGAGTTTTGATGGGGTTACTGCTCTCGAGAAATCTCGGGCAAGTCGATCCTGGGACGCCCACTTCTTCCTGTGCCGATCGACAGCTCCGGGCTTGATGCTGTTTTGAACTCTGCCCACGTTTTGCTTTCACGTTGTCCGCGACCACGCCTGAAATTGGATTTCTGGAGGTGTAGGCCCTGCTACTTTCAACCCACGGCCCCTGAAGGCTAAAGCCTGAGACCTTGAAGTCCTCCCTGCTCAGGGAACAATCCGGAAATGGATCACAGCGCTTTCTTAGACGAGGCAGAGCTCGGTGGGGTTTAGGGTTTAGGGTTTAGGGTTTAGGGTTTAGGGTTTAGGGTTTAGGGTTTAGGGTTTAGGGTTTAGGGTTTAGGGTTTAGGGACTCCAGTTCAAGCGGCTTTCACAGCCTGGCCTTGCAGAAGCCTCGTGATTCGGATGGCTGCTATCTCAAGGGTCTAGCTGAGCTCCCTTGCAATGGTAGGTTTATGACAGGGGGGTTCGGACTAGGGCCGCAGGGCTATTCCTTGGATGTGTTGCGCATGCTGAGTGTACCGATATTTTCAGCTCTGTCCTTTGCTGGGCTTGCAAGACAGAACGCACCAGGTGCGTTTCCGTGGCAGGTTTCTCTCCCCGTTTCCTGCATGTCATAACATTTCATAAGAGGCTCTTGTGGTTGTCATCCAATTCTGACACGGGATATGCCAAAATGGCGCCATAGCCGCTACGGCGCGCTGTTGCATGTCTTACCGTCCCACTGCGCCCCTAAAGACTAAACCCGCCAGCGCAGTCGGCCGGCAATAGCCCACCCTTGCAAGTGAGGGTTTAGGAGGGTTGCCAGGGGCGTGAGATTCAGGACGAATGCATGTCGGTTGTATGTCTTGGGGGGACTTGGAGTGTAGCTTCAGCCCTGAAGCTCTAAACCCTAAACCCTAAACCTTAAACCCTAAGCCCTAAACCCTAACCTTAAACCTTAAACCCTAAACCCTAAACCCTAAACCCTAAACCCTAAACCCTAAACCCTAAACCCTAAACCCTAAACCCTAAACCCTAAACCCTAAACCCTAAACCTCCCAAAGCCCCCGCACCCGAAGAGACCAAAAAGCTCCAAGCCCTGGCCACTGGTGAGGCGTATGCGAATGGGCTGAGCGTCATACCGGGGACTCTTGGATCCGAAGTTTCTCAGGGTTTGGGGTTTCGGGGGTAGGGTTTAGGGTTTAGGGTTTAGGGTTCAGGGTTTAGGGTTTTGGGCTTAGGGTTTAGGGTTTAGGGTTTCGGGTTTCGGGTTTCGGGTTTAGGGTTTAGGGTTTAGGGTTTAGGGTTTCAAAACACCTCAGGCCCTGAACCTTGAAGTCTGGGAGCTTGTATTGTGAGAGGCCTAAACTCAACCCTTCAAGGTTCCGAATGCTGCACAAATCCCAAGCCTTTGGAGAGGATCTCAAACAACACAAGCCGCTAAACCCTAAACCCTAAATCCTGAACCCTAAATCCTGAACCCTAAATCCTGAACCCTAAGCCCTAAGCCCTAAGCCCTAAGCCCTAAGCCCTAAGCCCTAAGCCCTAAGCCCTAAGCCCTAAGCCCTAAGCCCTAAGCCCTAAGCCCTAAGCCCTAAGCCCTAAGCCCTAAGCCCTAAGCCCTAAGCCCTAAGCCCTAAGCCCTAAGCCCTAAGCCCTAAGCCCTAAGCCCTAAGCCCTAACCCTAACCTTAAGCCCTAAACCCTTAACCCTTAACCCTCAACCCTCAAACCTCAACCTTCAAGACCAGGATAAGTAGAAATTGTATGTGATTCACTGAAAATATCGAAGGGCTTCAATACTCTTCAAAAAGAAAACGACAAGCCTCCCACAACACCCCAAAACGAAGCTAGCAACACGATTTCGGCAAAAGCAAAAACAAAAGCCACCCAAAAAACAAAATCCCCCAAAACTCCGGAAAACGCTTGAAACCTCCCAAAACTCCCAACCTCCTCAACCCATGTGAGCAAAAGCAACAAACAAAAGCCGGCAAGACCCCCCAAAAACCCCCAAAAACCCCGGACACAAGCCCTACACAATTTCAATTGGCCCTTCGGAAGCCCATCTGAGCCAGTTGGGGTTGCGCGATTTCCCCTCCAAACCCGAGCCCCAAGCCGAGCAGAAGGCTCCAGGGGTCCTCGTTTTGGATTGCTTAGATAAGTAGTCGTAGGTTGCATGCTTGAGGGCATTGGGAAGTTTGTGGAAGAGCCAAAAGATTTTTTCGGGGTTGTGTTCTGAAACCCTCAGAACCCTCTAACTTTCAGTCCCACTCTGGCAAGCCAGGATGAGTGACTTCCCCTACTTCCAGGACCAGGAGGGCAACTGCCAGACCTCGGGGCAGTTCGACCCGAAATGCGGTTTTTGTGTAGGAGATGAACAGACCAGGTTGCTTTGTGCAGGACTAAGGGTTTACTACTGCTAATCGGTTTAGACATTTGCTCCAAAGGCTTCGGATTCTGCAGCCCGTAGACCCAAGCGCTCAACCTGGCATGGGCGTGAGGCAGAGCGTCAAAACCCTAAACCCTAAACCCTAAACCCTAAGCCCTAAGCCCTAAACCCTAAACCCTAAACCCTAAACCCTAAACCTCAAACCCTAAACCCTAAACCCCAGAATTGCCCGACTTTGTAAGTAGGGCTTGAAGGCTCGGCCTTCAGCGCTTTGGATGTTTGGGTTGGGTGCCTTAAGTTCAGAGGTTAGGACTTCGGGGTTTTTGCCAAGGTACAACTGCTATGAGCTGATCAAGAAGTCGTACGCCTGCTCCTGAGAAATTTGTGTGCTTATTTAGGGCTGTTTGGGGTCTTGGGGTCTCTCCTCGGCTGATCGCAGCAGCGGCCTCTCTTCAAAAGGACATCTGGCTAGCGAGTTTGGGGCGGAGTTTGAGACTTCGGCTGTCGAGAAAGCTTGTATCTTGCCAAACCCTAGCCGCTTCTCACCGCTGAATGTGGCTGAGCCCCTGTGAGAAGCGTGCAGTCGCAACCTCGAAACCTCGAATCAGAAGCAGGAGAGCCCCAAAAGCTCTAAACAAAGGCTGTAGGTTGGGATCTTCCCCCTTATACTCACAGTCCTGAATCGGGATTCTAGTACCCCCCTATTATCATCCTTAGGACGGACTGTTAGCATAAGGGGGAACATCCCCAGGTGAAGGGTTTTTGGTGATGGCCATCCCCTAAGCCCAGTATCAGGGGGAGCACGGTGTGCAGGTGCCAGGTGCGGGAGGTGGGGGTTGTGAACGCAGAAGAGCTTCAAATCCCAACACACGGGGGAATTCCCCGGTTTAGGGTTTAGGGTTTAGGGTTCAGGGTTTAGGGTTTAGGGTTTAGGGTTTAGGGTTTAGGGTTTAGGGTATGCGAGCCGTCCCAGGCCCAGAATTTGGCCAAAGGGTTCCTGACGAAGGAGAAGAGATACCACCCGGCACTGCATCTGGACTGAAGTCGGAGAGGCTTAGGGGTGTAGAACCGGTTCGGGTTCAGGGTTCAGCTTGTTTGGTGTTTCGCACTTGCGGACTTTGTTCCTTTCTGCCTTGTTGCACATGCTGGGCTTGCAGGGCAATATCTTAAAAAGGTTCACATGGCTTTCAAGAGGAGAGAAGGCGGGCTTGGCTGGCTTCGGCAGTGGTAGCGCAAGGGCTTCAGGCAGATGGAAGTATGGAACTTAAAATCGGGGCTTATAGGGACGGTTTTTCCCTCAGAGATCATCGCCTGATGTGCCTTCGGCCCTGCCTAGACAAGGGACACGGTTTAGGGTTTAGGGTTTAGGGTTTAGGGTTTAGGGCTTCAGGGCTTCAGGGCTTCGGGGGGCAGAGCAGCCCAGGTTGATCTTCAGCCTGATCAATGCACCCTGGCCGCAGCACTTCGAGTCTGCTCTTCTCTTTCATGTACGGCTTCAGGGTTTAGGGTTTAGGGTTTAGGGTTTAGGGTTTAGGGTTTAGGGTTTAGGGTTTTCGGATTTCTTGGGATTTCAAGCACCTTGGGTCTACGCAACGCCTCCAGGCCCTAGATCCAGCAGTCCTTCATTCCTCTTATCCAGGGTGCGAGGTCCTGCTTCGCCCTAAACCCTAAACCCTAAACCCTAAACCCTAAACCCTAAACCCTAAACCCTAAACCCTAAACCCTAAACCCTAAACCCTAAACCCTAAACCCTAAACCCTAAACCCTAAACCCTAAACCCTAAACCGTAGACCCTAAACCCTAAACCCTAAACCCTAAACCCTAAACCCTAAACCCTAAACCCTAAACCCTAAACCCTAAACCCTAAACCCTAAACCCTAAGCCCTCAAGACCTTAGCCCTGCACCTTCCAGGAGCCGGACTTGAAAATGCCGCTCTCTGCAGACAAGTCCGTGGTGGACACGTGCGGGGGGAGCAGGGCTTTCTTCGGTCACAGAACGCGTCATTATTTAGCTTTAGGGTTTAGGGTTTAGGGTTTAGGGTTTAGGGTTTAGGGTTTAGGGTTTAGGGTTTAGGGTTTAGGGTTTAGGGTTTAGGGTTTAGGGTTTAGGGGGGTTCAGCATATGCAGGTCAAGAATGCAGCTGAACCAGGGTGCTTCTGGTTTTCGAGTTCTTTTGTTTTGGGGCTTAGAGGTTTCGTTCAGATTCATTCGGGTTACCGCTCGGCTGAGGGCTAAGATTTGTGTTGCCGGTTCTGCCATAAACCCTAAACCCTAAACCCTAAACCCTAAACCCTAAACCCTAAACCCTAAACCCTAAACCCTAAACCCTAAACCCTAAACCCTAAACCCTAAACCCTAAACCCTAAACCCTAGACCCTAGACCCTAGACCCTAGACCCTAAACCCTAAACCCTGAACCCTGAACCCTGAACCCTAAACCCTAAACCCTAAACCCTAAACCCTAAACCCTGGGATGGTAGGCCATCTCGTTCATTGGCGTCCATGCCTTGAGGTTTCATAAGGACACAGGGTTGGCAGGGTTTGGGGGCTCTTCGGGGTACTTTATTGGGGTCTTACTTTAAGGGGATCCCACTACTTGGGGTCTACAATAGGGGCCCTAAACCCTAAACCCTAAACCCTACTAAACCCTAAACCCTAAACCCTAAGCCCTAAACCCTAAACCCTAAACCCTAAACCCTAAACCCTAAACCCTAAACCCTAAACCCTAAACCCTAAACCCTAAACCCTAAACCCTAAACCCATTATCCTAAGCCCCTATGTAGAGGTAGGGCGAACTCTTGGAGAGCTCAGAGGGCACAACAGTCAGCCCACGCCTTCACAAAGGGTTTAGGGTTTAGGGACTGGGGCTTAGGGTTTAGGGTTCCGGAGCCCTCCCTTCATCCCAAAGCCAAGGGCCCAGGGCCCTCAAAGCCCTCAAGGCCCTCAAACCTGAAAGCTTTGAATCCACAGCCCCGAACATTGCGGCTACGCAGACTACACGACGCTCCCTCTTCGAACCCTAACTGAGCGCCTTACAAAAGAAGGACAGCCAGCTCATGGCTCGGGCTGTGGTGAGCGCCTTCGACGCCGCCACTTGCCGCGCATTTTCGGGGGCTCCTTTTTTCTCGAGTCGTTTTTGGGCGTTTTTTGAGGGAGTTTTCGCAGAGAGCTTTGTGAGGCTTTGGGCGTGCGCAGCGGGAGGTCCTTTCTGCAACTCTTCGTAGGGTCAACGGTCACGGTGACGACTTGACAGGCCTTCGGTGGTGTCTTTCGCAACCGAAGGCCCCACTCTTCCGACCACGCAACGCCCAAACGTCTTGGAACGCCCATGGAACTGTTAAGACTATGAAGCGTGCACAGCTCCGCAATTCTGGGTCCAAGGTTGAGGCTTCAGGGTGTCAGGATTAAGGGTTCAAGAAGTTCAAGAAGTTCACGAAGTTCACGAAGTTCAAGAAGTTCAAAAAGTTCAAGAAGTTCAAGAAGTTCAAGAATTCAAGAAGTTCAAGATTTGTAGGTCCTGTCAGGTTCTTTTTTAGGATGCCACAGGATTTTCTTGAGTGTGTCCTAGTAGTAGAGTAGGGCAACCTTGAACCTTTTTTGGGGTAGTAGAATCCCCTTATAGTCCCAAAGGTCAACCTTTACTTCCCCCAGGTTACTGGACAACTAGGGTGTAGAAGGTTTTTTCTTGTTGTCGCCGTTTGGCGGTGTTTGATCAGGCCCAAGCCGATGGTATCCCCTTTAGGACCATGCACAAAAACCCGAAGCCCGAAACCCGAAACCCTAAACCCTAAACCCTAAACCCTAAACCCTAAACCCCAAACCCCAAACCCTAAACCCTAAACCCTGAATGCTGAGATCCTGGACGCGGAAAAAGAAGCGGGCCTCGCTCCGGCCTCGGGTTCTGGGCTGGGCTCTTGCTTGCTCTATGGTTTTTTTGCTTTTAGGGTTTAGGGTTTAGGGTTTAAGGGTTTAGGGTTTAGGGTTTAGGGTTTAGGGTTTCGGGTTTAGGGTTTCGGGTTTAGGGTTTAGGGTTTAGGGGAAGCCCAAGCCTTCTTTCGTTGCTTGGGGTGTAGTTTGTTTGGGAAGTTGTTCAGGGAGGTGAGTGCATGAGGTGAGAGACAAAGAGCTGCGGGGCGGGCATAGCAAGCCTTCAGGCTCTATGGTTTTTTCTTTTGGGGTTTAGGGTTTAGGGTGTAGGGTTTAGGGTTTAGGGTTTGGGTTTAGGGTTCAGGGATTAGGGATTAGTTTAGGGTTTAGGGTTTCGGGTTTAGGGTTTCGGGTTTAAGTTATGTTTAAGTTATTTCAGGCAATGGCCTCTTTATGAAGGTGTGACTGTCAAAATGGCCCGTAAGAGTAGCAGATTTGGGCAGAGATGGGAAGAGATTCCGTAGAGTAACAGATTTGGGAAGAGATTTGGGAAGAGATTCCGTACACATGTTGTTTAGAGGGCTTGCCTCTTTAGTTCGAGGGCGTTGGGCAAAGCCCAGTTATGACAGGTGGCCTCTTTCAGCTTTGGCCCCCTTTTGTTCAAATACGTGTTTTGGACATTCAAGGGGGGGGGGGGGTGGCCTCTGTAGTTACATGACTTTGGGCGAAAGCCCAGTGTTGTGGCGGGTGGCCTCTTTCAACTTTGACCCCTTTTGCTCAAATATGTGTTTGGGACATCGCAGAGCAAGCAGGGTTTTTACCCAACTCTTCTTGCTCTGCGAAACGGCTTCACAGCCCCTAAAAAGGGTTGTTTAAGGAAACAGAGATGTTTATCCCTTCTGTGCTGGTAACGTAATCGTGGCTCCATAGGGTGTACAAACGCAAACAACATCATATGCGCTCTTCGCGTTTACACTTTCAGAACACTTTAGAAGTAAAAACATATCCCTCGGAAGTTTGTCGTATGTCCCCTCCCTTCGTGCTAGGGCCTGGTGAGGGCCCTAGAAGTTTGTCGTATGTCCCTTCGTGCTCCTAGGGTGAGGGCCGTTTTAAAGTGCAGGCGGGGTATGGGGCCACGATTACGATACCAGCACAGGCTTTTGGAACCGTTTTAAAACGCAGGTTGGCCTTATGTAGGGTTTAGGGTTTAGGGTTTAGGGTTTAGGGCTTAGGGCTTAGGGTTTAGGGTTTAGGTTAGGGTTTAGGGCGACGGGAGGGGACGTGCGACAAACTTCAAGCGCCCCCACCAAACCCTGCGAGCACAAAGGGAGGGGACATACGTGTTCTGAAAGTGCGGTCCCCAAAACGCGGGTGCTATTTGAGTACGCTCGGTCCCCAATAAGCAGGATGCTGGTTGAACACGCTCGGTCCCCATAACTTGGGTGCTATTTGAGTACGCTCGGTCCCCGTAAAGCAGGATGTCCCCAAAACTTGGGCCCTATTGGAGTAAGCTCGGACTGACCCCCCCCTCCGACTCCCCCCTAATTCAAAATGTGTTGTGTATTATGGAGTGGACTCGGGGGACTTACTGGAAGGTACTTTATTACTGGGTTGTATCTACTTCAGAGGCCAAAGGGAGGCCCTGGAACAGTTCTGGTTTGTTCCGGGTACGGTCAGACAGTGTCAAGACAACATGCCCTGGAACAGTTCTGGTCTGTTCTGGAGCAGAAGACCAGGCGCCAGAACAGTTCCAGAACTGTTCTGGAACTGTTCCGCCTTGTTTCGGGATTCAGCACCATTTACGTATTCCCCGGAACTGTTCTGGTTTGTTCTGGAGCATATGAAAACAAGGTTGTTTTTCTTATTATCTTCTGATGTTTTGCATAGTTTTTTGTACTTGTTATTTTGGTGATTTTTTTCTATATATATATTATATATATATATATATATATTATATCACTGTTATGTTGCTATATTGTTATTTTGTTGTATTCTTATCGTGTTATTATAACTTATTTTGTTGTCTTGTTATCGTGTTATTTTGTTATATTGCTATGTTGCGATATTGCTGTAATGTTATATGGTTTTATACTTATCTCACTATAGTCTTCTGTTGTTATATTCTACTATTGTATTATTCATAAATTATATAATTGTAAACGCTTGCGCGCGCCGCCTCGGCAGCCGGGCCGGCCCCAGGACAGGAAAGGAGGAAAGAGGGTTTCGCAGGAAGGAAGGGCAGAGGGGGGGGTGGGGGGGGGGTGGGGGGGGGGGGTGGGGGGGGGGTGGGTGGGGGGGGGGGTGGGGGGTGGGGGGGGTGGGGGGGGGGGGGGGGGGTGGGGGGGGGGGGGGGGGGGGGGGGGGGGGGGGGGGGGTGGGGGCAGGGTGGGGGTGGGGGGAGGGTTTTGAGGCACTCCCCCTGTAAGAGCCGGTTTGCAGCTCCTCCAAGCGATTGGGGGGGGTCCCACGGGGGGGGTGTCTGCTTGTTCCAGACGCTTCTCGGCAGGAAGCCGAGGCGAATTACATGATTCACAACATGGACATTTTGCTCAGGGGACAAAGAGTATCTAAAGGAGTTCTAAGGTCTATAAGTCTATAGCTTACATAGGCTATATAGGCTTTAGGCCTATCCTGCCTCTGGGATGACGGAAGCCCTCTCCGGCGCGCTTTTGGCTCACGAAAGTGCGCCGGGGAGGGTTCTGCTGTCTCAGGGGACAGTGGGTATCCAAAAAGGAGTTCTAAAGTCTATAAGTGTCTAGGCTATAGGTCTATCCTGCCACCTCAAGCCCAGTGAAGAACCCACAGAACCCTCCCTAAAACCTAAACCCTAAACACTGAACCCTAAACCCTGAACCCTGAACCCTAAACCTGAAATCCTGAAGCCGCCAACCTCAAGCCTGAAATCCTGCAACCCCCCACAAACCCGGCGCCCGAAGACCCCCTGGGTCCTTGATAAGGGGACTGCGCCCGCCAAGCCCTCAGCCTGCGACTCCAGGGGGAAAACTGGGCTTCCTCTGGGCTCCCCACAGAACTTTCAGAATAATTCAGCATCATTCAGAGTCCCCCGAGCCCGGGTAGGCCCCCACAACATGGTAACGACATAAGGAACCCCATGGGTTGCTCTGAAAAGCTTGGGGGCACCTGAGGGTGGCTCTCGGGGGTGCCCTAAGCCATACTCTCCCCAAACGGCCTTCGGGTTCAGATGCCTTTTGGCAAAATTGCGATCTTTCACGGTTTAGGGTTTAGGGTTTAGGGTTTAGGGCTTAGGGTCTGGCTCTAACCCCAAACCCTCCAGAACCCTGAACTTGGTTCGGCGCTCGGGTCGGGGCATGGTTTGTCCAGGCTGCAGCTTGTGGGCTTTAGACAATGTCATCCGGAGAGAAATATGAGAAATATGCCCTGTCTCCTAAACCTTACGACGCCGTAGCTGTTTTGCCTTTAGAGCCTAACACCCAGAGTCCCAAAGCTGCTGACTCACTGGAGCCATAGGAGACAGGGTTTAGGGTTTAGGGTTTAGGGTTTAGGGTTTAGGGTTTAGGGTTTAGGGTTTAGGGTCTGACACGTTGCCCCAAGCCCGGTTGAGGGCGCAGAACTGAGGACGAAAGGGACGCAGAGATACCAAGAAGCCTTCAAGTATCTTCAAACCCCGAAAGCCAAAGCTGAGCCTTGTGACTGTCTGCGGCCCTAACCCGAAACCCTAAACCCTGAGCCCTAAACCTTAAACCCTAAACCCTAAACCCTAAACCCTAAACCCTAAACCCTGAGCCCTAAACCTTAAACCCTAAACCCTAAACCCTAAACCCTAAACCCTAAACCCTAAACCCTAAACCCTAAACCCGAAACCCTAAACCCTAAACCCTAAACCCTAAACCCTAAACCCTAAACCCTAAACCCTAAACCCTAAACCCTAAACCCGAAACCCTAAACCCTAAACCCTAAACCCTACTTAACAACTTCGCGAAGAATGGAGAGGCCATCAACTTCACCTCCACGATCTCCTTCGCACTCTGCCCTGGCTGCGGCCTGCACGGGGATGCCCCGGCGTTGGGCCAGCGGCTGGGCTGGGGTTGTCGGTTTAGGGTTTAGGGTTTAGGGCTCAGGGTTTAGGGTTTAGGGTTTGGGGTTTAGGGTTTAGGGTTTATTTAGGGTGTTTTTTGCGGGGGGTTTAGGGGCATCTAGGGGGAGTCCATGAGGGTTTAGCACCCCAACTCTTCACACGTGTTCACTCAAGAACTCAACACATTCAAGTCTTCTGAGCCCCCCAAATCGGCTGAGCGACAAGGATGGCGCTCATCCGCGATGCTATGTTCCACCCGGACCCTCGACTGATCGATTGAGCATAGAGCTCAGGACTTCGCAGGGCTTGGAAACCTAGGCTGCTTGGAACATGCGACTCCTGTTTCCATCCCTTCGCTTGTCTTCATCTCTTTTAGGCGGATGCTACTGAGCTCTGAAAGTGGGGGTGTCATGTAGACGAGTCGGTTAAACCGAGACCCAGGAGCGCTATGGCTACCAGCCACGCAACAACTTGGCGGACAACTACCGGCGGCGGTGGGCTTCCCGCTTGCGCTAGTCCTGAAGGTTGTGGCGAGTCGTAGGGGTTGAGGCTTCAAGGAGCCAAGAAGGACACAAGGGCCCCATTGCGCAGAGTCAATGCAATACCTCAGAGGGTCTTTGCTGGGGTGGTGGCGTGTCTTGACTCAAAGGTCGTTCTGGTGTGTCCGCAGAGCCCTGGGCTCTAGATGCTCCGAAAAATCGAACATCGAAGACTGAAATCCTCCGCGCTGGTGCTCTGCATCCCTGCCATCCCCTGCCCTGGAAGCCCTCCACCATCTCCTAGACCCCCCTACACCCTAAACCTATGCCCTAAACCGCCCTAAACCCCAAGCCCTGCCAAGGTTAATAGCTTCAACACAGCCAACGATGTCCCTTGGCAGCCATTGGAAACAAGGCGAGAACCCATGGACCGGCTGACAGGGTTTTTTTCAGCGTTTTCAGCGGCATCTCTGCATTCTCCCCACACCATTCCGTGATCCCAGTCCTGGGCGGGAACAAAGAAAGGTTTAGGGTTTAGGGTTTAGGGTTTAGGGTTTGGGGTTTGGGGTTTAGGGTTTAGGGTTTAGGGTTTAGGGTTAGGGTTTAGGGTCCATCTTTTGCTTTATCCGATTTCCGAGGCCATGGACTTGAAGGCCAAGTTCTTCGACCGCTACAACTCAGAACGGGCCCCAGCCAGGAGAGTGTATGGTTGAGGGTTTAGGGTTTAGGGTTTAGGGTTTAGGTTTGGCTTGCAAGTGTTACAACGGTTCCAGTGGCTCGGGGTTTCCGAATTCGGTAGAGCTATTCAGCCCGTCAGCCGCAGTCCCCACCCCTCGCTCACCCGTTGAAGGCCCAATTTCCGATCACCTGGAATCCTGCAGGGCACTAGTCGAGGATCCTGAGAATC
>CAJNDS010002223.1:410387-570499 GCA_905221605.1 Symbiodinium natans
GACCAACAAACAACAAACCAACCCAAAACACCAAGCACCCTTTGTTCTCGAGGCGCATGGCCCGATCTTGAGCCAAAAATTGTTCCGGGTTCATTGACCCTTAACCCTTCTACACCAACTCTTCTCTTGAATACAAACTGCAGCTCCGCACTCCCCCTGTCCTAGGATTTCCTAGGACACAAACTGGAGGTGCAGACCTTTGGCCAAAAACTGCCATTAAGGCAGCAGCCAGCTGCTTGGAATGCAAATTGTGGTTTTACGTCATCCAGGACGAATTTATAGCACATTGGCTAAACACCCTTCACTATAGAGAATCTTTTTTACCACCATGATTCTCTTGTCATTGAAGACTCTTAGCCTTCTTCACCACGAACCGTGGTCTTCGCTACGCGAAAAGCTGTACACTCTCTACTATCAGGGATTTCCATACCCTTAATAGTAACCACCATACTTCCAGCACATTGGCTGTTCCAGCGCACGTGTCTCCAGAAAGAGAAAAAACCCATTCCCTCATCGATACCATCCAGTCATCCCTTCTTTTCCTTCCGATGGCCACCGATACTCAGGTGAAGTCGCAGCAAAACATGCTCCAGGTCCGACACTGTAAGAACAGGATCTTGTATGCCCCTCTGAATTGAGGATATCAACCCCTCTCTTTTCGCATCCTCAATAGCTTGGCAGGATTGTCCCAGATCTGCATTCACAGTGGTAGATGACTGTGCTTCCACTTCAGAAGGACGGTTCTTCTCATCCGACGACCACCTCTTCCTTTTTGGGACTTTGACTTTTCTCTTTCATCTTTCCTGAGACGCTTGCCTTGGTGCGCATTCTCGAAGAGGCCTTTTCCCTTCCAGATACCGCCGCATTGGATGCTGATCCACCCTTCTCCATGTTAACCGGCATCTTCTTCGGCTTTGGAACCAGAAGAGTGTATGGATCCTCAATTGCAGCAGTTTTCCTCTTCTTTTTGGCCATCTTCACCTCTTCCTCAACGACAACCTCCGTCTCTTTGGCAGGATCATCCTTACTGGACTCCCTTTCTAGGGACCTCTTTTTGTCCCTTTTTGGATCTCTCTCCTCTTTCATATTGGCTCGCTGGAACCATATCCTCAACTCATCGATCCACTCTTCAACCTCCACCAGTGGAATCTCATGCGACTTCACTATCTCGTGAAGTTCTAATGCAGACAGCATGCCAGTAGTCCACGAACACCATTCTGCGTCTCTCTGGTCAGTGTCTCCATTGAACTTTATCAGCTTAAACACCGGATCCGCCTCCGCGCGGGCCAAATCAGATTTGCCATCTGACAGAAAAGAAATTGCCTCCATTAGCAACTCCATCATCCGGGTATCGTCGTCGTACCCCATGAAATCCTCTTCATCTTCATCATACCGTTCCGGAGAAAGTTCCTTTCCACCACTCCTCCGCGGACCATCCCTTGGGGGCGTCCTTGTAGACCTTGGCCTCTGTTCATTCAGCGGATCACCATGCTCAAAGACACACCTGTCCCCATGACGGCATTTCCCAGACTGAGCAAACTGGATACACCTTACACCAGTTGCATCGTGGGAGAACTTGCAGTCCTCTCCAGCGTAACAGTGTCTTCCAGTCACATAGTATTTGCACCAATACGATTGCAGCACCACTTCATCATTGGAATGAATAAACTTGCAGTCCTCTCCAAATTTGCAGCGATTGTTCCCTTTGGCGAACCAATAACAGATACCTTGCCTCCTTTTCGACAAGCGTTCTGCTTCCAGACGATCCATGGAACAATTCCGCCCTACATGGACATTGCCATGATCTGAAGGACTACCTTTTTCACCCAAGGTGCTATCAATGTTTGATGCATCAAGAAGAGCTGGAAAACCTGGTCTTGGTCCTATCACCTTCATGATTGGTTTCCCACCAGCTCCTGAGCCATTCTGAGATGATCCAAAGACATTGAACACTTTCAAGAAGGCCTTTCTAGTGCCGATCTTCCGCACCTTGTTGATTGGATGTTTCATTGCTCCAACCTTGGATCCAGGTAGATTTGTACGACACAACCTCCTGTAACCAGCTCTATATCCCTTTTTCCAAAGAGCCATAAGAATTCTAGAGGCAGTAACATTCTCCACCTCTACCCTCTCGGACTGTACCTCACTTTCCGGAACAAGCCCATTCAACCCATCCACATCTGAAGACCTTTCCATCTTTTTTGACATCACTTCGTCGAGATAATCTTCAGAGATCCAGGGTAAATTCCTCTTAGAGGAAAAATCGTCACCATTGTCCGGTCCTTCACCAGGATACCCCTTCGTGCTGTCAAAGATCCTACTCGTAGTGCGGTCCTGCGTAGAGAAATCCCAGTTGGGAACAACACGAGAATACACCGACCACAAGAACATTCTGGTGCCAGCCAATCTTGATGAACCGCTGGATGTCTCCTCTTCTGGAGAAACTTCTGGCGCTTTGCCATCACTTCCAGCATCACCAATTGTCTCGCTTCCTTCATCTTCAATGGGAATAGGGGATTCATTGATCCCTTGCTCAGATACCGCATCTTGTTGTTCGGGGATCTCCAGCACCATCCCTGAAGGATCCACTTCCTCATCAGCATCGTCGTCCATTCTTCTCCAGAGAACCTCCAATTGATCAGCACACGTCGCCGCCTGAAGGAACTCCATCATTTGGTCCCTCCCGTGCTGCCAGAGAAATTCTGAATTCACCACTATCCCTTGGCCTCCTAGTCTAAGGAATGGAGCAACCAGGTTGGCTACCCTTGCCATAAGTTCCACATGAACTTCCATGCCTGGACTGCGACTCCAATCATAGGCTATTGCCTCCATAGCAGTTCCAAACTTTTCAGTATTTCTGAATTCCTTTTCCAGGCCAGGAGAAAGCAGTGCACCCATCACCGAAAGAGGATAATTTCCCACCACCGGCAAGCACGGATCTTCATGGAACGAATGATGCAAATCTCCGTAGTGTCCTTGATCTCCTTTCAAAAAGGAGTCTCCCAGTGTTCAACTGGGCATTCAGTTCATCCACTTGAACCATTTCAGCACATATTCTCTGAGCTGCAGTCGCTATTGCCGGCCAGATAGCACGATCTGCCAACCCACGACGCGTAACCCAAACAGTTGTTGCCGACTGAATCAGTGTACCAGGGTCATATGCCATGACCACCAATGCACCATCATCCATTCTCTGATCAGCATCGTCTTCCAGTGCCAGGTTCAAATCCTGTTCGCTTGCACCTTCAGATGACATGCTAATAACCAAATTTCGATCCATTTTATTGGACCCCTTCTGATAGTCCTTTTGCCCCACAGGCAACTTGCCGACAGCAACCTTCCAATAAATCCGATTCAGAAGGCCTTTGGTAGCAGCAATTGCTGATCATCGGCCCCCACTTCACCGGAAGAACATCCCGGAATCGTACTGCTCCTTCCACCTTCTCCTTCTTTTTGGTCAGTCTCCTCGCCAGGAATTTGTACTGCTCCTTCCAGCGCCGTCTCCTGTCCAGCCACATCTTGCCCAGGTAGAACTTGAGCGCTTTCAGATACATTCACCTGTCCAGCAACACCTTGCCCAGGTAAAACCTCATCTGTGGAGCCCACCGCCAGCGAACCAACTATAACTGAGCCATCCCTTGCTCTTTTTTGAGACTGCTCAGTTGGACGAGAAGGTTGTGGTAGCGAAAAAACTTGAGAAGTCACTTCTTGGCGGGTCTCCCCCCGCGACGCTTTGTCGCGCTTTTCGCCAAGGTGAACCGATTTTTTCTGCCCATCATTGGAGCTTGAAGAACCAGTACGTGGAGCATTGCCACGCGTCACAGTTCTTTTTGAATCCCTTTCTTGCAAAAAGATTTCCCGCAGGCGTCGAGCGCTGTTGGTTTCTTCCTCGCTCGAATCACCTGAGGAATCAGCATAGGAGACCAGAACCCCTGTCTGATCATCATCGTCCACCAAATCTGCCCACGCTCGGCTGAATGGGTGCGACAAACCACCACGAGGCTTTACTGGTTCCAGCGGCTTCGGCTTTTCCACCACTTCCGCCGGCTGCGCACGCCGTTGTGAGCGTGAGCGTGGCACCAGTCGCACCTGTTTTTTATCCAGCAAGGGCCTTCCCCTTCTAACAGGGTTCGATCTTGACCTACCCACCTTTGTTGGCGGATTCACCGGTGGCATTCCAACTCCCACCAATCGCAACTTCTGCACGCACAACGGGGACCTCTGTGCCAGCGTCCAAGCGTCATGGTACTTGCCTGTGTCGAAAATCTCTCGATAAGACCCTCGTGGCATTTCCTTTGTACCAGGACCTTCAGCTTCACGCACTTGAGAGATAGTTCTCACCCCACCTCTTCCAGCGTCACGGCTTCCAGAAGATTGTTGCACACGTACTGCTGCGTTGGTAGAAACAGCCATACCCGGCGACATTGGCCGGTAATGGACACCACCCACCAATTGCAGAATTTTGCAGGCCGTCACCTTGTTAACCCCTTTTTCCATCAAGTCCTCCACAAAGATGTACTCTTGTAGCTCTTGGACCGTGGTCACACCAAGCTTGATCATCACCTCACTTACGTGGGGCGTATACACCCACAAGTGTTGGTTGCGAGCCATCCAATTTTCTATTGGCTCTTCTGGATTCTGAAGACGTACAGTGGTAGTCTCTGCCACCGAATCCTTGTGTACATCTCCATCTGTTCCATCCAGCGTATCAACCTCACCTGTTTTCTTTGACACATTGGTCATTTGCAACGCTTGTGGTGCTGAGGACGATGAAGATTCAGCTCCCCCACTCGCAGGTGGCTGAAAAGTGCTCCTGTCCGAAATCTCCAATCCTCTCTCTCTTTCAAACCGGACCTGATTGGCCACATGTACCAAGTGTTTCAGGTGCGCCAGCCGCTCATCTGACATCTCGTCGTGGGAAAATCTGCAGGAATTGAACCGCTTATGGCAATGTCCTCTGAGGTAATAATCGAAACAGCAATGGTGGAACCCCGCGTCCCTTAGTGCCTTCCTGGAAGCATTGTCCCAAGCTTTGCCGGGTTCCCAAGTCCCTTCCAATGCTATGTCATCGTCGTGAAGATACCTGCATGTAGTCCCATATTTACAACCACCTTGATTGTAATACAGACACAGCCGACTTTTTGGCTCACCCAACGTAGGTTCACCCTTTGATGCACCTTTACCAAAGTTGTACTTGGCCTGGAAGGCTGAATCCTCCCGCTCCTGCTGTGCCTCATCCACTGTGCCTTCCTCTGTAGGAGGGTCACCAATGTTCCCATCCTCATCTCCAGCTTTTTGGTTATTCTTTGGCTCAGTTGGTCCACCTCCTGGCCAACCTTCACCATACCGACGATGTTCATAGGAACACTCATCTCCATTGCGACACCTTCCCTGATTGAAGAACTTGCACAGCTTGCTGTATCCAGGTGACACAGTCTTTGGAGTCATGTGAGCCTTTTTGTACTGATCAGGATCCATATAGGCTTCCATTGGCCTGTTTTCCCTCTTACTCATCACTTCGATTGCACCATCAAGCTCCTGCAGAAATCGCCTGGTATCCAACCACAGCTCGTTCCAAAGCTCATCTTTCCCTTGGCTTAGCAACATTGCCACCGTTTCACCCACGACTGGTCCACTAAATCTCCTCTTCTTGCGTGCCAGTTCGTAGAGCGCGTTGTGGTACTGCTTCCGGGAAAAGGTGATTGTTTTTTCCAAACCTGCACATTCTGTCCCATCGGGCTTCCAACCATCACTTTGCAAGATGCTGTATGCACGCCGAGCCTTAGTGTTCAGGAATGTATGATCTGCGACACACTCCATAGTCTCGTCAATTGGACGCCTCAGCAACATCCCAGTGATTTTGCCCACATAGGCCTTATCTATTGTTTCATCTTCCAGGAGATTTCGATAGATCTTTTCTCCATAGAGCTGCCTCTGCTCAGCTTCCTCTTGTTCCTTAGAGGATATTTTTGGATCGGCAAACCACTCACGGGACTGCCGTTCTTCCGACTTCCAGTCCCATTGACCGTCGGAACCTTGGTACCATTGACCAGTCTGCCATGAGCCTGTCCACCATGTACCCCAGCCGCTGTCTTTCCATTTGCGCAGCGCCGAAGAGGAGTCCTCCTCATCCTCCTCCTCCAAAACCAGGAAGGTATCCAAGATCACGGTACCATCATCATCCACTCTTTCCACTGTTCCATTGACCGTGTCACCAATTTTGAAAGCATGTGTATCTTTCCCTTCCGCAGGAATCAACACGTCTATATCGCCATGGTCCAAAAAAGCTCCATGTACATTGATGCAGCGCACTAGACCATTGATCCGATCTCCCTTTTGGTAGAAATGCTTCCCAGGTGTATCCAAGGCTCCCTCTTTGGGCACTTTCTTCGTTGGTTCTTCAGAAACCGGAATTGTTTCTTCGGCTCCCGGAACGTCCCTTGGTTCCACCTTGGGGGCAAACTTCTTGTCCTGCTCCACGAGTCCCACAAGCTCATCCACCTTGTGCTCCTGGAGGTCAGAACCATCCTCTTTTCCAGCCAATGGCTTTGCCTCATCCGTTACAGCTCGCTCGGTGTCGACTTCCGGCAAGCATTCAGATGGCAACACTTCTCCCTTCCTGGGAGTGGACCCACCATTGGAGTCCTTTTTCAAACCTTCTGCAGCAGGCAAATTTTCTTCCACTACAGGGTTATTGGATTGGTCATCCGCGGTAGGCATATTTTCTTCCACCGCAGGCTCCTTTGGCTCCATGGTTTCCAAAAGAGAATCACCACTGTCGTTGACCGCAGCTGCCACATTGGCTCCGGTGTAGCCTTCGCCATTTCGTTCCTCGCTGCTAACTTCAGGCTGCGCCAGTGCGTCCACCTGTGAACCTCCATCATCAGCTGCTACGGAGACCTACGCCCCATTGTTGCAGTCATCCGCGGAACGTGACACCATATGCGCCTCAACCCGTGCTTTTTCTGCACTCCAGGTACTATCTGGCACATTGACCCGCGCTTCATTGGCGCTCCAGGCCTCATCTTCCCGATCAACCGTGTCTCCAGCAGTTTCAGAAGTTATGGCAGAACTCTTGGCACCAGACGAAGAGACCTCCTCAGTCGTAACGCACGATTTTTTCCCTCCGTCATCCAAATTTCCAGGACCACTTCCCAGAACGACAGGTACCACATCCACCACTCGCTCTTCTGCAGCCGACACAGCTCCAAACTCCGCATTGGGCATTTTTTCTCCTGGATCCACAGATTTCACCGCTGCGTCACCCTCAGAAAGCGCTTTGCTTCTTTTCTGATCCAGGTGTCCTCCAGCCATGTTCTTTTGGATCCCAGAAATTCTGTCCTCCCTCGTGGAACCCGAGGTCTCAGCAGCGTTACTACCCCTAAGACCGCTATCCCCGACAGTAGAGGAAAAATCCTTTTCTATCAAACTATCGACACTACCCTGCAAGGCCCTGATGGACTCAGATGACGGAGTCGACGTTGTAGAACCCAGTTCCGGCAGTGGGACAGAAACCTTGTTCTTCCCTTTTTCCTTAACCGAAACAGTAGCCCGTCCATCTGCCATCGCCTCTCCAGCAGTGTTGATGAACCCATCTGGGCATTCCCATTGAGCCCTCTGAGTAGCAATGTTGTAGTAGTACGGTCGACCGTCTTGAAAATGCATCTCCCATTCAGAATCGACCATAGGAGCTTCGCTTCCCTTCAGGAAGGAATCTGCTTCCAGCCGCAATTGCTCCAGTTGAGCGTTCTCTTGCTCACGCTCCTCCTGAATAACGGCCTCCAGCTCCAAAATCTCCTCTGGATGCATCTCCCTCACTTCCTGTGGCTCCTGTACCTTTTTTCCAGCTGAACCACTTGAAGAACGAAGGTCACCACCGTCCATACTGCCTGGCCCATCAGAAATCTTGTTCTTTACCTTCTCCAATAGAGCCACCTCACCACTCAGTTCAGTCTGCGTTTCTTGACTGACCATACTTGAAGACGAAGACGACGCCGTAGTAAAGCCGTGCTTCAGCATCACGCGCAACACCGTCGCTTCCAGCTCTACATCCATACAGCCAGTTTCATCCCAGTTCCTTTTTTCACCAGGCTTTGGCGATACAGAAACAGCACGTCCTTCAGCTTCAACATTGCTAACCATATCCACATTGGGATTCATACCCACATTGGGGCCTTCTGCAACCAAGGCTTCTTCCAGATGTTCTTCAGCGCCAGGCATTACCTCTTCCAGCACCGCCCTTTCACCCAGAGACTCAGCTGCACCATTTCCAGCTCCACCATTCTGACCACCATCCGAAGAAGGCTGGAGCCATCGCTTGGGAGAAGGCATTGCTTCTTGATCCCAAAAACCTTGAGAGAACACCCGACCGCAGGGGGCCTAAGTTGGGCTCATAACCTACGGGGGGCAACCGAAGGAGGACAGGGAACAAAACAGTCAACCCCAACAGAAGCCCTTGATCCCCTGGACCAACAAACAACAAACCAACCCAAAACACCAAGCAATGGCCCGATCTTGAGCCAAAAATTGTTCCGGTTCATTGACCCTTAACCCTTCTACACCAACTCTTCTCTTGAATACAAACTGCAGCTCCGCATAGGGTTTAGGGTTTCGGGTTTCGGGTTTAGGGTTTGGGGTTCAGGGTTTAGGGTTTATTTTAGGGTTTAGGGTTTCGGGGTCGCAGGGTTTCATTGCAGGAGCACCTGAGTGCAGCGCTGAGATTTAAAGCTTCACAACCTGCTGTTTGATGGCTTACACAATTTCGGAATGTAGGGTCGGAGTTTGAACTTCGGCAAAAGACTTATTATATCTGCACATTCCTGCCAGTTTTACCTTGCATGTATGTTGCATGCCACTTGGAGGCACCGGGGAGTACCCACAAAGTAGCTGGATGGAGCTCACAGGTTTAGGGTTTAGGGTTTAGGGTTTAGGGGTTTAGGGTTTAGGGTTTAGGGGGTTAGGGGTTTAGGGTTTGGGGTTTAGGGTTTCGGGTTTAGGGGCATTTGCACATCAGCGAACTGCCCTACGAAGCAAGGCCTCTCACGAAGTTAGCTAGGCGTCGCTCACGGAACAGTGCCGCACGCTGCAGGCAGAAATGGTTCCGTTTCGAAGCCCCTTCATGCTCCATCCGAAACGGCTTCTGAAGATTTTGAAGGCTAAACGGCTCTCCAAACGAAAGGCCCCGAAGAAGGCTCCAGAATCCTCAAGACTACGCGGAAGGCTTCAAAAAGACACCCGAACCCTAAACCCCAAACCTTAAACCCTTTTAATCCCTAAACCCTAAACCCTAAACCCTAAACCCTAAACCCTAAACCCTAAACCCTAAACCCTAAACCCTAAACCCTAAACCCTAAACCCTAAACCCGAAACCCTAAACCCTAAACCCTAAACCCTAAACCCTAACGCCCTGGTAGGCGTATGGAGGACGCAGCCTGGATGTCGAGGAGCCCTTAGTTGATGAGGCTCTTTTACGCCTTGAGGGTGCCGGATCCTCAAAATGAGGGTGGGAGGTTCAGGGTTTAGGGTTTCGGGTTCAGGGTTTAGGGTGTACGGTAAGCAGTTTAAGTACTATGCTGCGCATTGGGGGTGGCGGGGGTGGGGAGGGGTGGGGAGGGGTGGGGAGGGGTGGGGAGGAGGGTGGGGAGGGGGGGAGGGGTGGGGAGGGGTGGGGAGGGGTGGGGAGGGGGGGGAGGGGTGGGGGGGTGGGGAGGGGTGGGGAGGGGTGGGGAGGGGTGGGGAGGGGTGGGGAGGGGTGGGGAGGAGTGGGGAGGGGTGGGAGAATAATACGGACGCCCCTCGGCCCCCGAACCCCCACGCTTTCATGTAGGGCTGCCAGGTTGCTTGAAGAGGCATCATGTGCCATCCAGAAAAGTTTACTTGAACAAAGAACCCATAGGTATCCTTTCCAAGTCGGATATACCAACGTTGATGTGGGGGTTCCCCCCACCCCCCCACCACCCTGCTTTTTGAAGCCTTGCAAGCTTGCTTTTCAACACGTCATGCCATTGCGAAGCTTGCCTTACAATGCAGTATGCCATCACGGCGAAGTGCCAAACACACTTCTTGGAATCTTATCCTGGCTCGTCATACCCAGCGTTGCAATCTATTCCAAGCCACTGGTGCACCGTGGTGTTTTCAAATAACACGTGCTGCTTGAAAAGGACACCCAGCAAACAAGCTTCACAAGCCTGCCCAAGCCAGTGAAGCAAGCAAACGTCCTTCAACAGAATAGTTAACATGACGTTGCTTTGTTGTAGGTTGCTGAACTGAGAACTCAGACTTTGTAAGACATCATAGTATACCCGACAGGTTGTGGAAAGTGGCACTTATCAACTAATCTTGAACTTCCTTGTGCGGTTATGCAGTGGGCATTCTGGGAAGCATACTGGATTGTGAAGTGGGCTTAGACCGAGTGTTCTGCCTGCAAGCCGGGGTCCGGAAAGGGGGTTCGGCCATGTTGAACGTTAGGCAGGGCTAGTATTTGTGGGAAGAGGTATGGCCAAGATGTTCAGGGTTTGTAGAACTGGTTAGTGCTTCGGCGAAGGAGCTCTGCCTGCCGCAGCCGGACCTCGGGGAAGCATTTCTTCTCTCTCTCTCTGTCTCTGCCTGTGGAGACACATCAAAGTTTAGAATTCACTTTACAGGCTTGGATCTCGGGGCTTGAGGGCATCGGACTCTGGACATCTTTTTGGACTTTAGTCATCGTTAGGTCTTCAGTTTTTGGTTGCAGGGCTTTCAGGCTTTCCAGAGCTTCAGAGTGTTGGGGACGCGGGTGGGGAGGAGCATTTGGACCGCTAGGAGGGGCTTCCGCAGTGTCGTCTGCTAGTCCATATGGCTCAGCCCTGAACCCTGAAACCCTGAATCCGAAATCCCAAGCCCTAAAGCCCAAGCCTCCCCAAGCCAGAACTCCCATGAGCTGATGGTTGCGGGGGTACTTGGACACCAACCCTGGTTTAGGGTTGAGGGTTGAGGGTTTAGGGAACAAGTTTCTCGCTTTCAGGTCTGAGTAGCGCTCTTGTGTCAGGTGCTGATGAGGGGACTGGGGGCAGAGTTTAGGCTTCGGGGTTCCGGCAGTTGCGAGTCCTGAGCCTTAAGCCTACCCTAAACCCTAAACCCTAAACCCTAAACCCCAAACCCTAAACCCTAAACCCCAAACCCTAAACCCCGAAACCCTAAACCCTAAACCCTAAACCCAGTATCGACTCAAAGTCTCCAGCAGAGCTAAACTCCAAACCCTTCCCTCAACCCGGAGTCGAACTTGGACCCCTTAGGATGTACCCCTAAGAGGTCCCCTTTCTATTCTCCTGATTTTGGCCCTTCTATTCCCCTTAAAGGATCTTTGCGAAAGGTTCCCAAACCCAAAGGGTATTAGGGTTTAGGGTTTAGGGTTTAGGGTTTGGGGTACAACCTTCGAGGAGTGAGGTAGAGTCCCATGCGCAGGACACAGTTCCGCTGTCCCCTCTGGGCTACAACCTCATCAACGGCCTGCACAACCAAGGCGACCGGGCTGCGTCTTATTGGGAAGACAAGCCCTAAACCCTAAACCCTAGACCCTAAACCCTAAACCCTAAACCCTAAACCCTAGACCCTAAACCCTAGACCCTAAACCCTAAACCCTAGACCCTAAACCCTAAACCCTAAACCCTAAACCCTAAACCCTTAACCCTAAACCCTAAACCCTAAACACCCAAAACAATGCTTGGGGTGTTTGGTCCTTTTGTGGTTCGGACTTGGGGTGCCCGGGAATGGGGGCGCATGAGAGTCACGAGGAGGAGAACTTCCCTCCAGTTCATTCCGGGCGTCAGGGGGGAGAAAAGAAAAATATATATGTATATATATATATATATTAGCATATATATATATATATCTCTCTCTCTCTCTCTCTCGCTCTCGCTCTCGCTCTCGCTCTCGCTCTCGCTCTCGCTCTCGCTCTCTTCGCCATCTTCCGGAGTGCGTGGAGGACAGTATGCTCCCTCCAGGACGGCATGGCCGACTGTACGTCTAGACACCCCGAGGAGCAGAAAATCCGGACGCCGTGCAAGTCCTTGCGACTCAACCCGTGACTCAATGGTTTATACGGCCCTAAGCCACGCGAACTCCCCAAAAAGAAGTCAGTGAACGCAAAAGACAAGTAGGAAGTTTGGCAACTCTAGGGGCGCAGGGGGGGGGGGGGGGGCAGGCAAGATGATCGCCTACTTGGCTCGAATGGCAAAGCTGCGGACTCAGTGATACAGCAACAGGCTTTTCGGTTGAGGCTTTAGGCTTTAGGGTTTAGGGGTGCGTGTGCAGCTTCGAGGTTAAGCTTGCTTGATGGAAGGATGTTGGTGATGCAGTGTTTGGGGTTCCGGGTTTTGGGATCCATGGCAGTCTTGCCGGACCCGCTGTCACGGAACACAAAGCAGATTCGCGTGACCGAAGGCACCACACAGGCCTTGGCACAGGCATTCTTCTTGGCGTCGTGTTGCATTGCAATGATGCCCGCTGTGCTCAGTTGGAACTAAGTTCTGCAGATGCTGGGGTTCGTACGTTTTGGGTGTGCGGGTTATGTAGAGGTTTTGAGGCTTTAAGCATTCAGCACCACTCCGCACGGAAATCTGGAGTCTGGAGGGTTGCGGGGTTGTAGGGGTCTGCCAGCACTTCGCGCCCGTCCAGACTCCACCCAAGTGCCGGCACGCTACTCCAAGACCCAGGGCTCAAACCTCCAGACTAGGACTTAGAGCTCAGGGGCTTGGGGTCTTCGGCTAGGCTTTCCTTGGCGATTCGAGTTCCCAGGCACATGGGCGCCCTGATCGTGGACAGGGTCGGCCTCGCTGAGTTCGCCAACATCTACCTCGAGCACACAGGCACCTTCGCGTCGATTTAGGGTTGGGGTGGGCCGGTTTAGGGTTTAGGGTTTAGGGTTTAGGGTTTAGGGTTTAAAGGGCTCTTCCCTTTTTAGAACAGAGAGAGGGGGGATGGCGTTGCTGGTGGACAAGACCAAGACAATGATGATAGTCCTCGCAGGCGCTTCGGGTCTGAGACTTGAGAGATGCTTTTTCACCTCTGTTCTAAAAAGGGAAGAGCCCCCCTAAACCCTAAACCCTAAACCCTAAACCCTAGACCCTAAACCCTAAACCCTAAACCCTAAACCCTAAACCCTAAACCCTAAACCCTAAACCCTAAACCCTAAACCCTAAACCCTAAACCCTAAACCCTAAACCCTAAACCCTAAACCCTAAACCCTAAACCCTAAACCCTAAACCCATAAACCCTAAACCCTAAACCCTAAACCCTAAACCCTAAACCCTAAACCCTAAAGCCTAAACCCTAAACCCTAAACCCTAAACCCTAAACCCTAAACCCTAAACCCTAAACCCTAAACCCTAAACCCTAAACCCTAAACCCTAAACCCTAAACCCTAAACCCTAAACCGGCCAAGCCCGCCAGGTCCGGGCTTCGAGTTTGCCGACGTGGCCGCCATCTCGGAGGGTTTTGGTTTCTTCTACGGTCGGGTCGTGTGAAGCGTTTTTTGCATCTTCGGATGAGTTGCAAGGTAGGGTTTCGGGTTTATGGTTCAGGGTTCAGGGTGCAGGGTTTAGGGTTTAGGGTTTAGGGTTTAGGGCTTAGGGCTCAGGGTTTAGGGTTTAGGGTTTAGGGTTTAGGGTGGGTCAGGGCTCGGTGTGGCTCTCCGTTTTCTTTCCCTGGGCAATCAGGGCTGATGGTGGGGGATGTAGGTTTCGCCAAGATCAACCCTCAACACCCTAAACCCTCAAGCCTAAACCCTTAACAATAAACCCCAAACCCTAAGCCCTAAGCCCTAAGCCCTAAAGCCTGAACCCTAAACCCTACTCGTACCTGCAGATGTGTTAAGACTTGGTCGACTCCGATGTAGGAATTTTTAGGGCGCCTTGGGCATGCAGGGTATAGGGTTTGGGTTTAGGTTACAGTTTCGGGTTTAGAAATTAGCTTGCGGGCTGTGGCGCTTTATGGTGCAAGCCTCACGGCCCCCCCCCCCCCCCCCCCCCCCGACAAAAAAAACTTCAAGATGGGAAGTATCAACGAAGCCCTGCATCCTAAACCCCAAACCCTAAACCCTAAACCCTAAACCCTAAACCCTAAACCCTAAACCCTAAACCCTAAACCCTAAACCCTAAACCCTAAACCCTAAACCCTAAGCCCTAAGCCCTAAGCCCTAAGCCCTAAGCCCTAAACCCTCAACCCTAAACCCTAAACCCAAAGCCCTCAGCCCTAAGCCCTAAACCCCAAACCCCTCAGACTCTGGGCGCAACAACACCGGCGCGAAAAGCCCCCTCAGACTCACCGGACAGCTTTAACAAATTTGCATCCGAGTGTTACAATCCATGAACCCTAAACCCTAAACCCTAAACCCTAAACCCTAAACCCTAAACCCTAAACCCTAAACCCTAAACCCTAAACCCTAAACCCTAAACCCTATACACTAAACCCTAAACCCTAAACCCTAAACCCCCTAAACCCTAAACCCTAAACCCTAAACCCTAACCCCGAACCCTAAACCCTAAACCCTAAACCCTAAACCCTAAACCCTAAACCCTAAACCCTAAACCCTAAACCCTAAACCCTAAACCCTAAACCCTAAACCCTAAACCCTAAACCCTAAACCCTAAACCCTAAACCCTAAACCTTTCGCTGAAATTCCTGAGTAAACTTCTGAGTCCCACAGCCCGCAGCAAGGTCAAAGACATGCACCAATCCCCATGGTTGCGCCCCGGCGTCGAATGGTTCAGGGCTTAACCCCAAATCCCTGAAGCATAATAAAAACCCCTAAACCCGAAACACTAAAACCCCATTTTCTTTGGTTGTGTCAGGCTTTTGTGCTTTCTGATCAAGACGCAAGAGGTTCTCAAGAGGTTCAAGAGGCTTTCTGTGGTGCTCAGGGATCGAGGAGAGGCCCTAAATCCTTTCACCCTAAAGAGTGACACCGGGCCCACTTAAGAGGTGCTTCGGAAAAGCGATAGGAAAGGATGGGCTTGTTGGCCTTTGGGGGCTTCTTGTGGCAGTTGTTTTGCTGCCTGCTTTTTCGCACCAATGAGGACTGTAGAAGTTGAGTGATTGAGGCAAAGATCCAGGGTTTCGGGCTTTTCGGCTTTACGAGCTTCGGGCCCTTCGCTCTTCGGCTTCCCATCGTCTTCCACCTGAAACGAGAGAGTTTGTAGGAGTTGTCATAGAACTGGTAGAAACTTGCGAAACAAGGAAGATTCAGCTTAGATCCCTGACCCTTTGTGGCCAGCATTGCCAAGCCTCCCTCGCAAAAGCCCTTCAAAGCCCCCGAACCCATTTCTTCAGCTCGACACCATGCAGTTCATGGCTGTCCTGTCAGTCCTGTAAGTAGAACAGCAAGCTGGCCTCCTAGCATCTTCTAGCTAGGGCTGCGGGCTTGGTTTCTAGAGGGTTGAGGCTTGTCACCCAAGCTCCTGAAACCCAAAGCCCAAGACGCAGGAAGATTGACGCACGCGCGGCCTGCGTCTCCAATCCGAATGCCTCAAGACAGGAAGTGCAGGCGTGGTTTAGCGGCGTGTTGGGTTTTTGAGAGTTTAGGGAGCTCAGGGTTAGGGGGGGTTGAGGGGCTTGGGGCACAGACAGACACAGACACAGACACAGACACAGACACAGACACAGACACAGACACAGACACAGACACAGACACAGACACAGAGACACAGAGACACAGACACAGACACACAGACACAGACACACAGACACAGACACACAGACACACAGACACAGACACACAGACACAGACACACAGACACAGACACACAGACACAGACACACAGACACAGACACACAGACACAGACACACAGACACAGACACACAGACACAGACACAGACACAGACACAGACACAGACACAGACAAGACAAGACACACACACACACACACACGCTCACACGCTGCCTGGGCAATACGCTGACTGACTTTGAAACCGCAACCCTTGATTGCAAAGGAGGCGATTGCCTGGGGCGCGGGCCTCGAAAGCGCAAATGACTTCTGAGGGGTTTTGTGACTTCTAGTGGTGCAGCTTATTCCCTAAACCCCGAATTCTGATCTGATCCTGGACATGATGACGAAGGTCTAAGGGCATGTAAATGTCTATGGGGGGTTTGCGATACACAATAACCCCGCTTAGAGACCCCCCCAAGAAATAGGACCCAAGGTCCCCCCCCCCCCCCCCGTACTTGGGAAACCTCATTTAGCAAATGAAAAAATGCATCAACAATACGTTTTGTACATATATATGTGTATACATATGTAAATGTCGTATATATATATATAGACACATATATATACATATATATACATATATATATACACATACATATATATATATATATATATATATATATACATATATATATATATATACATGTATGTATATATATGTATACCCATATATATATATATATAGATATATGTACGCATATTTGTATTTATGTATTTATACATGCGTGTTTGTGTGTGCATGTTCTTTTCTGGAGAGTGGAACTAGCAATATCTTGCCCTGAAGGACGCGTTGCTGGTTTTGAACATTAGTGTCCGAACCCTGAACACCTTGAATGATGAATATAAACCCTATAGAAGTTCCGTCTCAGCCCTCTGTACTTGCAAGAGTGCAGGGTGGAGACTTGGCGAGATGTTGGGTTTCTCACAGCTTCTTCTGGGGCCTTACAGCGTGCACGGGGCAGTGCTTTGGAGGGTGTAGGCGGGGTTTTCCCTGCTCAGGAGCAATATACTCTCAGGTAAAGGAGAAAAGGGATGATAAGGAGCGACGAGTGTTTTTGAAGCTCAGGGCTTGCGATACTTGGCTTAGTAGTAGAGTAGGTAACCTTTAACCTTTTTGGGGTAATATATTCCCCTTATAATCCCAAAGGTTAACCTTTAAAAGCCCTAGGTACTGGACAACTAAGTTGGGGTTCCGCAGCTTTTGGGTGTGGGGCCACCCATCCCGAGGTTGCAAGCACCTACGCATCTTCAGCTGCGACGACATCGACAAAAGCTGCCAAAGTGACACTGGTCTGGGTTGAACTAGGGTTTAGGGTTTAGGGTTTAAGGGTTTCGGGGTTAGGGTTTAGGGTTTAGGGTATAGGGTTTAGGGTATAGGGTTTAGGGTTTCTGGCTTGGCGACCTGGCCTCCTATTCAGGGTGCCCGCGACCCGAGTTCTAAACACCACGAAGCGCTCAAGGCTCCGCCCTAAACTCTCTGTGGTGCTTTACAGTAACTTTAGATCCTTAGCCTTTTTTTGGGTTTATTGGGTTTCTTGAGAAAGCCGCCAAAAAATTTAAATTTATTGCTACCCTGCTCAGTGCAGCCAAGAAACCTTGTTTTTCCATGACGTGTCTTCTCCACGACGGAGCTGAGCAACCTCCATTGAAAACCAAACGGCGCACAAAACGCCAAAAGCACCAACAATGCAGCTTTGTAGGGTTTAGGGTGCAGAGATGTACAGTAGAAAGAGCGTTGCATGTGCTTAATGCCCCAGCCGAATAGCCAAGGACGTTTTCGCCAAAGGCGATTGGGTTCCGGGCCCAGTGCACAGGGCTTTCTGGATGGTTTAGTGCGATATACTACTATTTGCTGAAGAACCGCAAGAAATGGAAGATAATACTCCCTTTGCTACCCTTATCAGGAAGAGTCGCAAGAAAGCAATTTTGATGTCTTTGGGGGGTTCTTAAGCAAGCAAATAGTACGCAGGGTTTCAGGGCTTCGGGAGCTTTAGAGCTTTAGAACGGTATCTTCGGGGCTGCGCGTGCGCCTTGGATCGTTCCCGGGTTGCAAGGTTCTGGTGACAAGGTTGTGGTTCGGTCGCCCCCCCCCCCCCCCCAACCTTCCATTGCCTTAGGGATTTGAAAAGTTAGATTTTGGGGTTTAATCAGGGTTTTAGGGTTTAGGGCTTCTTGAAGCCTTGCAGTGGGCCGGGCTGACAAGGGAGGTTCCAGTTTAGGGGTGTGCAGTTTGTAAGGTTTGCCATGACAGCGAGGCTCTAGGACCTTAACATGGCTTGATTTTAACCCTAAAGCCTAAACCCTAAACCCTAAACCCTAAACCCTACACCCTACACCCTACACCCTACACCCTACACCCTACACCCTACACCCTACACCCTAAACCCTAAACCCTAAACCCTAAACCCTAAACCCTAAACCCTAAACCCTAAACCCTAAACCCTAGACCCCTGAACCCTAAACCAGACATGCACTGTGAGCCCCCTTTTTAAAGGGGTTTCGGAGGTTTGAAGGGCTCTAAGGTTAAGCTGCTTCATGTCCCGGCAGCCAGGTCTTCAGCCGCTACTATCGATACACGTTGCACGAGTCCAGCGCACTGGAGCAGTGTCACCTGATGCCACAGGTTTGGGTTTGGGTTTTTGGGTTTAGGGTTTAGGGATAGGGTGTGCCCGGGCCGATACCCCCTTTAGACTTAGACCTCCAAACCGAACGAAGCTGCGGCGTCGCTTTGAGGGCTGTCGGCAAGGGTTAAGAAATCAGATTCGTTTGCCGTATGCTACGATGCGCTTCGGTGCCGCTGGAGAGACCTCCGGAAGACCTCGAGATGGGAAGAGCTGTCCCCAAGTTGCTCGAAGCCTCCAAGAAAGGCTCAAGAGAGCCGTCGCAAAAACCCCGTAAGCCATACATGAAACACACTATGCGCGCCCTCTGCCGTTCTCTTATCCGTTTTCATGTGCCTCCTGAACCTCCCTTTCTTTTAGGACCCGGGCTTTAAAAGTGGTCAACCTGGGCCCCCTGCGCCTTCCCTCAAAAGTCATTCCTCCAGACTGCCCCTGCAAGGATGTCGTGAACACAAGCCTACAAAGGAAAACTCTGTGCAAAACGATCAGACTCCAACCCCCAGCCCCACAAAAGGCAGCTTTGGGGGCGCGGCGACTGGGTGGCAAGGGCAGTTTGCAAGGTGTGTAGGCTTCGGGCGTTAGGGTTGTGGGAGTATGGATTGGGTTCAGGTTTGATGGGTTTCGGCTTGATTTCAAGGGGCGTTTTCTCATTCTGGCACGTGATTTATATTCGGCTTGCGTGCGCCTCAGCAGGCAGTGACAGGGTTGTTCGTGATGTCTGAAGGGCTTGCGTTTGGAAGCGGGGCGTCGGATGTGAGCCCATTCAGTGGTTGTGACTTCGGGGTTGTACTGTACTGAACACCTTAACAGCCTCAAAAAAACTGCACACAGGAGTATGGGCAGAGGCCCTACCCTGAAACATCCTAAAACCCAAACTCCAAACATTCTGCTTGGTCGACTCCTTACTGCTACTCCTTACTGCTGCTGCTACTGCTACTGCTGCTAGTACTGCCACTGCTTCCAGTACTGCTACTACTACTGGTACTATCCTGCTACTACTGCTACTATTGCTACTATTGCTATTATTGCTACTATTGCTACTATTGCTATTATTGCTACTATTGCTACTATTGCTACTATTGCTACTATTGCTACTATTGCTACTATTGCTACTATTGCTACTATTGCTACTATTGCTACTATTGCTACTATTGCTACTATTGCTACTATTGCTACTTTTGCGATTATTGCTACTGTTGCTACTGTGGCTACTGTGGCTACTGTGGCTACTGTTGCTACTGTTGCTGCTACTGCTACTACTGCTACTCCTGCTACTACTGGTGCTACTGCTGCTACTGCTACTACTACTGCTGCTACTGCTGCTACTAGCACTAGGATGAGTACAAGAACGACCGAGTACTGATGATAGGAGAAACGCGTGTGGGGTGCTCTGAAACTGAAGGCCATATTCGCCAGTCCTGAAGCATCCGGGCTGCAAAGCGGAGGGATCGGCTTGGGCTTGTGAAGGTCGAGAGCTTGAACGCAACAAGCTGTTTGCAACTGGGGGGCAAGGGCTACTTGAGGTTTGAGGTTAGGGTTTAGGGTTTAGGGATTAGGGTTTAGGGCTAGGGTTTAGGGTTTAGGGTTTAGGAGGTGGGGTCTATGCTTTATTTTGGCGCCTCGGAGCCCGCAGCCCTGAAGCGGCTGCAATCCCCCCTCGGCATTTGGCCAAGTTCGCGCCGTGGGTCCTCTGATCGGTTTAAGTCCGCCCAGTAGCCCAGTTGTTTCCTGAATTTGTCTTCCAGTTTTCGGGAGAGCCCAGAAACCCATGCACCCGAAACTTAGCAGACTGAGCTCGAGACTCGAGCCTGCGCCGGAGAAGCGCCCAAAACAAAGGTCTAAAACACCCTAAACGACCTGAAATGTTCCTCATCAAAATAAGGGTTTATATCCTCCGAACCCCGAAGGCGGCCAGAGAAACCCAAACCCTAAACCCTAAACCCTAAACCCTAAACCCTAAACCCTAAACCCTAAACCCTAAACCCTAAACCCTAAACCCTAAACCCTAAACCCTAAACCCTAAACCCTAAACCCTAAACCCTAAACCCTAAACCCTCATGAAAAAGGGTTCAGGGCTTTTGAGGGGGCGACTCCGGGCCCGAAGGCCTTGACACCCATGCGTAGCGTCGATCCTAGAAGCTTCTGTGGAAGTGCATCTTGAGCCTTATCAAGATTGTCAAGATAAATAAGGTTTTGAAGATCATTGAGATTACTAAGATTACGAAGATTATGAAGATTATGAAGATAAAGCAGTTATGAAGATTATGAAGATTATGAAGATTATGAAGATCATGATTATGATTATGATGATGATGATTATTATGATTATTATGATTATTATGATTATTATGATTATTATGATTACTATTATTATTATTATTATTATTATTATTATTATTATTATTATTATTATTATTATTATTTTGTTGTTATTATTATTGTTATGATGATGATGATGATGATGATGATGATGATTATTATGAGTGTTATTACTAGAGGAGCTGTATTATTACTCCCTAAGTCTAAGCCCTACATCGCAAGGGGTTGGGGAAGCGCTTTGAGCCAGGTGCATCGACACTTCTCTTCAAGCTGCGTCCTGGGAGGACATAGGTCTCAGTAGTTTTTTTCGTCGCGAGCTTGTAGAACCCAGGGACACCTGAGTAGAGACTCTGAGTCCTTTCAACCATCCGCCGCAGCACCTCCAAGCGGAGACTGCAAAGGCCCAAAGAGGCTCCGCGTCGGTCGAGAGTTGCTTCAAAAAAAGCACCCCAGCATGTGGGTGCATGTGGTGTGACCTCTGGCGCTTCTGGTGCTTTAAGGGGCTCTTAGGCTCTAGGCGCTTCGATGGGGCGAATGCCGCCAAGGCTTCATTGAGGGATTGGGAGCAAGGGTTTGGGTTTTCTCAGACGACTGGGCCCTCAACTTGACAATCAGACAGGTTAGCTGGAGTTGATGAGAGGTCGGAGGGATGGCATTCCTTTGGTTCGATAGGGCGAACCCTGCTGCGGTTGAAGATGACAGATCCCTCAGCCCGGTACTAGAGGGGCCTTAAAAGTTAGAACAGGGTTTTGGGGGGGTTATTGTAGTATGATTACAAAGCAACCCTAACGACCCCTGTATGAGAGGCCATGAAGGGCCCTGCAGTAGGCAAGGTGGCATGGCAAGGCCATCGTTCGACCCAAAATGGGGGTGCCCCTTTTATACCCGAAAAAAAGCCCCGTAAAGGGGCCCCCATCCTCGGAAACCCCCAACAAGGTTAACAAGAGACTCAGGGAATTCGGGGTCCTCCGCTAGGCTTCAGTGCGGATGCCTGCTGCTGGGGCAACCACAGCCGGTGTTGGCAGGAGCGCAGCCTCCCAATCCCGAAAAATCCCCCACAAAACCCCAGACCCTCAAGCCTGGACCCTAAACCCTAAACCCTAAAACCCGAGACCTTATAAACCCTAAACCCCAAACCCTAAGCCCCAAACCCCAAACCCCAAACCCTAAACCCTCAACCCCAGACCGTAAAGCACGCTGAGATCTTTGAGTCACGACGAAGAAACGGAGGAATTTGCGGAACATGGCTCAGCGGTTTGAAGCTTCACAAGGAGACGGGGGTTTCCGAAATTAGGGGGTATCTTATTGGGGTCCTTAGTATGAGGGAATCTTCTTATCTGGGGGTCGATTATGGGGCCCCTCATTTTCGCAAACTCCCAGATGAGGACCCGGACCGACTCTCAAAGCTCCAAAGCCTGTCATTAAGGGGTTCAGGGTTTCAGGGTGGAGCCCTCCAAGTCAGGTTCGGGTCTGGGGAGTGAATCCCTAAGCTCCTGCCGCCTGACCAGGAGGACTACACTTATGCGGCCTGCTGTGGAGACTATGACACGAGCTGGCTGGAGGAAGGCCCTTGAGGGGAATGTTTCGGGTGCCACGTTCACAGAACTGCGACGAACCCGTGCAAGATCGCATACATACTCTGGATTATGGCAAGTCGGGTGTGGATACCTAGGTCTTACTTCGCCCTTAGTTGAACTTTAAACTTTTTGGGTTTCCTTATTTAGTAGGAATATTGAAGTTTAACCTTTTTTCCCAAAGGTTATAGGAGAAGAAGTAAGAGGTTGCTGGTGCCTTCAAGCTTCTCCATTTCTCAGCCCAAAGTCCCCGCGCGGTGATCCCCTCGGAACGCTACTTCCAGCTCGCTCAACCAGAGGCAATCCTGACCCTAAACCCTAAACCCTAAACCCTAAACCCTAAACCCTAAACCCTAAACCCTCTCTTACTATGTATATTTAAACCCTAATGACCTTCGTCGGCATATTGTTTTTTTCTGGGCCCTAAACCCTGACCCCCTTCGTCGGCATATTGTTTTTTTCCACCCGGGGGCCCCCCCAAAACACCCCAAATGAGGGGGACCCCAGGATCAGCCCCGGCCCCAGTTCAAAATGCGATTTTTTAGTATTGAAATCGACGGTTCTGGGTGGCCTCCTGTTTTCTGGATTTTTGACCAAAACCGGGGGGGGGGCCCTAAACCCTGACCCCCTTCGTCGGCATATTGTTTTTTTCCCCCCTGGTGGGCCCTAAACCCTGACCCCCTTCGTCGGCATATTGTTTTTTTCCCCCCTGGTGGGCCCTAAACCCTGACCCCCTTCGTCGGCATATTGTTTTTTTTCCCCCCCGGTGGCCCTAAACCCTGACCCCCTTCGTCGGCATATTGTTTTTTTCTCCCCTGGGTGGGCCCTAAACCCTGACCCCCTTCGTCGGCATATTGTTTTTTTCCCGCCTGGTGGGCCCTAAACCCTGACCCCCTTCGTCGGCATATTGTTTTTTTCCCCCCCTGGTGGCCCCAAACCCTGACCCCCTTCGTCGGCATATTGTTTTTTTCCCCCCTGGTGGGCCCTAAACCCTGACCCCCTTCGTCGGCATATTGTTTTTTTTTCCCCGCTGGTGGCCCTAAACCCTGACCCCCCTTCGTCGGCATATTGTTTTTTTTGCCCCCCTGGCGGGCCCTAAACCCTGACCCCCTTCGTCGGCATATTGTTTTTTCCCCCTGGTGGGCCCAAACCCGCCCCCTTCGTCGGCATATTGTTTTTTTTCCCGCCTGGTGGGCCCTAAACCCTGACCCCCTTCGTCGGCATATTGTTTTTTCCCCCCCCTGGTGGCCCTAAACCCTGACGCCCTTCGTCGGCATATTGTTTTTTTCCCTGTGGTGGGCCCTAAACCCTGACCCCCTTCGTCGGCATATTGTTTTTTTTTCTTCTCCCCCCCCACCCCCCCCCACCCCCCCCCCCACCCCCCCCCCCACCCCCCCCCCCCACCCCCCCCCCCACCCCCCCCCCCCCCACCCCCCCCCCCCCCCCCCCCCCCCCCCACCCCCCCCCCCACCCCCCCCACCCCCCCCCACCCCCCCCCACCCCCACCCCCCCCACCCCCCCCTCCCCCCCCCCCCCCCCCCCCCCCCCCACCCCCCCCTCCCCCCCCCCCCTCCCCCCCCCACCCCCCACTCCGACCCCCCCTTAGAGGGAAAGTTTGCCTCTTAAAACAACCCAAATGAGGACGGCAAGGGTCCCAGTTAAAAATGCGATTTTTTAGTACTGAAATCGACGGTTCTGGGTGGGCTCTCGTTTTCTGGATTTTTGACCAAAACCGAGCCTTCACCGATCGGGGCTTCTAAACCGTAGGGTTTAGGGCCCTAAGAGCATAAAGGGCTTATTGCGGGCCTTAGATTAGATTTCGGGTTTTGGGTCCGTTAAAAACTAAAATATTTTGGACCAATTGGACTTTGAGCTTTAAGCCTACCGGGAAAGTATTGAGTGAACTTTATATTTCCTCAATGTTATGGGTTTCTTGGGTGGGTGGGATTTTTTTCCAACGCTTGACAAGCTGCTTGACTAGTGAATGCTCGAACTTGAGATGCTGAACCCTAAACCCTAAACCCTAAACCCTAAACCCTAAACCCTAAACCCTAAACCCTAAACCCTAAACCCTTAACCCTTAACCCTTAACCCTTAACCCTTAACCCTTAACCCTTAACCCTTAACCCTAAACCCTAAACCCTAAACCCTAAACCCTTAACCCTTAACCCTTAATCCTGACCGGCATAGTCTTGATGTGGAGCATCCATGTGGGTCGAGGATTGGCGAAGGCGGGCTTCGAGCCGGGCCCTCAAGTATCAGGTCATTTCATGTTTACAGTCTGGGCTGCGCACCAAACGAGGAGTCTGTCAGAACCACCCCCTCCATGGCCCACCTGGCTTCTGAAGATTGTTAAGAAAGGTTCTTGAGTACTGTTTTAACGGCCGGGGGACACGAACTTTGCTCTTTCTCAAATAGATCTTCTTCATGAGGCGCCGCACCCTCATCCACATCGCTTTGGCATGCAAAACGTCAGAGATGTAAACCCTAAACCCTAAACCCTAAACCCTCAACCCTAAACCCTAAACCCGAAACCCGAAACCCTGAAGCCTGTTTTGCCAGCCCTTGTAGCCGCCCGGCGTTGGGCCACCCTCCGCACTCTCGGTCAAACCTCCAAACTCTAAACTTGGGATGTTCCCCCCCTTGTGCTAACCGTCCCGAATAGGGATTAGAGTACCTCTATTACAATCCCTCTGAAGGACTGTTAGTATAAGGGGGAACATCCCAACTCTAAAGCCCCAAACCCCAAACACCCTAAACCCTAAACCCTAAACCCTAAACCCTAAACCCTAAACCCTAAACCCTAAACCCTAAACCCTAAACCCTAAACCCTAAACCCTAAACCCTCTGAACCCTCTAAACCCAAAAGGTGCAACAAATCACAACCGTCCTCCCTGAGGCCAATTGCTCTTGCCAGCATCGGGGTTTGGGGCCCCGACTTAGGGCTCAGGGTTTAGGGTTTAGGGTTTAGGGTTTAGGGTTTAGGGTTTAGGTTTTTGGGTTTAGGGTTTAGGGTTTAGGGTTTTGGGTTTAATTAGGGTTTAGGGTTGAGGGTTTTGGGTTTGATTAGGGTTTAGGGTTGAGGGTTGAGGGTTTTGGGTTTAATTAGGGTTTAGGGTTTAGGGTTTAGGGTTTAGGGCTTAGGGTTTAGGGTTTAGGGGTTTCAGGACTTGGAGGGGCTCGGGCTTTGGGGAACTTGATGGTTCGAGATCCATGAGTCCATTTGGGGTCAAATGGCCGATCATTCGAGAGTTAAAAACGCCCTTCGGAGCTTTCAAAACTTGATGGGTAGTTCTCTAAATTCGGGTCCCTTTTGTTGGGATCCCTTTTTAAAGGGTGCCGCCTTAGAATGGGTACCCAGAAAGGAGCCATAATTTTGGAAACTGCCCTCATACTTTAACAAAGACTCTGCAACTCTGAGGTTATGACTAACACGTCATGATGTGTTTTTCCTGTCGGACCTTTGGGACGGTTTGAAGAACGTTGCGTGTTCAAAGGTCTGGGTGTGTCGATACAGAACGACGGGCAGAGAGGGAGAGAGCTCTCCCAAAATACAATAATAATCTCTATATATTGCCCTTGGAAGGACGAATATTTTTTAGTTTTTGAGAGGGAGACTTCGAGAGAGACACAATTAGAGCTGAGGCTGTTGTGCCCCTGGAGGAAGGCCCGCTGCTCTGTGTGGCTTCTGAGATTTTGTGAGGGGGTGGGTTTAGGGTTTAGGGTTTAGGGTTTAGGGTTTAGGGTTTAGGGTTTAGGGTTTAGGGTTTAGGGTTTAGGGTTTAGGGTTTAGGGTGCTTGGGGTTTAGGGTTTAGGGTGCTTGGGGTTTAGGGTTTAGGGTTTGGGGTTTGGGGTTTAGGGTTTGGGTTTAGGAGTTTTGGTTAGAGTCTCAGGGTTGGGTCCTCTCGGCACATGGGGCAACTGGGGCAGTGTGATGTATCGGCAGCTCTTAAGCAGAAATGGGACAGGCATTGCTACGGGCCGCTGGAACGGCGGCAAATGCCCACCACAGTAGTTGTTTCCCGGACGCATGTGCCCTCAGAGAGCTTAAACAGGTCGATTCTCATGAGATTCTTGAATCTCGGGGGGTTTGAAGGAACTGTGGAGATACTCCGAGGCTTCAAAGTTTTAACGTTTCATCGCGCTGTGGCTTTGGGCTTTGGAGGGGCTCCGGAGATCCAAATCTAGTCTGTCTGCCTCAATATTCTTCCTTATAAGGGTAATATAGGGATCATGATTTTTCATTTTTTGGGGAAGTCTTAAGCAAATAGTAGTTACTTCGGAGCCGACGCTGTACATGGTTGAGAGTTCTTTAGCGACCCCCCCGGCTTTAAAGACCCCCCCTAAATCCCGCAGCAGCCTGCAGCAGGCGCCCCCGCGCGCCCTAAAAGCCATTTCACCTGAACCCTAAACCCTAAACCCTAAACCCTAAACCCTAAACCCTAAACCCTAAACCCTAAACCCTAAACCCTAAACCCTAAACCCTAAACCCTAAACCCTAAACCCTAAGCCCTAAACCCTAAACCCTAAACCCTAAACCCTAAACCACGCAGGCCCTGCAGGCGCCTTCGCGCTTGGGGGGCTCATGTCAGGAGCCCCAGGTGGCTCTCGGGTTTCGGAGCCGGGAGTCCTTAGACAAAGTCCAAAAAACTCCCGAAGCTACCGAGCTCTATCATAATTACTATTTTTCACCATTTTGTATATATATATATATATATATTTTTTTTTTATAGATAGATAGATATATATATATATATATATCATCCTCATTGTTGTTGCTATCTGCTTAGTACAGCCCTGAGCCTCCCCCCTCGGCCCGACTTTACCAAGGCCACGGCTGCCGGCCGGGGAGGAGGAGGAGGTGCCCTAAGACTCACGGGCAGGGTTCAGGGCACTGAGGGCTTCAAACTTAAAAGGCACAGCTGAAGGGATCTTTTGGGGGTTTAGGGTTTAGGGTTGTTTAGGGTTTAGGGTTTAGGGTTTAGGGTTTAGGGTTTAGGGTTTAGGGTACTGGCTTTTGGCTTGAGCAGCTCCAGCAAATCTTGAGGTTTCAAGGCTTTGCGGATTCGGCCTTCCTTGAAGGCTCCAGAACCCTCTTCTGCATCGCTGGAGTGCGGCAATGGGAAACCCTCGCAACAGAAGATCCCAACACTGAGAATTCCCCCAACGGCGTGCAGCGACAGTATAGGCAGTACGAAGATGGTGCATGGAGCACATGCTGGTTCCCAGATTTTTGGGGCCAAAGGCTTTGTAGTCACAAGCCTTGATAAACCTTTGGGTGGGCAAAGGGGGCCTCCAAGCGCCTGGACTTTGCAAACCTTGGGGACCAAATGAACCCTAGAAGTGGGTCATATACCCTATACCACTACAGGTCCTATTAAGGTATATGAACCATGAACCCTTTTAGGGTTCATTTGGTCCCCAAGGAAGTTTTTCGGGCCCACCACGACCACGCAGGTTTCCTCGCCACGCGAGCCGCCGCAACGCTTCTCAGCAGGAAGGGCGGCGCGGAAATTCGGGTTTAGGGTTTAGGGTCTAGGGTTTAGGGTTTGGGGTTTAGGGTTTAGGGTTCAGGGATGCTGCGGGGATGTTTCCAGCTTGCGGTGACGGGTTTCGGGACCTGGGCTACCCTGCTACTGCGTTGTGAACTTGTTTGGGAGGTGGATTGCGAATCAAAACCCCGCATTGCGCCCCTTCCCCGCTATGTTAACATCTCGATGAGACCACGCAGGGCACTTCTGAGGTCGCGCAGCAGAAAGAAAATTCACTCTGTGCGAAGCTCGAAAACCCGACGTGACGGCGTTTGGGCCGAAGGAAAGGTTTAGGGTTTAGGGTTTAGGGTTTAGGGTTTAGGGTTTAGGGTTTAGGGTTCAGGGTTCAGGGTTCAGGGTTTAGGGTTTAGGGTTTAGGGTTTAGGGTTTAGAGTTTAGGGTTTAGGGTTTAGGGTTTAGGGTTTAGGAAACAAAGAAATCCAAACATGGGAGTGCTAATGAGGACGGCCCGCGAAGGTAGTGAAGCAGCTGCGCAGGACGACGTGTTCGCCGTGCACGATCCGAGAAAGGAGTCGTTTGAGCGTTCAAAACGAATCGTTTATTCCCAAAAGACTTCCGCAAAGAAACCTGCCCTAAACCCTGAACCCTAAACCCTAAACTGTAGACCCTAGACCCGAAGCCCTAAACCCAAAACCCTACTCCCTAGACCCTGTTAGGAAGAACGTTCCTAGGCTTCTTTCAGCGGGTGGCGCCGGCCGCCGCTGCCGTACAGTCGGGCCCTCGCGGAGCTGTTTAAGCACTCGGAAGGGTGGATGGAGAGACCCTCAGAACTTTGTTCCCCCTTATACTAACAGTCCTTAATCCGGACTATCGTAGCCCCATTAAGGACTGTTTGTACTAGGGGGAACATCCCAACTCACAACCCGATGAAAAGGGCCAGGATTTGGGATGATTTCGGGGTTCGGGCTTGGACCCCCACCCCCCCCCCCCCAACCCCCCCCCCCCCCACACCCCCCCACCCTCCCTAGTAGGATTTTTTGACCTCCCATTTCGGGCTCTCAAATGCTTGACTCCTCGAAAATCTTTCCAAACCGATGCCGAGGCGCGTGGCCGGCGAGCATGCAGATTCGTCAGGAGAGGAGGCGCTAAACCCCAAAACCCCCCTATAGCTACCCTTTGGGATGTGCCCCCTTTTTACTAACAGTCCTTCATAGGGGATTCGAGTAGGGGGTACTTTAGTCCCTAGGGGAACATCCCAAGCGATCGTAAACCCCCATCTTGTTGCGGAGACATGGCTAGTGTTCCCGAAAAATGGTCAGATCAAGCAAGAGAAATGAGCTTGAGAGAGAGAGAGAGACCAAATAATACCTTGGCCCATGAACTTTCTAGCTCAATGGTGCCTGGATGTAGACCTTGGCGGAGTCCAACACGTTGTAAAGTAATACGCTCTTCGAAAAGGAAGCACACGGCGAATGGCTGATATCCATGAAGGAATGCAACAAAAAGCAGGCATGAGCCAAAGTAACAAAATCATAAGAAGACCATAAGTGCAACAATGGGCCCTGGGTTCCAGGTTTAGGATTCTGGGCTTACGGCTAAGGCTTGGGGTTTGTGAGTCTGGTTGCATGGTGCTTTGTGACAGGCGCCAGGGTGAGGTTATTAAATTACTAGCCCGTACGCATTAATACTAATATTATTGATGGGCGAATGAAAAAACCCAAAGACAAGCATAATTGCAATCTCTTCGTTCTCTCTGTAATCATTTTCTTCTAAAGGTTTACTATGAGTGAAGAGAACGCATTATTTAATTACAAATGCAAAGAGCGGAGTGAATGTAATTAATGCGTGAATTAAAATAAGGTGTGAACGTAACCCCCAGGAATACTATTAATATTAACCGGGTAATTAGTATATTAGTATTACCATTGCCCCAAAAAAACCCCTTAACATGAATGAAATTATGGGGTTTTTGGACTTCCTTATAATTTAATAGAACTTCCAAGACCAGGAATTTTACTAACAAACCGAGAGAACGATATTATACTGGTAATGGGGCTTTTAATATACACCCCAACTAAATACTCTAAAATAGACATCTCTTCGTAATATTACTAATGATACTCATGATTAAGGGCTTCGTGACAAAGGGCCCAATGTCATTCACGCCAATTCACGCACTGTAATGTGGGACCTGCTTTAATGTGGGGGGCCCCCCCCCCCCCCCTGAACAGTCGGGGCGTGGATTGGGTCCTGATTACACGGCCCCGGGGGCCTATATGATTTTAATAGGGTGGAGTTTAGATATGTTTAAAAGGGGCAGCAATGCCCGGTTATCTTTTTTAAAGGCGCGCCGCGTGGAATTTTCTTACGGCGCCCGGACGGTTTGACTTTAAAGCGGACCCCTCAAACAGTCAGGGGGTCCTGAATAATTCCGCCAAATTGACTTTAAAGCGACCCCCCCTAATAAAGCAGGTCCAACATTATTATTCTCTTCGCATGAAAACCTGAACTTGAGATCATGTCCAAAAACTGCAATACAAACGATCCCTTCCCCAGACAGATTCGTCCTCGAGGCTTTTCGTCACACCTTCCGATGCAGCCATTGAAGAAAGCAGGCCCTAACCCTAACCCTAAACCCAAACCCTAAACCCTAAACCTAAACCCTAACCCTAAAAAAACCCTAAACCCTAAACCCTAACCCTAACCCTAAACCCCCCTAAAGCCGGAAGCCGGAAGCAAAGAGCCCTCTCCGAAACCTTCTGCAGGCCGAAGGCCTCGTCCTGGTCATCATGACCGCCCCGGGGAACTTCGCACGCAGGCGGGGGGTTAGGGTTTAGGGTTTAGGGTTTAGGGTTAGGGTTAGGGTTTAGGTTTAGGGTTTTAGGGTGATGCAGCCTTCTGCAGAGTGAGACTCACGCAGGCCTCGAAAAGTTGCCAAGGGCAGCGCTGCTGGATTAATGAACGGGGCTTTTCACGGCACGAAGCCCAAATTCAGGCTTGTTCTTGCTTTGCTGAGCCCTGAGAAGCTAACAGCCAAGAGACCTTCAACTCGATTTGAGGGGTCCCTGGACATCGGAAAGCACCAAAGCCCGCGCACCGTATATGGGCCAAGAGAATGCCGGCATGGGAGCCCAGTGGAAAGGAATGCCGTTTGCTTGGCCTCAGCTGCCAATCTGAAATCTAGTTTTTTCCCCCCGCACCCGCCCAAGGCAGAACCATGCGAAAGGGCGGCTGAGCACGAAATTTGGGGTGTAGGAGGGTGTAGGGTTCAGGGTTTAGGACTTAGGGTTTAGGGTTTAGGGTTGGGGGAGCTGCTGGGAAGACGAAAGCCTTCTCAGAGCCAAGCGTTGCTCAAGCCCCCCCCCCCCCCCGCCCCCCCCGTCTTGTTTTTGAGTTCTCCTTGTCCTTGACGCCCTGGACCAAATCCAAGAATCTGCACCAAACACCTGAACTCCCCCGAGCCTGACGCTTCAATGTGGTCCTTTGGCGCGGTTTGGACTTGGGGGCTTTCATTCTTTCATGGAGTTTAGGGTTTAGGGTTTAGGGTTTAGGGTTTAGGGTTTAGGGTTTAGGGTTTAAGGTTTAGGGTTTAGGGTTTAGGGTTTAGGGTTTAGGGTTTAGGGTTTAGGGTTTAGGGCGTAAGAAAGTCACGCGGGCCTGCGGTCAAGTCGTAGCTTCTAGGAATCTAGGGCTCCTTGCAACCCTTCTACGCAGGCATGCGATTCGAAAGCCGGAGCCTCAGAGCAAGATGCCACCCTCAAGCTCCTGAAGGGCCCCGGCACCCTCAGCCGCCCGCCTCAGCCTCCCTAAACCCCCTAAACCCTAAACCCTAAACCCTAAACCCTAAACCCTAAACCCTAAACCCTAAACACTAAACCCTAAACCCTAAACCCTAAACCCTAAACCCTAAACCCTAAACCCTAAACCTAAACCCTAAACCCTAAACCCTAAACCCTGAAGACCTACAGGCTCCTCTGAAAGCTCACATTGTGACGTGTCAGCATGCCACTGAGGTCCTGGCTGCCGCGCCGGCACGGCTTCCTGCGTGTGACGTTGAAGTCCTGAAACTTAGATGTGCGGTTTTTGCGTTTTCGGGTGGGGAGGGTTTGGGTGCTTGAATTCCACGGCCGGTGGTTTTCGGCGGTTTCGCGGCTAAAGTCTGGCCTTCGGGGTCTCGAGGGTATGACTAAGCTAGGACCTGGCACCTGGAACCCGACTCTGAAGGCCCTCTGAGTCAACATCTGCCACGACCGACGTCAGAACACACAACAACGGGTGTCCTTCATTCAGGGGGGGGAAGGGTTTAGGGCTGCTGGCTCTGAATGTCTTCAGTTTTTTTTCTGGACTGAACTGGTTTGCTTTCTCAAAGCCAGGCAAACCCTTGGCTGGGAAGGTGCTGAAAAGGTCAGAGCCCTAAATGGAGAGTCGAGAACTTTGTGTGCGGGTGTGTGTGTGTGTGTGTGTGTGTGTGTGTGTGTGTGTGTGTGTGTGTGTGTGTGTGTGTGTGTGTGTGTGTGTGTGTGTGTGTGTGTGTGTGTGTGTGTGTGTGTGTGTGTGTGTGTGTGTGTGTGTTGTGTGTGTGTGTGTGTGTGTGTGTGTGTGTGTGTGTGTGTGTGTGTGTGTGTGTGTGTGTGTGTGTGTGTGTGTGTGTGTGTGTGTGTGTGTGTGTGTGTGTGTGTGTGTGTGTGTGTGTGTGTGTGTGTGTGGTCTTGAGGCTTGTTGAACTGGTTTCGTGGTCCGGGGTTTAGCGGTGTGGGCCGTATACCCCCTTTCCCATGCTCCACAAACCCAGAGCCTCAGCTCCACACACATGTGAAATGGAGTTTAGGGTTTAGGGTTTGGGGTTTAGGGTTTAGGGTTCAGGGTTTAGGGTTTAGGGTGGAAGTGAAGGCATTCGGAGGGTTCTGGGCTTATGACTCTTTGATGTGAGCTGCAAGTGAGGTCCGGTACAGCTTTGTCGTGGCTATGCCCGATGCCCCGATGCTGAGAGGAGGGTCTGAATTTCTGGGCATTCCTCGCGTCACTCAAACCCTCAACATCTCAAAGGCACTAGCCCCCCGAACCCCTAAAATGCCTGAACTCCTAAGCATCCCTGACCCCGTGGATTCCTGGAACCCTAAACCCTAAACCCTAAACCCTAAACCCTAAACCCTAAACCCTAAACCCTAAACCCTAAACCCTAAACCCTAAACCCTAAACCCTAAACCCTAAACCCGAAACCCTGGTTTGTTTGTATGGGGTTGCTGGGCACCGGGTTCAAAGTTCAGGAGTAGCAGGAAGAATTCTGCACTCTTGGGCCCGAAAGGTTTCAGGAGCTTTCTGATGTTTTCTGCGGGGTGCAGCGCCGTAGACTATGCAAGGAGTCCAAGGGCTCAGACCCTGCCCTCGTCGTTCTGAAGTGGGCTGTGAAAGTGTGTTTGGGCTTCGGGATGCATAGGCCTGGGATGTAGACGGTGGACTCCGAGCTTAGCAGCTGGCTTAGCAGGGTTTAGGGTTCAGGAACCTCGAAGTTCCCATGCGCAGTCAAGTGGAACCATCCCCAAGTTTCGCTCAGGCCTTGACTCGCGCCGCGACCTTAGCAGCTTGCATGTGCGACAGCGGTACTTCGACCCGAAGCCCTAGACTGCCAACTGCTTCGGGTGGTTTAGGGTTTAGGGTTTAGGGTTTATATAAGGTTTAGGGTTTAGGGTTTGGGGTTTAGGGTTTAGGGTTTAGGGTTCTTCTGTTGAGGCTGGTCCTAAAGTTCGTAAGGCCCATCGGCCCGTTTTGCTGGATTCCTTGGCTTCGAGGCAACGTTTGTAAACCTGCAATCTTAAGCTTTGCAAAGGTCACGGGGGAGGGAATTGAAATGCTGCGGAGCTTTAGCGCCAACTTTCGTGTGGCTCAAGATCTCTCGACCTTCAACCACAAAACCTGCGGCACACAACTCATGAACGCCCTAAACGCTGCGTGTATCCCTACGTGGACGTGAAGGTGCGAACCCCGAACCCCAAACCCTTGGCCCCCAAAAAGCTTCTGTGTAGGCCCAGATGCCTGAGGCTCGCGTGAAGGACATCGACCAACAGCTGCGTCAGGAGCAGTACACTCACGGGGACGTGCTGGCCGCTGGGTTGCGAGTCGAGTTTGAGTGGCGACGCGCACTTTGGGAATTTAGAGTTTGCGGCTAGGGCTCGGGGTCATGGGGTCTAACGACTTTATCCCGTGCGTGAAGGTCCGAGAGATCCCAAGCACTGCCGCAAATTCTGGGGTTTGGCCGGGCTCGGGATCTGGTGAGAAGGATGGGATGACTCAGCTTTAGCTTGGAGGGTGCAGCCGGTTCACTTGGCTTTAAAAGGCTGCAACTCGCACGGCCAAACAACCGTCAAAGTTCGTATGGCCGAGGTGCTTTCGATGCTGGAGGACACATCCGAGGGTGGGGGCTTAAGAGTTTCAGGGGGAAGGTCTGCGCAACCCTAAACCCTAAACCCTAAACCCTGAACCCTAAACCCTAAACCCTAAACCCTAAACCCTAAACCCTAAACCCTAAACCCTGGATAGTTTGGGTTTGGCAGCAGCTTGGGCTCGGTCAGAACGGATGGCCTGGAAAACGGTGTGTCGCGAAGGAGCTGCATTTGCCGGTTTTAGAATGTAGATACGTGATCTTCTTTCTCGGACTAGAAACATCTGAAGTCTACCCGAAGAGTCTCGTCACAGAAGGGTCACGTCTGCGCTGCCTGGCTTGGTGCATTATTTGGATGTTGCTGCCTCCTTTTTCGTAGCTCACGAAGAGTCCGCCAAGGACATGCTTTGGATTTCACGCCTACCAATCCCGCTAAACTCGCTGCATTCTGGGGCCGACCCTCTCGGGCATCTAAAAAATGCTTGCGATTGCGGAGGTCGTCCTCAGCTGGTTCGGTCTTCCTGAGCAGCTTGTGGACTTGTGAATAGTCGCTGAGTTTTAGGTGCTTTGGGCCTTTGGTGCCGTATGGTGCAGTCCTGAAATTGGGTAAGTTTAGGGGGCTTGGAGGCTCGCATCAGGCGTCGACCCTTTGGAGGGTAATGTTGGAGTGGTGCTTGGCTCAAAAATCTCCAAGCCCCAAGCAGATCTTGACCTTCCAAGAGTAAGGCTTCTAAGAGGACGTCTACTGGGGCTGGGAGCACACCGCGAAGACGTTTCTCGCCCTCCTCAGCGCGCTTGAGAGGCCTTCGGGTGGGCTAATTGAGATTCCGAATGTCCGAACCCTCCAAGACCCTAAAGTCCTAAAGCCCAAGCCCTAAAAGTGAGTCTGGCAGGCCCAGCACCACACTCCAGAGAGAGAGATCCGGGCAACTTCAACAGCCCGAGATCCGAAGCCCCTGAAACTCAAGAGGAGCACAGCAAATGAAGTCCGAACTTCGAAGGAAGCAGGAAAGCCTCTCGAAGCCCTGAAGGCGAGGAAGAGAAGCAACCGAAGCCCAACCGTTTAGGGTTTAGGGTTTAGGGTTTAGGGTTTAGGGTTTAGGGTTTAGGGTTTAGGGTTTAGGGTTTAGGGTTTAGGGTTGGCCCAACCGAAGCAGGAAAGCCTCAACAAACCCGAAGCCTCGAAGGCCAGGCGGCTTGAACTACCTGGAGCACCGGAAAGCTTTGCACATCTTTGAACCCTAGGAAACCGAGGGGCCGAAGCTGACGCAGCAAACGTCCCCCCCCAAACCTCAAAAGCCATGGTGTTTCATGGCGATTTGGGTCATCCGCGCCGAGGGTTTTTTGGAATCCAAGTCTTGGCAGCAATCTGCAGGGTGATTTTCGTTGAGGATGTTTGAACTCTTTTTTTAAATTTAGTCTTGGAGTTCGCTGGGTTCAGATCTGGTTTGCACTCATGCCCTGCTGTTGCAAATAAGCCAAACCACATCCTTCTCCTCAGTTGTGCCATACTATGAAATACCTACTAAGCAAGACCCTAAACCCTAAACCCTAAACCCTCAACCCTAAACCCCAAACCCTAAACCCTAAACCCTAAACCCTAAACCCTAAACCCTAAACCCTAAACCCTAAACCCTAAACCCTAAACCCTAAAGATGGAACCGGGGAAGCTATGGAACATTGCTGCCCGGGCCCGCCTAGACTCTTAGGAGTTCAAGCGGTATCCCAACACCCTATACCTTGGGATGGTCCCCCTTATACGAACAGTCCTTCCTTAGTCCCTATAGTACCCCCTACAGTAATTCCTATTAAGGACTGTTAGCATATGGGGGAACATCCCAACCTATACCCCAGATCCGGCACAGCGCCTGCTGGGTACTCTGCATCATTTCTGGCAGTCATTATTGCCAAGATCCAAAAGAGCTCACACGAGCCCAAACGAATCCAAAAGAGTCCTTAAACCGTAAACCCTAAACCCTAAATCCTAAACCCTAAACCCTAAACCCTAAGCCCTAAACCCTAAACCCTAAACCCTAAACCCCAAAGCCCCCCAAAAGCCCCCAAACCCCAAAGTCCCCAGCCGAAGCTCTCAAGCGAAACCCGATCCCCACCTGAAAGGCAGCCTGGGGTTCCGGGCTCAGCGGAGTCACGTTTTTGGAGTCTGAGATTTGGGCGTTTAGGGTTTAGGGTTTAGGGTTTAGGGTTTAGGGTTGTACCCCCTATACTAACTGTTGTATCTAAAACAGTCCTTGAATAGGGATTAAAGGGCCCCCCTAGTCCTTAATAGGGATTTTTAATAATAGGGGGGCACTAGAATCCCTACTAAGGACTTTTAGTATACGGGGGGAACATCCCAAAGTATGAGACTTGGGCTTGGGCCTTAGGGTTTTGGGATGACGGGTTCGGGGGGCGGGGGGGTCGGGGGGAGGGCGGGGGTTTAGAGCACACGCGCACGCGCTGAGCTCGTCGTTATGGAAACTGCATAGATCTACGACAGAGACGGGCCCAGCAACATGGACGGATGAACGACTTCCGACATGTGGAAAGCCACGGAAGGGGACTTGTTGGGTTATCGCGTGCAAGGGTTGAGGTTTCAGGTTGAGGGTTGGGATGTTCCGCCTTATACTGACAGCCCTTAGTCGGCCCTAGGATAATACCTATTGCTAAGGACTGCTAGAAAACAGGGGAACATCCCAAGTTTAGGGTGCTGGGGAGTACGAGGTTCAGGTTTGGAAAGATCCGGCCCAAGTTTTCTGAAGCGCGCCGTCTCGGACTCTGTTTGGCCTGAGGCCCGGCATTTCGCGTGCCTCCACGATGACGTGTATGTCAGGTTCTGAGACTGGGCTGTTGCGGACTTTTAGTTTTCGCGGCAGGTCGGAGCACAAAAAGCCCTACCCCCCTTGGAATGTGCAGTCCTAGAGTCTCTTCTTGCCGTTTTTGCCCCGAGCCGCTTGGAGCTCAAGCTTAATATTTCTGTCTTGAGGGCTGCCTCAACCGTCTCGGATCAAGTTCGGGGTGGGTCCGGGTGGGGTGTCCGAGTTCACAGCGATCATGAAGCCGTCCTGCAGATCCCCCTTAAAAAAACCTCCATCCTAAGTCAGCTTGGAGAAGGGCGCCGCAGCCGAAGCCCGCCTCCGCCTTCCCTGCCCTCGTCTCCTACGTGCGAACCGGAAATATTCCTCAACCTCGTAAAACCCATGAGCCCTGAGCACCAACCTCTGAGCTACGGGTCCATGGACCTGGGCCAAACAAAAGGCGTTTCGACATGCCTGTAGACTCCGGGACCCAAAGGTTCGCAATCTTGGTGCTCCCCAACAGGATCCCTAAACCCCCATCACGGGGCTCTCTTGTGTTTAGGCGCCCGTTGGGGTGGTGTGCACCTGTAGTTGAGGGCCGCTGGAGGTGTTCACACTCCGAACCTTCCTCGTTGCCCCCACAAGGCCAAAACGCCCCCTGAGGCTCGAAACTCCCGGAAGCCAGCAAAAGCCTGAAAGCCGTGAGCCTGAGGTGCATGTGCCGCGGCTGATGGACCGGGCCCCGAGTTGCTGTGTAGGAGAGTGTTTCAGGCTTCGGTCGGGGATCTGGGACAGCATTTTGGAAGCGGCATGGAAGGATGCCTGAAAGCAATGTGAAGAGGTACCCCTATCATAATCCCTATGAAGGACTGTTAGTATAAGGGAGTATAAGGGGGAACACCCCGGCCCTAAAGGCTCAACCGTGCACTGTGCCTTGGGGCTTCGGGCAAGACACAGGCCCTCCTGCGAGCGCAGAAGGATGAAAGACCCGGCCGCAGGCTCAACTTCCTAAAGGGTTTAGGGTTTAGGGTTTAGGGTTTAGGGTTTAGGGTTTAGGGTTTAGGGTTTAGGGTTTGTGAGAAAAGGGTTTGGGGTTGTGCGAGCACCTTGCCGCCAGAGTGCAAGAAAATAGCGCCTGCAACAAACAATGACCCCAAAGCAGCGGCTCAGGCCTGTATTTGGGCAACGCCTACACCGGCCATGAGTTTGCCAGCAGCCCAGCTTACAGTGCTCGGTTTGGGGCCTTTTGGAGTTTGTGGGGATGAGGGGATGAGGGATTTCGATGCGAGGAAGATGATGACACTTACAAAGCGAAGTCTTGTCGCAAAGTCACCAAAGCAAAGATATCCGACAGACATGAAAGACAACTCGCTTAGACGAGTTCTCGTGAAGGGCCGAGAGGGACCCCGCAACTTGATCTCCGAAATGCAACGTATGCTTTCGAATTTAGGGTTTAAAGGTAACGGTTTAGAGTTTTAGGTTTAGGTTTAGTGTGTTCGAGTTCCCTGTCTTCTGTCGAGCATGTGGCCGAAAGGAACCCTCTTGATTCCATCGGTACGATCCTGTATCGCACCCCAACCTGGGCATACCCAGATCCTGGCAAGATGGGACGGCTTTCGCTCCGTCCCACAAGTAGCAACTCGCAATCATACCCAGACTCAACTGCAGCATCATACCCAAATTTACGCGCCGATCAGACCCCCAGACTTTATCGGAGAGTTCGATTTCGCCATCAGTCTGGGAGGGGTCCCGGTCAACGAAGACCCCCTTGCAAACGTACCTGCTGCGTCCGCCCATGGGCTTCGTGGAAGAAGCTTGGGGGGCGTCGTTCATCATCCTTGGGGTGCATTTCGTGCTGCACCATTCCTTCGGTCCGGTGCAGAACGGGCTGGAACCTGGCCCGTTTATGGCATCATCTCACTCGTTCTCAATTATACCATTCCTGGTGTCTGGCACAAGTTGCCACGAAAGCATTCATGTCGCCCTCGTTGACAGAGCATGAGACGGAAGACACGTCAACATTTGTGTGTGGGGATTGTGTTTGGGGTTCTGGGAGTGGGGTTTAAGGTGTGGCTACACATGCTGGGAGGTTAGGCCTGAAACAACAAAACAAACAGAGGTGGGCCACGCGGCTACGGACGCGGGTGACTATGAGGCAGCTCCGGGAAGTGTTGGCGTCGGATCTGCAGCTTTCAGGCAGGTCCTCTTAAAGAACCCTGTGGAGTTCAGTGCATGTTCTGAAGCGCAGCACCACACCTTGCAACCCGCCAAACCCGAGCTTTGAGAGCCTCGAAAGCCGTCAAGCTTATCCTGGTGCCCTCACCCCTTCAAGAAGCCAGAGACATCCCCCAAACCCTGAGCCCAAGAACCCCTTAAATCCTTCGACACGCTAAGCCTGCTAAACGACTTGAACCCATCTTTGAACCCTAAGCCCTCAACCCCTAAACCCTTAAACCCTAAACCCCAAAACCTCTAAACCCTAAACCCTAAACCCTAAACCCTAAGCCCTAAGCCCTAAACCCTAAACCCTAAACCCAAAATCTCTCTCTCTCTCTCTCTCTCTCTTCAAGAGGCCCTGCACGGCCACCGGCTGATGCCGGTAGTGATGAAGGGCGGCCTCTGGGCCGCTCGGGCACGGCTTCAAAGGAATTTCGGCTTTAAGGGATCTAGGCTTTTAGGGTTTAGGGTTTAGTTTAGGGTTTTCGGGTTTGGGGGTTTAGGGGTTTGGGTTTTTGGGGTTTAGGGGGTGAGGGGTTTGGGGGTTTAGGGGTTTATCAGGGGTTTAGGGGTTTTAGGTGCAGTGGCTGGTTTTGGGTTTTGCCCTTCAGAGCTCCCCAGCGAAGATTCAGCGAACATCCCTGCATCAGTTTGGCAAATCTCTGGCTTTCCGGGGCCCTGTACTTGCCAAAATCTAAGTAATCTATGTCCTCTGGTGAGAAATCCAAGTGTGGTGCGGCCATGCTGTTCAGACAGAACCAAGCCCTAAACCAAGTCTTGCGGCCGAATTCTGCTTACACTACCTCCTCACCCACTCCCCGCCCACCCACCCACGCACCCACGCGCCCCACGCGCCCCACGCGCCCCACGCGCCCCACGCGCCCCACGCGCCCCACGCTCATGTCCCTCACTCCCTGACTCACTCAAGGTCATTGACCGTCTGTTGGCGATGTGGATAGCCGCTGCGATGAGTGGTTGCGCCAGCAGAATTAGGGTCAGAGGGTGGCTGTTGACGGCATTAAGTTTGTTGGGGTTTGGGTTCTGCACGCCGCAACAATCCCGGCGGAAGGCAGGGCTACACGGCTGTCCATTCCTGTGGTCTTTCAGAGGGGGGGGGGGCGCAGATTCTCTTGGATCCATGAGACCCTTTCAGCCGTTCAAGTCGATCTTGCCTGGCCGGTCTTTCGGAAGCCTCTGGAGCCATTCACCATACCCAGGAACTTCACAAGCCCTCGAACTCGAATCCTGCAATCGCTATCGGGTGCAAAGGTTAAACCCTAAACCCTAAACCCCAAACCCCAAACCCCAAACCCCAAACCCCAAACCTAAACCCTAAACCCTAAACCCTAAACCCTAAACCCTAAACCCTAAACCCTAAACCCTAAACCCTAAACCCTAAACCCTAAACCCTAAACCCTAAACCCTAAACCCTAAACCCTAAACCCTAAACCCTAAACCCTAAACCTAACCCTAAACCCTAAACCCTAAACCCTAAACCCTAAACCCTAAACCCTAAACCCTAAACCCTAAACCCTAAACCCTAAACCCTAAACCCTAAACCCTAAACCCCACAAGGGCGAACCAGTCCTCTGATCACCCTCCCAACCTCCAAACTCCCAAGTGCCCCGCACCCTGCACAATCACGGACCCGAAAAGTCTTTAGGGTTTAGGGTTAAGGGTTAAGGGTTTAGGGTTTAGGGTTTAGGGTTTCCCCAAAAGGCCCAGCAGCGTTGATCCCCTGGAAGCTGTGGGCATCGGATGATGACTCAGCCCGGCAGACGGAATGGGATTCAGGATCTGTTCGGCTTCGGGGTGTAGGCTGTACATGTTTCAGGAAGTATTGGGTTCCGGGTTTACTGGGTTTAGGATGGGGGTTCATGCATGGCGTTGCCCCATGCCTGCACTTTCTGCATACAAGACGGATCACAAACAGAGCAAGAGATGTCGATTATCTGGAAGTCTCTTTGGGCAGGATTTCAGAAATCTTACAGCTCTGCAACTCAATCCCAGGCCAGTGATAGGCCTTGGGATCAAAAGCGCATGGAAATTGGGCTTGTATCTTCACGAAGCCTTAGCCCACACTCCCCCCTGAAGCCCTGAAATCCCGAGAGAGGCCCTGAAGCCCCAAGACCTATTCCCCCCCCAGCAAGGTGGGCCTCGTCTTCGGGGAGCTCGACCTGGTGCGCTCGCACGCCCTGCGCCACGGCGTGGAGTGTGGGAGCCGAGAGGGCTTTTTAATGGGAAATGAGCGGGTGTCGCGGCGTCTACTCTTGGGCAACAGATGTTTTTTTTGGATTTCTTGTGGCTGAGGCCCGCGGACCGTGGAAGGGGTTTAAGGTTTAAGGGTTTAGGGCTTAGGGTTTAGGGTTTAGGGTTTGGGGTTTTACACAGTTGAGGAGCTTGAGGGCGAGAAGCCGCGAACTAGAAGCGGCCCTTGGGTTCTAGGGCTGTATGGCTCAGGGTGGGTGCTACGGGGAGCGCTGAGTGTTGAGGCGGCTCTACTGCTCATCATCCCCAACTTTGCAGCACAGCCAAAGGTGGTTTGACTGGCGCCTGGGCGACCGCTGCGATGGAGGCAAGACCAAACCTGTCCGAAGGTCTGGAAGTCACTCAGAGCCCGAAAGAAGCGTCTTCTTTTGCAGACCGGCCGACCTTCAAAAGCTTGGTGTCTTTCTTACTTTGATTCAGGTCGTCAGAACGCTGAGAAACCCTAAACCCTAAACCCTAAACCCTAAGCCCTAAACCCTAAACCCTAAACCCTAAACCCTAAACCCCAAACCCTAAACCCTAACCCTAAACCCCTAAACCGAGAGTCTCTGAGACCCTAAGGGCTCAGCCCCCCGGGCCGATTCTTGTTTTTTCATGGCTTCCGTTCTCGCCCCCAAAAGGTCGGAGACTCCTTAGAGCTGCGAAGCCGCAGAAAGCCCTTAAATCCCGAAGCCCTGAGATTCACCGAGTTTTTTGGCAGGAATCCTGAAGGGATGGGTGAGTTTAGGGTTTAGGGTTTAGGGTTTCGGGTTTGGGGTTTAGGGTTTAGGGGACCCCAAGCCCTCAAGCCGGGAGCGAGCCCTTTTTTGCAGAGCGACTCGTCATCGCCCACGACCTGAAGACACCCCGGGAACTCATGGATACCTGGGCCAGGCAAAGGAGCTGGGTTACGAGGGTTTAGGGTTTAGGGTTTTCAGGTTTACGCCGTTTGCGCGCTAGTGTGTTAGAATTCGGGGCTTCAGAGGGTTGAGGTTTCAGGGAGGTTTAGGGAAGAGCGGAGGGCCTGAAGACGTTCAGAGGTCTCAGGTTTCAGGGTTTGGTTCCTTCGAGGTTAAACGGTTAAACTGTATGACCACCCCATTGAAGACACCACACGATGACTCGGATATTAGTTACGTGCTCTCTTGCCTTTCCAATGCTTGTCCCTTACTGCTATACTGACTGCTGCGACGCTCGAGAAAGTCCACGCCAGAAAGTCTTAGAAGGATGCGCAGGCAAATCCTTGGAAACTGTCTTGGCGCAGGAGGGTAGACCCTGGTGCTATCAAATTATCAAACCCCACACTCAAAACAAGCTCACCTCTTAACAGAAGATGTGGGCTTTTTTCGGGTTCAGAGTGTTTAGAGTTCAGGGCTTACAGTCCTGACCCCACCCGCGACAAAGCTCTGGTGACCAGTTTTATGGATCCCCAGTGTGCCTCTTCAGCTCAGTCTCCGAAACACAAGCTTCTGAAGCTCTGATGGCCTCTCAACTTTTGAAGCTCGGAGCCTCTAATGTTCAACCCCAAACCCTATCCCCCATCATCCTGAAAAAAGCAGCCCTAAACCCCACGAGCCCCACAGAGCGCCCTGACCTCAGAAAAAAAACTGGGATGCAAGGTGGGCTTCAGGGTTTAGGGCTTTAGGCTTTAGGCTTTAGGCTTTAGGCTTTAGGCTTTAGGCTTTAGGCTTTAGGCTTTAGGCTTTAGGCTTTAGGCTTTAGGCTTTAGGCTTTAGGCTTTAGGCTTTAGGCTTTAGGCTTTAGGGTTTAGGGTTTAGGGTTTAGGGTTTAGGGTTTAGGGTTTAGGGTTTAGGAAGAGCCCTTAGCCATGCCAGCGGACGCCGAATTCCTTGTCCCGGGAGCTACCCAGAATCCATTTCTTGGATCCAGCAAGTGGCTGCTGAGAACACTTTAAAAAAGGGGTCGGAATAGTATTCCCTCATGGTCCCCATATTAGCCCATACTATAATAACCCCCCCCTCCCCCCCCCCCCCCCCCCCCCAAAAAAAAAAAAAAAAAAAAAAAAGAAAGAACAAAAAACTTGTTCTGATTATTAAGGCCCGTAGAGTACAAACGCAAGCCCTCAGTTCAGTGACGAATTCTAGAACGGAACTACTCAAACACAGCTCTACACAACCCACGCGAAGGCAGCTCTTCTTCGACAACCCATGCCATGATGCCAGCGATGGCGTGGTGCGATGGAGCTCCAGGCACGGGACATGGGGGGTTTCCGAAAAGCAGGGACCCTCAACATAACCCCCCCTAATTGTGGGCTTCCTTAACTCAGGGGATTCCCTTGTTCATGGGCGGTTCAGGCCGGCTCTGCGTCATAGATGTAACATGTAACTGCTCACCTTTTTCAACCAAACATCCCACATCACCGCAATCCCAAACCCAAGACCTCAATACGAACACCGCGGGCAAGCCAATCTCTTTGCAAGCGCCGTCAGATTGCAAGCCTGTGCACTCAAACTCTCATCGACACACTCCCAAGTCCAGATTCTCAGCCTCAAGCGCCTCCTGAATTCTTGAAACCCGAAACCCAAGGCCTAAAACATGAAGGCTGCTCGAGAGCTTTGCGACAGGCGTAGACCCACAGACAGTGTAAGGCCCTCCAAGGCCATGCCGAGAAAGGATTAATAGAACACTAAAAAACCACTTCCAAGAACAAAAAAAAGCCCCTGGCTCTTAGTAGGGAATGAGGGAATGAGGGGCCCCTATATAATCCCTTAAAGGGTAAATCTGGGGCCATCACTCCCTCATTCCCTACGAAGAACCAGCCATAAAAGACAAGTGCACTCCTTGAACATCTCCAAGAGAGCTCCAAGTCCTCTGGCGCCCTCGCCTTAGGGTCAAGGGTCAAGGGTCAAGGGTTTAGGGTTTAGGGTTTAGGGTTTAGGGTTTAGGGTGTGGGGTTTGGGGTGTAGGGTTTAGGGTTTAGGGCCTAGAGGCCTAGATGTCCAAACGCACTGACAGCTTCGCATTTCACGGGCCCAGATATCCAAAAGCGGCGGGGAGTGTCGTTTTCGTGAGCCCAAGCCTGAGAGGACCCCAAACTCAGCCACAGCACGATTTTTGCGACCCCAAAAGTGCGAGCAGCCTCGAAGCCTCGGAGAAAACGAAGCCGTGGCGCCGAGTGCGCGCGCTGGCGGCGCGGGCGCACAGCGATCCACGAACTCTGTTACCCTAAACCCTAAACCCTAAACCCTAAACCCTAAACCCTAAACCCTAAACCCTAAACCCAAAACCCTAAACCCTAAACCCTAAACCCAAAACCCTAAACCCTAACCCTAAACCCTAACCCCTAAACCCCCTAAACCCTAAACCCTAAACCCTAAACCCTAAAACCCTAAACCCTAAACCCTAAACCCCTAAACCCTAAACCCTGAACCCTGAACCCTGAACCCTGAACCCTGAACCCTGAACCCTGAACCCTGAACCCTGAACCCTGAACCCTGAACCCTGAACCCTGAACCCTGAACCCTGAACCCTAAACCCTAAACCTAAACCCTAAACCCTAAACCCTATCCCCTCTTACCCCGCATGTTGGACCCCCTTAGTGTTGACACACTGCTCAGAAAATCGGTGCGTGTCTAGGAGGTTCTTTCTCAGCTGAAACAGGAGGTGGCAGCTCGGAATCCAAAACTGAGAAGGTTTAGGGTTTAGCGTTTGGGGTTCAGGGTTTGGGGTTTAGGGTTTAGGGAAGCCCCCCCCCCCCCCCCCCAAAAAAAAAAAAAAAAAGAAACAACACTCTGGCTTTGCCCCCCAGGCCCGAAGATTTCATCCCCGAAGCGTGAGTGCGGCTTCACCGGCAGAGCAAAAATGGCCTGGGAGCTGGAGGGGCATTGCGGGTTCGGGTTTAGGGTTTTAGGGTTTTAGGGTTTAGGGTTTAGGGTTTAGGGTTTAGGGTTTAGGGTTTAGGGTTTAGGGTTTAGGGTTTCTACATGGGTATTTCCCAAAATGGTGGTACCCCTTTTGCGCCCCAAAAGGGAATAGAATCCCCCCTTGAGGGGGACCCCCAAAAAGAGTACCCCTGTTTTCGGAAACCCCCATATGTCATCAGCCCAAATTGCCTTGTTGGGTGTCGGCTCACGGCGATCTGCGGTTGCGAGTCCTATAGGGTCCTACAGTTCTAACTGCAATGATCGCGGTTCAGGGCTTAGGGTTTAGGGTTTAGGAGGTTTCTCTCAGGGTTTGGGAATGAAGTTTGTGGCGGCCGTTTCGTCCGTCCCCTTCACCAGTTTTGCGGCTTAGTATTTGCCGGATTCTTGAAGTTGAAGCACATGCATGCCATCATACGTGCATCTCATGTCTCATGTTTCACCTGTCTGAGGACTTCACAGCGTCTTTTGGTCAGTAGGTGAGGAAACGGCATTCATTCTTTTGCTTCGTAAGTACGTGGTTTATGCCATCGAGTAGCCTTACTTCCTACAATCGCAGATTGTGGTGCGTCTGCTCAAGCCAAAAGCTTGGCCAGAGGTCCAGAGCCCCGATGCCAATGCCCCCCAAAAACTAGACACACGAGAGGCGGAGATCAACACGTATTGTTGAACCCCGCAGTTCGCGCCAAACGAATCTTGCCAGCGCGCTGTCGAGCAGTTCGTCCGGAACCGCGTGCAAGAACATTAGACCTCAAGCTCCCAGCCTCACTCAGCACCACCCCCAGGCCCTAACTCCCCCCACCCCCCCAAAGAACAAACCTGAAGACCCGTTCCGGCCGCGCACGCGGCCGCCATGGCTTGGCCATGGCGCGAGGCAGCTTACATGACATGCCCCCCCCCCCTTTGTCGACCTTTTTAAAATGTCTTTTGGGGTGTTTTGTGCCTGGGGCTTTTGCGTTGCACGGTTGGGGTTCATGGGTTCAGGGCTTGGGCTTCACTCAAGCACATTGTACAAAGCGGGGATAGGGTTGAAGGCTGTGCCAGTAAGGGGCTACCGGCTTGGGACGTCTCACGTGTACTACACTGGTATGGCAGGTATGGTAAAGGGGATGCATCATGTTTTGAGGTGTGCTTGCAGGCCTGTGGTGTGTAAATAACTTGCAGCCTCTCTTTACCACAGGCTGCCCATTTCAATCTTTTCTACAGGGCCTTGCCCTCAGGCTGAAAAGCTTAAGGGCTCAGGGCTTCTTTGGGCTTGGGCTCGCCCATGAACTCTACATCTAACCCTCGTTCGTTTTCACGGCAATTTTGATCAAGGAGTCTTGTGACCTGCAGCACTTTGAAAGCACGAAGTGACCCTAAACCCCAAACCCTGAACCCTAAACCCCAAACCCCAAACCCTAAACCCTAAACCCTGAACCCCAAACCCTAAACCCCAAACCCTAAACCCCAAACCCTAAACCCCAAACCCTAAACCCCAAACCCTAAACCCCAAACCCTAACACCCCCCCTGAATTTCGAAGTGAAGCTCGGAAGCTTGTGTCCTCAGCCTCCGCACGGAGCAACGCTGACGCGGCGGCGAAGAGCGCCGGGGAGCTGAGAGACTGGAAGCCAAGAACGTTTCCTTCGGCGTTGCTTTGAGGATTTTAGGGTTTAGGGCTTAGGGTTTAAGTAGCACGCTGCCCCTAGGGGCCTTGAAATCCGAAGACGCTGGCGTTCTTTCAGGATCGTTTCTTTTTTGCTCTCTCCCTCTTTCTTTTCTTGGATTCGGTGGGCTCAATGAGATTCTGAGATTCGGACTTTGCCACTGAGCCTTACTTCCTGGGTTTGCCGGGTCTTGCTCGGGATGTCATTTCATTGAGCCGAACGTGTCATGAAAACATCCAGTAGCCTGCCCACAGGTTACATTTACTAATTTGTCAGGTGCTCCGAAAAAATGCAAGAAAACATGCTTGAACAAGCAAAGTTCGTCAGGCTTTTTGACAAGAAAATGGATGAACAGAAGGGTACAAATAATAGAGCTTCAGAAAACAGAAAGCCACCTCCTCCCGTAGCACACGCCTCGCTGAGAATTTACTTATTCTGAAGGCTCCGCAAATCTCCTCAACCATGGGGGTCGTGACAACCGCCCAAGGAAAGCAGCCACAGCTGTGCAACTTGCACCCTAACCCTTAAACCCTAAACCCTAAAACCTAAACCCTAAACCCCAAACCCCCAAACTCCAAACCCCAAACCCGAAACCCTAAACCCCGAAACCCTAAACCCTAAACCCTAAACCTTAAACCCTAAACCCTAAACTCCAAACCCCAAACCCTAAATCCTAAACCCTGGGGGCCTGAATGTGTTGGAGGCCGCTCGAAGGCCGCCGCTGCCAGCCGCAAAGAAGTCGGCAGAGGCAGGTTTAGGAGCTTCGGGGTCTGGGGAGCCTCGCGTGGGTTTAGGGTTTAGGGTTTAGGGTTTAGGGTTTAGGGTTTAGGGTTTAGGGTTTAGGGTTGTTCGGGTGTAGGGTTGTTCGGGGTTTTGGCTCGGGCTTTGCGGCTCAGGGCTTCGGGAGTTGCAGCTGCGAAGCTTGTTTGAGATGTCAGGGCTCAGGGGGTTGAGATGGCCCTTCCTGCTTTCTACTCTCCCCGCCTTTTGAGAGAAGGCCACTCCGGACCCTCCTCCCTGTTTAGGGTTTAGGGTTTAGGGTTTCCCTCCAAACAGTCGACCGGATCCGGTTTTAAGCCCGGACACTTGCTTTTTGTAATGATTGTTTCTGGAGGAGCGAAAAAGAGCCGGTGTCCAGGCTTTGGGGCTTAGGCTTAGGGAAGAAAGGCTTCTTGGCAAACCCGTGCTTCTGTGCTTTTGTGCCATTTTGGGCCTCGGGGTTTGGTTTCCGGGTTACTTGCTAAGGGGCCTCCGGCGATCGGCTACAGGTCTCCTTGCGGCTTGCTGGAGAAGACTCATGTTGGAGGTTGGCTTCAGGCTCCAGGTCCGCTGGCCCCAGAACCGAAACCCCCTCCGAAACTTTTCGGAGACCCTAAACCCTAAACCCTAAACCCTAAACCCTAAACCCCAAACCCTGAACCCTGAACCCTCAACCCTAAACCCTAAACCCTAAACCCTAAACCCTAAACCCTAAACCCTAAACCCTAAACCCTAAACCCTAAACCCTAAACCCTAAACCCTAAACCGGATCTGGGAGATTGAGCCCTCACCCGCCTTCAGCAGAGCAACACCCAAGGGTTCGGGATTTAGGCCGTGCTGGCCCTCGACCTAGGGTTTAGGGTTTAGGGTTTAGGGTTTGGGGTTTACGCACAAAGCTCTTTGATTTCCAGGCTGCTCCGGCGAAGGACAAGCCAAAGGCAGATAAGTCTGATGCAGCTTTGCTCGGCATGAGTTTTTTGTTCAGGCTTCTTGGGGGGTTTAGGGTTTAGGGTTTTGGGGTTTAGGGTTTAGGGTTTGGGGGAGTCTATTTAGTTCAGCGCTTTGGGTCAGGGTTTTGGGGTTTATGGTTCCGGGTTGTGGGGTTGAGGGATCAAAATACGGGGAGTCTCTCGCTTGAAACGGTGGTCCTCCAAGGGTTCAAGTGCGGGTTTGCTTATTGATCTCCGGATTTCGATCTTTAGATGGTGCGAACCCTGAACCCTGAACCCTAAACCCTACACCCTAAACCCTAAACCCTAAACCCTAAACCCTAAACCCTAAACCCTAAACCCTAAACCCTAAACCCTAAACCCTAAACCCTAAACCCTAAACCCGAAACCCTAAACCCTAAACCCTAAACCCTAAACCTTAAACCCTAAACCCTAAACTACCCTAAACCCGAAACCCTAAACCCCTTCTGATTCCAAAGTCTGGCCAGCAGCCTTCAGCCTTCGGAATCTGAGGCGACCGACCTGGTTGGCCGTGGCCTTCCCGCACGGCTACCAGAGAAGTCCGAGAAGTCAGAGACGCCACCGGCTCGGTGAGGATTGGGATGTGACATGTAGGGTTTAGGGTTTAGGGTTTAGGGTTTAGGGTTTAGGGTTTAGGGTCTAGGGTTTAGGGTTTAGGGGATTTTTGTTAGGGGTTGAGGGGGGCTGAAGTTGAACACCTTTCGAGATTGGGGTTTCCAAGGGTGTTCAAGTTCCAGGGTTTAAGGACCCTCACACCGATCTGCCCAAGCCCCAAATCCCTTCTCAGAGACACGTCCCCAAGCTCCCTACACCGTAACAAGCCTGTCAGTGCAAGGAGCGGGCAAAAGCCCAAGCTTGATTCGAGGGCCTCAGTCAAGTCTCCCGAACCTGAGACTTCTGCGAACCACCTTGCAGGAGTTACACGTGATCCGTGCACGTAGCGCCAAAGACAAGCAGAACAACATTCCTTTGTCATTGAGGTTCTTTATTGTAACTTTAGATCCTCAGTCTTTTTGGGTTATAAGACAAGTGCAGCCAAGTTGTCTGGAGGTAGCGAGTGGATGGTCTTAGAAAGGTCGGACAGCAACCTCCAACCTCCTAGACCCCAAACTATTTTTAAACCCTAAACCCTAAACCCTAGGCCCTAAGCCCTAAATCCTAAACCCTAAACCCTAAACTCCCCAACACCAAACCCCCCAAGAGCTTCTCGAGGCGGCGGCTCAGCCGTGAGATTCCCTTCGCGCGGGAGGTCACCCTCTCGGGGCCTCCAATGCGGCTCGGCAGAGCTTAGGGTTGTTAGGTATTGGGGTACAGGTTTGGACTGCAGGAGGGACCCTTATAAGGGACTCTAGGGGTTCTTTGGGGGTTAATTTGGGGGCTACTTAGGTCTGTAGGGACGACAAAAGGTACATGGGTTTTTCAGGTGGGTTTCTCTGCAGACTCGTTAGAAGTTAGCTCGCAGTGGGGCCGCTCTTAGTACCCACCAGGAATTCACAAAGAGGGTTTAGGGCTTAGGGTTTATGAATTCATGAAGAGGATTCGGAGATGCAGAGTTCTGTTTATTTGCCCAGGGTTTAGGGTTTAGGGTTTAGGGTTTAGGGTTTGGGGTTTAGGGTTTAGGGTGTCTTTGTTCGGCTGTGTCTGTCTGTCTCTCTCTGTGTGTGTGTGTGTGTGTGTGTGTGTGTGTGTGTGTGTGTGTGTGTGTGTGTGTGTGTCTTTGTGCGTGTAAGAGTGCGCGCACCTTGTCTTTCTGGCCAGGTGCTTCGAGAGTATAGGGTAGGGCGCTCTTGACCAGTTAGGGCATGTTAAGGTTTCGGGTTCGGGGTTGCAGGTTTTCAGCTTCTCATGGGGCTTGGATGACAAGCTCGGTGCGTGATGCTTTCTGATGTCTGCGAGTTTCTGGGGTTCCTGTTGAGGCGTTATGGGGAACACTGGGGAATTGGAGGCAATAGGAGGCGTGATTTTGCAAGCTTGCGACCCCCTCTCGCCCCTCTCTCCCCTCTCGCCCCTCTCTCCCCTCTCTCCCCTCTCTCCCCTCTCTCCCCTCTGTCCCCTCTCTCCCCTCTCGCCCCTCCTCCCCCCTCCTCCCCCTCCTCCCCCTCCTCCCCCTCCTCCCACCCTCCTCCCCCTCCTCCCCCTCCTCCCCCTCTCCTCCCCCTCCCCCCCTCCTCCCCCCCCCCCCCTCCCCTCCCTCCCCTCCTCCCCTCCCCTTCCACTGGCTGAGGTCGATAGCCTCGGTGGCGCCCTCGGCCTGGGGTCGTTCCAGGTTGATTTCAGAGTTTATGGTTTAGGGTTTAGGGTTTAGGGTTTAGGTCCTGCGCTCCAAACAGCTGCAAACTCCACGCGGACGCCTCTGACACCCTGCGACTGCCTTGCCTGCCACAGCCCAGGCGGCCCCCGACGCGAGCGAGTCCCTGCCTTGCCGCCGCGTGCGCTATGAGGAGGTGCCGAGGAGTTCGGGGAGTAGGTATATATATATACCCTAATTCATAATAAGGATCCTTAGTATAAATTAGGGTATATTCCTTAATTAAGGGGTTTTGGGACCCCAAAACCCCAAAACCCCAAAACCCCGATACTTTTAAGTCGACTATCTGATTCATTTTGAATTTAGTTATATTGTATTTTACACAGATCTGGGTTAATACAGGGGTTGGAGTACAACAACCCCCCAAAAACCCTGTTCTCATTATTCAGGCTCCTACATTAGGTTTACGGCAGGGGGCTTGCTTCGGTTTAGACAGTCTGGAGCATGGGGATGTGATTTGTGACGGAGAGTTCAGAAGGTGATGTTTTTGTTGTCGCCCGTTGCGAAACTGTCACTTTCCTTTCAGGCATGCTCGGTGGTTGCTAGCGGGATAGTCAGCGATCACATGGCGAGCTATTCAGTTCACAAAGCCTGGATTTCGCACCCTAAGCCCGAAACCCTAAACTCCCAAACCCTAAGCCCTAAGCCCTAAACCCTAAACCCTAAGCCCTAAACCCTAAACCCTAAGCCCTAAACTCCCAAACCCTAAGCCCTAAACTCCCAAACCCTAAGCCCTAAATGATTTGTTTGGGGGTTTTAAGCCCTCCGCGCGCAGGGTGAGAAGGGTGACGCGGGAGATGTCGCGACACACAGCTGGCCGCTGGCGATGACGCGGGAGCCAGATGCGGGCCAGGGGTTCTAAGTGCCCTAAACCCTAAACCCTAAACCCTAAACCCTAAACCCTAAACCCTAAACCCTAAACCCTAAACCCTAAACCCTAAACCCTAAACCCTAAACCCTAAACCCTAAACCCCTAACCCTTAAACCCTAAACCCTAAACCCTAAACCCTAAACCCTAAACCCTAAACCCTAAACCCTAACCCTAAACCCTAAACCCTAAACCCTAAACCCTAAACCCTAAACCCTACAACCCTAAACCCTAAACCCCTAAAGCCCAATCCCTAAACCCTAAACCCTGATGTTTTAGAAGGTCTTTTTCCAGCTCTTGAAGGTCTTGAAGGTGACGGGCTAAGGGTTGCATGGCGGGGGTAACAGCTACCAGGTGCATTTTTCTCTCCTGAAACGATCGCTGAAAACACTTGCAGGGACATGGGGGTCTTCGAAATTGGTTTACTTCTTGGGGTCCGCATGATAGGGGAATCCTACTATTTGGGGGTCCATTATAGGGGTTTCTTATTTTCGTGAACCCCACATGCTTGTTCGCTACATTATAGGCGTGTGGATGTTGATATGAGGGAACCTCGTTTGTTTCGCAAGCAGAGCCGAAACTATGCCAAAGCAACTGTGCCAAATGCTCCAGCACGTTGGGCATTCGTTGTTTGGCTGTGCATGCAGCTTTCTCTTCCTCTTCTTCTTAAACAGGAGGACCGGGACGACCAGAAGCGTATCACGATGTTCTTCCTGGACCCGGCCGGGAGCTTGGTCTCTCGCCGATGCTTAGATGGCATTCAAAGTAGCCGGAGCCCTGAACGTAGCCCTAAACCCTAAACCCTAAACCCTAAACCCTCAACCCTCAACCCTCAACCCTCAACCCTCAACCCTCAACCCTCAACCCTCAACCCTCAACCCTCAACCCTCAACCCTCAACCCTCAACCCTCAACCCTCAACCCTCAACCCTCAACCCTCAACCCTCAAACCTCAACCCTCAACCCTCAACCCTCAACCCTCAACCCTCAACCCTCAACCCTCAACCCTCAACCCTCAACCCTAGACCCTAAACCCTAAACCCTAAACCCTGACCCCTAAGCCCTAAACCCTAAACCGTGACCCTTACAGTTGTTTCGCGGGATCTTGGGGCTTGGCACGGCTTGCGCCAACACGACGGGGCTTTCTAACGTCAAGCGTAAGAGGGTTTAGGGTTTAGGGATTTAGATTGACCCACAGGCTTAGGCACGGAATTCTTGGCGGGGGGGGCTCCCGAAACGTGGTGTTCATTGATGTTCATCGCAAGTAGATGCGCAACTGGCCAGCCTTATTGGCCCAGCGCAGGGGGCCAAATCTCGCTCTCCTGCACGTTTCCTGCGCGAGACTGTGCTCCTGCCTAGGTCGTGTGCCAAACCCCCAAACTCGGCAAACCCTAAACCCTAAACCCTAAACCCTAAACCCTAAACCCTAAACCCTAAACCCTAAACCCTAAACCCTAAACCCTAAACCCTAAACCCTAAACCCTAAACCCTAAACCCTAAACCCTAAACCCTAAACCCTAAACCCTAAAACCCTAAACCCTAAACCCTAACCCTAAACCCTAAACCCTACCTAACCCAACCTAAACCCTAAACCCTAAACCCTAAACCCTAAACCCTAAACCCTAAACCCTAAACCCTAAACCCTAAACCCTAAACCCTAAACCCTAAACCCTATTACTATGTATATTTAAACCCTAATGACCTTCGTCGGCATATTGTTTTGTTTTTTTCTGGGCTCTAGGATTTAGGGCCCAGAGTTTTTTTTTTTCAAGGTTTTTCAGAGTTTTTCAGTGTTTTTCAAGGTTTCTCAAGGTTTTTCAGGGTGTTTCAGGGTTTTTAACCCTCAAGAGGGTTTAGGGCTGTAGGGTTTGGGGCATAGGGTTTGGGGCATAGGGTTTAGGGCCCAGAGTTTTTTTTCAAGGTTTTTCAGAGTTTTTCAGTGTTTTTCAAGGTTTTTCAATGTTTTTCAATGTTTTTCAGGGTGTTTCAGGGTTTTTAACTTTCAATTCTGATGAAGGGCCGCCCCCGCGACCTTTTCACAGCCTAGTTTTGGTCAAGGGGGGGTCGTATTTTTCAATTTTAAAGGCAAAATAGTCTTCGGAGACCCCCCCTTGCCTCAAACTCCGACCCCCCCTTGAGAGGGAAAGAACGCCCCAAATGAGGGGGACCCCAGGATCGGCCCGGGTCCCAGTTAAAAATGCGATTTTTTAGTACTGAAATCGACGGTTCTGGGTGGCCTCTCGTTTCTGGATCTCTGGCGACCGAGCCTTTACCGGTTTCAGAATTTCAAGTTTTCGAGGTTCTTCAAGGTTTTTCAGAATTTTTCTGTTTTTCAATGTTTTTCAGGTTTTTTTCAGGTTTAGGGCTGTAGGGTTTGGGGCATAGGGTTTAGGGCTGTATGGTTTGGGGCATAGGGTTTAGGGCTCAGAGGGTTTGGGGTATAGGGTTTAGGGCTCTTAGGGTTTGGGGCATAGGGTTTAGGGCCCAGAGTTTTTTTTCAATGTTTTTCAAAGTTTTTCAGTGTTTTTCAAGGTTTTTCAATGTTTTTCAGGGTGTTTCAAGGTTTTTAACCCTCAATTCTGATGAAGGGCCGCCCCCACGGCCCCCGCGACCTTTTCACAGCCTAGTTTTGGTCAAGGGGGGGCCGTATTCTTCAATTTTAAAGGCAAAATAGTATTCGGAGACCCCGACCCCCCCTTGAGAGGGAAAGTTTGCCTCCAAAAACACCCCAAATGAGGGGGACCCCAGGATCGGCCCGGGTCCCAGTTAAAAATGCGATTTTTTAGTACTGAAATCGACGGTTCTGGGTGGCCTCTCGTTTTCTGGGTTTTTGACCAAAACCGAGCCTTCACCGGTTTCAAGATTTCAAAGGTTCGTCAAGGTTTTTCAGATGTTCCCCTTTGAGAGGGAAAGTTTGCCTCCAAAACCACCCCCAAATGAGGGGCCACCCCCCCCCACCCCACCCTCCCCGGTTTGAGAATTAGATTTTGGGTTTTCGGCCAATTGGACCTTGAGCTTTAAGCCTACTGGGAATGTGTTGAGTGGACTTTGTATTTTCTCAATGTTATGGGTTTCTTGTGTGGGTGGGGTTTTATTCCAGCCCTTGACAAGCTGCTTGACTAGTGAATGCTCGGACTTGAGATGCTGAACCCTAAACCCTAAACCCTAAACCCTAAACCCTAAACCCTAAACCCTAAACCCTAAACCCTAAACCCTAAACCCTAAACCCTAAACCCTAAACCCTAAACCCTAAACCCTAAACCCTAAACCCTAAACCCTACAACCTAAACCCTAAACCCTAAACCCTAAACCCTAAACCCTAAACCCTAAACCCTAAACCCTAAACCCTAAACCCTAAACCCTAAACCCTAAACCCTAAACCCTAAACCCTAAACCCTAAACCCTAAACCCTAAACCCTAAACCCTAACCCCAAACCCTAAACCCTAAACCCTAAACCCCCTGAACCCTAAACGCTATTCACTTCAGTAAGATGCAGGCCCAGCTCTTGGAAGACATCCGCAGCCAGGGCAAGAAAAAGGACCCCCATGGCTTCCGTTTGGCCGAGGGTAGTACAGGGTTCTCGGGTTCGTTTAGGGCTTTTAGGGGTTTCTATAGGGAGTTCCCAGTTCTTGCATTTTCGGGCAAAGAAGTTCGCTTTGGAGCTTTGAGTTCGGTTCGGGTCCCCGCCTTGAGCGTAAACCACTAAACCTTATAACCTTCAAGAACATTTTCTTGAGCTCCATGCTCGTAGGCTATAGGGGTCGGAACATTTCTCCTGAAAGTATTCCCTTATGGTCCCTATGGGATTATACTAGAACAACCCCCCCCCCCCCCCCCCAAACCCAAAACCCAAAACCCAAAACCCAAAACCCAAAACCCAAAACCCAAAACCCAAAACCCAAAACCCAAAACCCAAAACCCAAAACCCAAAACCCAAAACCCTAAACCCTAAACCCTAAACCCTAAACCCCTAAACCCCTAAACCCCAAAGCCCTACAAAGCCCCCTTCCTTTTGCGCCGCCCAAGCTCGACGCCCCTAGACCCCGGTCATGCCCCTGGCTGGTGCATGTTGAAAGGCTGGAAATTTGTGGACCAAATTTGAATCTTACAATTGGCTTTACAATTGGCTTTGTGTTTTAGGGCTTAGGGTTTAGGGTTTAGGGTTTAGGGTTTAGGGTTTAGGGTTTAGGGGTACTTTACCGTAACTTTAGATCCTTACCTTTTTTGGGTTTATTGGGTTTCTTAGTAAGGCAGCACACAGTTTAATTTACAGCTACCCTCCTGAGTGCAGCCAAGTTGTGGACCAAATTTGAATCTTACAATTGGGGAACATATACCCGATACAACCTAGAACCCCTATTAAGGTACAACCTTAGAAACCCGAACCCTAAACCCCAAACCCTAAACCCTGAACCCTGAACCCTGTTAGGGTTCATGATGGTCCCAAAGAATTGTGTCTGTTTCCCCCCCCCTCTCCACTTTCCAGGAGCCCGACGAAGAGGACGAGGAGGAGGCCCGCGCCTGCATATTGAAGGAGTTTTCTTTGAGTTTTAGGGTTTAGGGTTTGGGGTTTAGGGTTAATGTTTAGGGTTAATGTTTAGGGTTTAGGGTTGAGGGTTCTCTGAGTTTAGGGTTTAGGGTTTGGGTTTTGGGTTTAGGGTTTAGCGTTTGGGGTTTTCGGGACGGCCAAATCGAGACACCCGGAATTGAGAGGCTCATTGCAAGGCCGTTGCAAGGCCGTTGCAAGGCCGTTGCAAGGCCGTTGCAAGGGAGTGGGTGGATCCAGAACCCGGCTTGCTTCAATTCACGAGAGCATCAGGGTTTAGGATTTAGGGTTTAGGGTTGGTAGACCTGAGCACGCCCCTTCAGCCCCAGAGCTACCCATCGAGCTTTTGCCTAAGCCCGGGAACTATATAACCTAAACCTTCTAAGCTCTAAGGCCCCAAAAGTTCAAACAAAGTCCGCAGAGTCTTCAAGGCTCAATCCCAACACCCGGCGCACAAATCTCTCACGGGGTCGGGTTTGAGGGTGAAGGTTCTGAGCTTCGGGCGCAGGGCTCAAGATGTTGGATGCGAAGTCGCAGAAATTTGCGGAAAGGAGTACAGTGCTGAAGTCGCAGGTGGCATGTCAAAGTGTATGGTGCCTAAACTCAAACCCTAAAAACCCTTAGACTCCAAATCCGAAAACTCTAAACCCTAAACCTGAAACGCCAAATCCTAAACCGTAGAGGCCAGTGCATGTTAGCCTCTCCCTCAAGACCTGGGCTCCCGCTCCCTAAGCGCTGGCAGGCAGCTGCGGACGACTCCAAAGCACCGCACGCGACTCAGCAACCCAGCTGCTAGCTAGGGTTTAGGGTTTAGGGTTTAGGGTTTAGGGTTTAGGGTTTAGGGTTTAGGGTTTAGGGTTTAGGGTTTAGGGTTTAGGGTTTAGGGTTTAGGGTTTAGGGGTTAGGGTTTAGGGTTTAGGGTTTAGGGTTTAGGGTTAAGGGTTAGGGTTTAGGGTTTAGGGTTTAGGGTTTAGGGTTTAGGGTTTAGGGTTTAGGGTTTCAGGATGCAGGGTATCTACCGATAGCATGTATGATCATTGATGTATGGCTAAAGGGTTTAGGTATTGGCAGCTCTTTTCTGGGGGATGTTGGACATGTACCATAGCAGCAAGACCGCAACCCCTAAAAACCTAAACCCTAAACCCTAAACCCTAAACCCTAAAAAACCCTAAACCCTAAACCCCCTAAAAACCTAAACTAACACCCTAAACCCTAAACCCCAAACCCTAAACCCTAAACCCTAAACCCTAAACCCTAAACCCTAAACCCTAAACCTAAACCTAAACCCTAAACCTAAACCCTAAACCCTAAACCCTAAACCCTAAACCCTAACTAAACCTAAACCCAACCTAAAACTAAACCTAAACCCTAAACCCTAAACCTAAACCTAAACCCTAAAACCCTAAACCCTAAACCCTACCCTAAACCAAAAAAACCTAAACCCTAAACCCTAAACCCTAAACCTCAAACCCTCAACCCTCAACCCCTCAACCCTCAACCCTAAACCCTAAACCCTAAACCCTAAACCCTAAACCCTAAACCCTCAACCCTAAACCCCAAACCCTAAACCCTAAACCCCAAACCTGATAGAAGGTCCGTGGCAGCTACGGCTTCTGCACCGCCCATGCGCGAGGATGCCACGCCCAGTGCGAAGGAGGCCGAGTCCATCCTGTGGCCCATTTCCCAAAGTAGGGTTTAGGGGGTTTAGGGGGTTTAGGGGGTTTAGGGGGTTTAGGGGGTGTAGGGGGTTTAGGGGGTTTAGGGGGTTTAGGGGGTTTAGGGGGTTTAGGGGGTTTAGGGGGTTTAGGGGGTTTAGGGGGTGTAGGGGGTTAGGGGGTGTAGGGAGGTTTAGGGGTTTGTAGGGGGTTTAGGGGGGGGTTTAGGGGGTTTAGGGGGTTTAGGGGGTTAGGGGGTTAGGGGGTTTAGGGGTTTAGGGGGTTTAGGGGGTTTAGGGGGGTTTAGGGGGTTTTTAGGGGGTTTAGGGGGTTTAGGGGGGGGGGTTTAGGGAGCGCAGGGCTGTGAAAGTTTGGGCATCTGCAGTTTCTGGCTGGAATTCCCCATCAGCCTCGAGATTTCCGTTTCCATACCATGACGCAAATGATCCCGACTGGCTTTGTCGCCACTTTAGCAGCCATCGTCGCGTTGAGGAGCAGCGCGGCCAGCACTGCGGCTGGAGCGGAATGTCAAGATGCAGAGAGCCCGAGTAGTAGAGCAGGTAGCCTTTAACGTTTTTGGGCTAGTATAGTCCCCTGATAATCCCAAAAGGTGAACCTTGATTTCCCCCAGGTTACGGGACAACTAAGGAGCTGCGCGCAGTTCTCATTTCTGCAAACCCACTTGCTCACCAAGGCAAACAGTGTAGAAGCTGACTTCGCCTTTAGTTGAACCTTAAACTTTTTGGGTTTCCTTATTTAGTAGGAATATTGAAGTTTAACTTTTTTTCCCCTTGGTTATTGGAAAAGTAAGGAAGAGGCCGACGCGAGCTATTCATGGGCCACCGGTCGTGGGAACTTTCCGCAGTACGCAGTATCTGCGCATGCCGCACCTTTCTACTTCTCGGACAAGCTCGCATGGCAGTGGCATCATCCGCTCGGAAGATTTGCGACTCTGACATATGGCACCGTCATCGATGGGGAAAGCAACATCTTCCTGTCAGCGGCAGACGGGGTCAGGAAGTTCGACAAGAACGGCACCATGCTTTGGGAGTACTCGTCACTTCCGGCAGAGGTGATCAATGCTCCATCGGTGTACGATGGCATGGTGTATGTCAGTGACACATACGGCGACGTCATTGCCTTGGATATGCAGACAGGCCATAAAGTGTGGAAAACCCATGTGGCCGACGAAATTGGACAGGACAACGGTTTCAACATGGTTCATGCAGGTGTTGCACTTACGGCATGTGACTGGCGCTTTCCCTCTCCAAACCTCCAGGCCAATCAGAAGGTGAAGGGCCTTAACGCGAGCACAGGCGAAGAGTTGTGGACATTCAAGCCAGACACCGCTGTTTGGAACTTCTTGCCCCTCTTTGTGGACGACAGCTCCTTTGTCTTCCAGGACATGACTGGAAAGGTCTACCGCCTGGAGGTGGGCACGGGGTCTCTCATGTGGAAGAACGGTGGAAGGAATGACACCTGGACCGATGGAAGTGCGGCAGTTGGCCCAAACGGCTTGGTCTACGCAGTGAATAACAACCAGCCCGTCTTCATGAAGTCCGAATACAGCCCGGGAACGCTCAGTGCCTACAAGATCAGTGGCTTGCTGTTGGTTCGTGGGAATGAGGGAATGAGGGAGTGAGCTGCCCTAAGGAATCCCTTAACGGTATATATAGGGGGATATAGGGCGCCTCATTCCCTCAGTCCCTACCAGCCAACAGTAAGGTGATGGGGAGCTGGTGTGGCAGGTCACGACGCCACGGCCGCCGAACAACGCCCCAGCCGTTGGGGCGGTCAAGAACCTCCCGGGCAACTCTGTTGCTAGGCAGAGCAGGCCCTGATTCCCTTTTGTTTGGGGGGTTTGGGTTCCCTTGTCCCTTGAACCCAGATTCCCTTTTTCCTTGAAACCAAGAAGGGCACCCTTTTATTCCCTGAGCAACTCCTGGGTCCAGGTTGTCATGCCCTTGTGCCAGCAAGTCTTGCCGGGAGCAACGTGCGACGTCCAAGTCTACGATGCAGAGACGGGCGCCCTTCGATGGATCTTTCATGGGCCAACCCAAACAGGACTCCTCCAGGCTGGTGATATGGAGGGCTACTTGGTTTTTTATAGGGTTTAGGGTTTAGGGTTTAGGGTTTAAGGTTTAGGGTTTAGGGATACTTGGTAGCCCAGTGGTGCTCATTTTGGTTCCAGGTTCCTTTATCAGGTCACCATCCCCAAAAAGGGTACCCTTGTTATGATATACAAGGATACATCGCCCGGACCCAGCGTGGGGTCCGCTCCATGTGCCTGCCAAACGGATGGAGCGCCCCCACGATTGACGCGGAGGGCACTGTCTTTGTGGGCAACGAGGAGGGTAACTTCTATGCCCTGCGGGACATGGACGGTGATGGGGTGGTCTTTGGATTGGAAGAGGTCGTGCAGTATGACACGAAGTCATCTTTCTCTGGCTCCTCCAGCCCAGCTGTTGCCCCAGACCTTCTGGCAGTAGCTTCTTGTGATACTCTCTTCGTGTTCAAAGGTTGAACTCGTTTTAATGATGAGAGGACTGGAAACGTCTTGCAGCCCGGAGGGCGTTGAACGCACTGGTTGAAGGGTAGAGCTTCGCCAGGTGCAGACACAGCGCAAGAATCACACGTTGATGTCATGGACAGACCAGGTAGCAGTGAGCTGCCATGACCAGGAGCATCAAAAAAGCGCGTGCAGCGTGCTGCGCAGCAACTTACGCTGTTAGTCAACAGACGAGTGAATCGGTTTAGGGTTTAGGGTTTAGGGTTTAGGGTTGAAGAAACCGAAGCACCAGAGAGCTGCTTCCCCTTCGGAGGTGAAGAGAAGGTCAAGCTTCACCCGGCCTGGGGACAACGAGTACATTCAGGTGCTTGAGCGTTACAGGGTTTAGGGTTTAGGGTTTAGGGTTTAGGGTTTAGGGTTTAGGGTTTGGGGTTTAGGGTTTAGGGTTTAGGGTTTAGGGTTCGAGATTTGAAGTTTTCTCGTTTGGGAGTTGAAATATCGACCTTACAGCCTGTCTACCCCGAATCAGAATCTCCGAAGACGTGAAGAACCCACAATAGGTTCCTCGGAGGATTTTTGAGCCCTAGCCGCAAGCCGAAGCAGCTGGAAGAGGTCGCGGTCCGGATTCGCCCCTTCCTCAAGCGCAACGAGGGCGAGCGCAACGTGCTGCATGGCCGGCATGCATTTGGACTGAGCCTAAGCCCTAAACCCTAAGCCCGAAGCCCTGAGCCCGAAGCCCTAAGCCCTTCGCCCTAAACCCAGGCTGGGCTGTAGGATCCGGAGCTTCCAGGATCGAGTAAACTCCTGAATCTAGCCCTGATAGAGGAGAAGCCAATGAGCGCTAAAGATGAGAAGGCTCGAAGGCCCCGAACCTGAATAAACTCAGCCCCTGACATGAGACAAGAGCAGGAGACAAAGCCCCTATAGACTCTCCCACCTGAAGTAAGTTTCGTTTGGTTTTGGGTCATTTCAGGGGGGGGGGGGGGGGGGGCCTTCGCCCAGTGCTCCTGAAACCCTAGTGACCACAGTCTCAAGAGCGTTGCTCAAAAAAAGAGATGGCGCTCCGCAACGCGCGCTTAGGCCTTCCTCCGCTGTGCGCCACACTAAACCTCTTTCAGCACGGGCCTCTTCTCACTTTGTCAAGTAAACCCCCCTGAAATTGAGAGTTTGTGCCAGGAGCGTAGATCCAGACAACCAGGTGCCAGCAGTTGAAGGTTGGTGTTGAGTAGGCCCGTAGGGTCCCAGGTTCGGGTTCAGGATTCGGGGCATGGACTTGAAGCGAATTAGGCAAAGGCAAAAGGCCCACGTGATTTTTGACTGGTAGGACTTGGATTCTTCCCTCCGGTCTATGTCGTGACATGAACCTTCAGTGCTGCCTTTGAGAGGGCCTTCGGGTGGATTGTCGCTGTACTGATAGACATCAGTTCACGTGTTTTTTGCGGGGTTCGGGGCGTTGAGCATCGTTTAGCATCGCTAAGACAAACGTAGTCAGAAGGTCCACTTCTAGCATAGATGGATCATGATGAAGCCTCATCCCAAATTAGGAGACGTAGACTTGAGCAACCCTTCTTTAGGGGTTTCATGGTTACCTTAAACCCTAAAAACCCTAAACCCTAAACCCTAAACGCTAAACCCTAAACCCACTGGTCCTAAACCCTAGTTCCAGAAAATGCAGGTCACCATCGAGACGCGCGGTCCAGAGCGCAAGTCCTCCGGGGTCACCAAGCCAAAATGTGGATCTTCTTGGTACAACATGAGTGTCAATTAACAGCCCTAAACCCTAAACCCTAAACCCTAAACCCTAAACCCTAAACCCTAAACCCTGCACCCTAAACCCTAAACCCCTAAACCCCTAAACCCCAAAACCCCAAACCCCAAAACCCCAAAACCCCAAAACCCCAAAACCCCAAAACCCCAAAACCCCAAAACCCCAAAACCCCAAAACCCCAAAACCCCAAAACCCCTAAACCCCTAAACCCCTAAACCCCTAAACCCCTAAACCCCTAGACCCCTACAGAGTGTCCACTACTTAGGAGTAGAGTTCGCAAACCTTGAACCTCTTTAAGGCATTATTATCCTTCTAGAATTCCAGGGTTTCCCTAGGATACTGGACAACTAAGATCCAGAGTCCGTTTGTATGTTGTGCTCAACCCTAAACCCTAAACCCAAAGCCCAAATCCCTAAACCCCAAACCCTAAACCCTCAACCCTGAACCCTAAGCCCTACCAACACTCCCCGCCGCGTCGCGGCTGCCCTGGAGTGGCGACTGTCACCCAAAACCCAAAACCCAAAACCCAAAACCCTAAACCCTAAACCCTAAACCCTGAACCCTGAACCCTGAACCCTAAACCGTCCTTCGGAAGGGCCCCCAACAGAGTTGGAAGGCAAGTTGGAACCTCCCCCCCCCTCCGCCCAGACATGTCAGGTCCGAAAAGGGACTTCGTTGGGAACTCACCCGTATCCCTAAACCCCAAACCCCAAACCCTAAACCCCAAACCCTAAACCCTAAAACCTAAAACCTAAACCCTAAACCCTAAACCCTAAACCCCAACCCCCAAACTCCAAACCCCAAACCTTAAACCGTAAACCCCTAAACCCTAAACCCTGAACCCTGAACCCGAAACCCCAAACCCCAAACCCCAAAACCCTAACCCGAATTCGACAAGCCTTTCGCTGAGGTGACAGAGTCGCCACTCCAGGGCAGCCGCGACGCGGCGGGGAGTGTGGGTAGGGTTTAGGGTTTAGGGTTTAGGGTTAAGGGTTTAGGGTTAAGGGTTAAGGGTTAAGGGTTTAGGGTTAGGGTTTAGGGTTTAGGGTTCAGGGTTCAGGGTTCAGGGTTCAGGGTTAGGGGTTTAGGGTTTAGGGTTTAATTAGGGTTTAGGGTTTAGGGTTTAGGGTTAGGGTTTAGGGTTTAGGGTTTAGGGCTTCGGGTTAAGGGTTTAGGGTTTAGGGTTCAGGGTGTAGGGTGTAGGGTGTTAGGTTTTAGGGTTTAGTTTAGGGTTTAGGGTTTAGGTTCTTAGAGTTCATACCAGTAATTGGGGTTTAGGGGGCCCTTCTAAGCCCTGTGGGTTTTGGGTGTCAGGATGATTGCAAAACCACCCAGTGCCCTCAAGCGAGGGCCAAGTCCTCCGAAAGCAAAGCGAACAACGGCCCAAGCCCCAACCAACAATTGCGTAACTTGCAGATATTTTCGGGACTTGACTCCGGACCCCTCAAGTGTTCTGGAGCATAGGTTTGACTTGGGGTTTGTGTTTTTTGATCTGGGGCTTCAATTGTGCGGTGTTGCTGCTTGCAAAAAGATCCTCAGCCATGCTTTGCCGGACGCAGGGCACGCGAACCTTCAAGTTCGACTTCGCCCGGGACCTAGAACCGGGCTGGAGGCCTCTTAGGGCCAAGAGGAGGGGCGTCCGTGAGTCGGCGTAAGGCTGAGGGCACTTCACGGACGAAGTAGCATTCTTCATGAGGCAACCTGGAGCTTGATTCTGGGTGCGTTCGGCACGCGGCTATCAAAACGAAAGAGGGGTCTTATTTTGAAAGTCCGAGATCGCCCTAGTCGCAACCTCCTGCATCAAGCACAAATGCAAAAAACCCACGAGCCCCAAGGCCCAAACCCCTCCCCAAATCGCTCTCAAGCTCTAGAAGCCCGAAGAGCCCTGAAAGCCCGCCGAAACGAAAAGGTCTTGGACTCGCGGGGCGAGCCGGGCGACCTCAAATTTGCTTCACAGGACCTATGTACTCCTGGGACGGGAGGGTTCCAGTGTTTGTTGAGGGTTTCTGGCTTCGAGGAGTTCTTGACATCGGCTAGGGTTAGGGCTGACAGATGCGGGTTGACGAGCCCAATGTATTGAACACCCTGCCTGTTTCATGCTGGCATGTGTGCGTGTGGCATGCGTGCTTGCTTGCAGTTCGGGCTTAAGCCTTTGGGGCTTCAGGGGGTTCGACTTGGATGTTCGTCTGAAGGTTATTGGTGCAAGGCGCAACCTCCAAGCTTTAAGCGCTTGAAACCCTAAAGTACCCCAAGGCCCTCGAACGTTGGAAGAGGCTACAATGCCTACTGTGCCGTTCCATATCTCTGCACCCAGCTATCACGAAACCTGAAGCCTGCAAGTCCAAGTTCGGAAGGCGTTGAGTTTCAACCACATCCCTATGCCCAACCACATGGAGGTTTCCGAAAATAGAGGTACCCTTTTCGAGGGTTCCTTTAACAGGATTATGGTATTTTGGGGGTCTTAAGGGGGACCCCTAGTTTCGGAAAGGCCCCACATGCCCGAAACCCCACGAGCACCTCACCCGCGCACCACCCGCCACCGCTGCCGAATCTGCGCCGTTTTGGGCCTCTTTGACAGGGTTTAGGGTTTAGGGTTTAGGGTTTAGGGTTTAGGGTTTAGGGTTGGAGCTGCAATTCCCTGGAGCAGACCTCGTAAGTGCGGGAAGACCCCGAGTCGATCTAGACCTCTAAACCTTGAACAGCAAACCTCGGATGCCAACGCTAAAAAGCCCAAAAAACCCCAAACCCTCAACACTAAACCTTAAACCCCGAAACTCCAATGTTCCTGTATTTCGGCCTGCACACGAAAGCGCACACAAAGAAAAAACCTCCAGGCCTAAACCCCACATCCAAAACCCCAAGCCCTAGTCCCTGAATCCGAAACGCCCATGGGCCATGATACAAAGCGACTCTAACGTCGGATTCGGCTGCTGGGCGGCCTTGGCGCGGCCATCTACAATGGCCGCCTGGACAAATTGTTGGACCCAGAGTAGGCCCTTATTCCCTTGTTTGGGGGTTGGGTTCCCTTGTGAACCCCTTGAAACCAAAAGGGTACCCTTTTAATCCTAGGCTACTCTTGGGTCTAGAACTGTAAGGTTGCATGGTTTGAGACTTCTGAGTTTCTTGCTGCTCGTGTCAGTTGCGCCTTGGGAGGGTTTAGGGCGTCTGTCTGTTTTCGAAGATGAACCACGGATAAGAAGCAAGGTTGGTGACCTTTGCCCCACATTTACAAAAGACACCGAGCTTTGGATTAGTCAAGGAGTTGGTAGGAGGGAGACGAAGCCGACAGCAGCTCACAGGCCGGAGAGCCGTCGGGGACCCAGCGCCCAGTTTGCTCCAGTAGGGTTTAGGGTTTAGGGTTTGGGGTTTAAGGTTTTGGGTTTTGGGGCCCGGGCAGCGTGAAGTAGGGAGGTTATAGAAAGGAGGTGCAGTCACCATTATGACATGCGACTATAGTGCATGGTAAGACATGCTTTCGTGTTGAAGGCCATAGTTGAGGGACACTGTAGGCCCTTCTTACATGAAGCTCGGATTTAGAAGAGATTGTATGGGCATTGCCGCCCTGATTGTTGATTGTACATGTGTAGAATGAGAAGCTCCTGCAATTCTTTATCATGTTAATCCCCTAACCTAAAGTCCTAAAGCCCTTTGAAGCACCCAATGCTGTAATGAAGCGGCATTCCACCGGCTCGTTCTTGACTCAAGCTGCAAGCGCACTTGCAAGCATGGGGGTGTTTCCCAAAATAGGGGTACACTTTTTTGATACCCCCAATCAGAATAGAATCCCCTTAAAGGGACCCCCCAAAAGGGGCACCCCCTATTTTCGGAAGCCCCCATGCCTAAAGCAGCAGCCATGGCAGACTTTAGGATTGGCGGAGGTCCTCAAACCTGTCCAGGAAATTCGGCTGTCGCTCTGCTTGAGGCACTCCAAGAGACTCCAGCAAGGCAATGCCTAAACTTTAAATCCGGTCTGAACCTAAACCCTAAAACCCTAAGCCCTAAACCCTAAACCCCTAACCCTAAACCCTAAACCCTAAAACCCTACACCCTAAACCCTGAGCCCTCGCATAGCGGAGTCCCCCAAAGCAAAGAACAGTCAAAAGGCCGGGGAGTGCCCCTGCTGTGCTCACCAAGCCGGCGCGCGGGACGGAGGGGGGAGGGGAGCTCCACGAGATTTTGGATTTTTGGGCTTGGTTTGGGGTTTAGGGTTGAGGGTTGAGGGCTTGAGGGGTTTAGGGTTTAGGGTTTAGGGCATGAGGGCTTTAGGGAGTTTAGCGGGTGCGGGTTTGGTGCGTTTCAGTGGGTTTGGCGAGTTTAGGGGTTTGGGGTGAAGGGGGCGGCGGCTAAGGGCACGCAGAATGCTCCTGACATAGGGCCCCTCGTGTCTTGAGCGGCAAGGCTACCAGTTATCAACACGCATACCGCATACCTTTTGAAGGAGATGCCTGGGGGTGGATGAGGTTCTGAGAGGCCATCCGCATTCAGGCCATGTCATCCTCAAGTATGGTGAACTCCAAAGTGCTCGTGTCCAAGCCCCAAAAGCCTCAAACCCTCAAGAGCCTAGACAGTCTAAACCCTAAACCCTAAACCCTAAACCCTAAACCCTAAACCCTAAACCCTAAACCCTAAACCCTAAACCCTAAACCCTAAACCCTAAACCCTAAACCCCAAACCCTAAACCCCAAACCCTAAACCCTAAACCCTAAACCCTAAACCCTAAACCCTAAACCCTAAACCCTTCAAGCCCTGGCAGGTGTCGGACGAGCCCCGGGTCCCGGGTGCCGGAGACCTGGCAAGGCCCGCAGCCTGGGAAAGGAGACTATATTCCCCTTGGGAATTATTTGAATAAAACCCAAGGGGGTATTACAAATAATATTTCTACCCAGATCTTCCAAAACCCCTTAATTAAGGAATATGCCCTAATTTATACTAAGGATCCTTATTATGAATTCGGATATATATACCTTCATTAAGGGGTTTTTAGAAGATCTGGGTATTAAGGTTCTAAGGGGAGTATAGGAGAGGGGGCTTCTCAGCTTGGGGGGCCTGCGGCCTTGTCGTCTTCCTGTTGTACTTTGGGGTAGGTGCGGGGCGGGGGGGGAGGCGGCGGTTGGGGAGGCGACAATGTGGAGTCCAAAAAGCTGCACAGAAATGATCCACTTCGAGCATCCCTGCTCTGGGATTTGGGCACTCCTCACGAAGGCTGTATGTGGGATGTGCTGTTGAGATGTCTGGATGGTTCCCTTGAAAGATTCAATGCGGGATCCTGTCTGCGACATTTTTTTGGGAGACCCGCTGTGAGTTTTTGAGAGTTGGGGCTGTGCGGTCTACAATCACTGAATACCAAAACCCTAAACCCTCAACCCTCAACCCTCAACCCTCAACCCTCAACCCTAAACCCTAAACCCTAAACCCGACACCCTAAACCCTAAACCCTAAACCCTAAACCCCCTTACAACCCCAAGCTGACGTGGATCTGATGGAGGATGGCGCTGGCAGCTTCGGACAAAGATGCAGCGCGGCTCTTGGGGGGGTGGAGCCCACTTAAAGCCTAAAATTCTTAGGCCCTAGGCCCCTAGACTGAAGCTTGCAATAGATGTACGTCAGGGTCTAGGGATTTGGGCTTCGCGCGTCGGACCGACGGTTTGGGCATTGAGGGCTTGACACAGGGCTCGACAGTGGGCTTCTCAGGGTGTTCTGTTTAGAACATGTCACATGTGGATCAGACCAAAAGATGCATATCCTCGACTGCACGCCTAAGGTCCGATGAGTAGTTGCAACCAAAACCCTACCGCCCCAACAAAAAACCATCCTGAAGTGCAGGGCGGTGCAGAGTTGTTGGGCTAATGGTTGTTGTCTCTGTTGGTCTGTCATCGGACGTCGTCTTCATCCGTTTCGAAGAATTTGCGTGAAGCAAAAACAGCTCGGTTCCCAAGGAATCCCCGCGCGGTCGCGGGCGTTCGCCCCAGCGCCAGGAGGCATCAATTCTGCCTTGCCATCAGGGAAAACACCTATAGAAAAGTGTAGGGTTTAGGGTTTAGGGTTTAGGGTTTAGGGTATAGGGTTTAGGGTATAGGGTGTAGGGTTTAGGGTTTAGGGTAGGGAGATGAGGGCTTTCAAGGATGTCTTGGACATTCGGATGTCGGATTTTTTTTAAAACAGATGGGAGTCTCAAACGATGCAAGCTTATGCGCTTCTTCCAGGGCCCTGGAAAATGTCGACTTGAACTCAGGAGTAGATCTGTGGCTTTGAACTTTTGTTTAGGGCTGAGGGCTTCCGGAGAAGTCTGGCAGCACGGGCCAAAAGAGTGCCGATGAACGAGTGGCTTTTGCCCATACCTACTTCCCACAGAATACAAGGCCCTAAACATTCTTTCCGCCCCCCCCTGCCCCCGTGCAAGGTACGGGCCAAACCTAGCAAGACTCCTGCATTACTTCCTTAAGGGCTATTATACCCTAACCCCTTAGAACGGCCCTTTTATAGGATTGGCTACTGTCTTTAGAAGGCCTCACAGCCCATGCTGGTACTTCCTGAAGGGCGCGTGTTGCAACGGAGGCTGCGCGCCCGGTAGCGCTGGGCTCCGCCGTGGCCGAAGTGTGCCTCGGATGCTCTGAAGTTGAGGAAGACATGAACCCCCAAAATGGGGGTTATATACCCTGTACTACTATAGTTCCCAATCAGGAATATATGGGCCATGTTGCACAATTCTTTCTGGCATCCTGAGGCTCGAGTCTAGGGCCTAGTAGTAGAGTAGGTAACCTTTAACCTTTTTGGGGTAGTATAATCCCCTTATAGTCCCAAAGGTTAACCTTTGATTTCCCCCAGGTTACTGGACAACTAAGAGGGTTCTTCGGGGCCTTCACATCGAGGTTTCTTGTTCGGGGCGTTTTTGGCAGCTTCGGGGGTCGACGGGCGCAAGCAACTACCTTGAACGCTACAACCATCTAAGCGGGCAGCGTGCCGATGGACTCGCGGTGAGTGTCTATGGGTGTTTCGGGCGCAAGGGAGACAGGGGGGGGGGGGTTCCTTAAGGAGAGTAGGGCCGTAAGGTTCCGGTGACTTCTTGGCAACCTTTCCGCGAAGGGTTGAGGGCTTAGGGGCCCTGGAAGTCCTAAGAACCTAAGAAGCCCAGAGCCTCGTCTTCGTCTTCTTCTTCTTCTTCCCTCGCTGCCGGGGCTTAGTTTCTAAGGTTTAAAGCCTTAAGCTTGAAGGCCCTGATCTCTCATCCGCAAGGTGGCGCGGCCTGCGGGCTCTTCAAGCTCAGCAGCTGGAGCAGGCCCAGCTCGTTGTTCCAGGGGGGGAGCACGATGTCGAGTACGGAAGCGAGACCCAGGGGAGAGGGTGACTTCGCACCCTCTGCGAGGGCAAAGCCTATTTGCCCAAGATTTTTCTTTGTGGTACTTTACTGTAACTTTAGATCCTTACCTTTTTTGGGTTTATTGGGTTTCTCATTAAGGCAGCTAAAAGTTTAATTTATAGCTACCCTCCTGAGTGCAGCCAAGTTTTGGGCCCAGAAATGTGCACGGCACCTGGGCGAGAACGACCTGGGCATGTGCAAACACCAAGCCATGTGTGGGTTTTTTGAAGCATTCCAGCAACAGCCCATGGCCTCACCCCTCCTTGCGGGTTGTTGCGGGACCCAAAGTCTAGGTCCCAAGGGTGCTCTCATCTCTGGGTGATCCCCTCGATGGGCTGGATATCAGCGTTGGCTGGTGCTCCGAACAGGTGGCCTTCTTCGAGCGCCTGCAGGTCGAGGTTCCGCGGCTTCCCTCTATTTGGGGCTTCGAGCCGATCTTTTTGGGTTTGGGTTTCGGCCCCGGTTGGGGTGTGGAGTGTCAGGGTTCAGGAGGTTTATTTGTGATTCCGGCGAAAGGGTTTAGGGCTTTTCAGGTTTAGGGTTTAGGGGGTGGATGCGAAGATGCAACAAAACACCGAAGGCTATCCCTCGCCATCCGCTTCGAAGTATACAAGCAGGTTCAAATGTGGGCTTGTTATATTCGGACAGCACGATTTGCGTCGCACATACCCCAGCTCCCCTAAACCCTAAATCCTAAACCCTAAACCCTAAACCCTAAATGCTAAACCCTAAACCCTAAACCCTGAACCCTGAACCCTAAACCCTAAACCCTAAACCCTAGATGAACCGGCCGCAATGCCACGCCAGGTCGAGGGGCGCTTTGAGCAAGTCTGCACGAGCATCGGGGAGCTCGAGACCAGGCCCCGGTTGTTTCTCCTTTGCTCTCCGGGCTTAGTTTAGGGTTTGGGGCTTCTGGGGCACTGGATGGAATACGTCGCGAATGCCTTCGGAGGTTGAAGAGGTTTGCTACGAGACGCCGATGCATGGCAGATGGAGAAAGTACAACAATTCGAGGCTGCGGCATTGAACCGCGAGGAGCAAGAGTCTACAGTCCTACCCCCAACGGTCTTGTTTGACGGCAATGTTTGCCTACATGCTTCTCTCGAACCCCCAGTCCCGCTTGTTTCGTCCAGTTCCCTTAGACCCCTTAAAGCCCTTAGAACCCTTAAAGCCCCTAAACCCCTTAAAGCCCTTAACACCCTTAAAGCGCTTAAAGCCCTTATAGCCCTTAAAACCCTTAAAGCCCTTAAAACCCTTAAAGCGCTTAAAACCCTTAAAGCCCTTGCAGTAACACCCTTAAACCCCTTTTAAGGGTTTAGATCTGCAGCGACAGGCTACGCTCAGAGCTGGTGGCCGTGCAGGGAGAGCTCAGCGAGCGGCTCGAAGGCACGTGGAGAGAGGGATTGGTGTAGGGTTTAGGGTTTAGGGTTTAGGGTTTAGGGTTTAGGGTTTAGGGTTTAGGGTTTAGGGTTTAGGGTTTAGGGTTTAGGGTTTAGGGTTTAGGGTTTAGGGTTTAGGGTTTAGGGTTTAGGGTTTAGAGGACAGGGAGTTGGCGTTCAGGGGTTTGCTGTGAGGTGTGGGAATTGTCGTTAGGACTTTGAATTAGGAAGTGGGCTTAATTAGCCTGAAGGGATTTAGGTTGATGGTTGCAGGGTGACGGCATTTGGAGGGAAGGTTTATGAAGACTAGACTTTTGCTCTTCATGGGCTTGCTTGTTCAGGGAAGTCTTGGTTCAGGGTGCAAGGGCGCGGGTTTGTTTGTAGGTCTTGCAGGTGTGAGAAAGAGTTCCTCTGAACCCTGGCTTCCGAAGCCCTATAATCCTCCCACCCTCCCCCAAAAACCTAGAGGGTTTAGGGTTTAGGGTTTAGGATTTAGGGTTTAGGGTTTAGGGTTTAGGGTTTAGGGTTTAGGGTTTAGGGTTTAGGACATAAACTGCCTGCTGAACTTGAATCCCTTCGAAATTCCTGCCAGGCGAGCTAGCTGCTCTGCGCCCACAGCTGGTGCGCCTTGTGCCAGTGGGGGGAGAGAGAGGGGGGCCTAAACCCTGAACCCTAAACCCTAAACCCCCAAACTCTCAGCATCAAACGCAGGCTTCTTACTTAGGGATACCTTGGAAATCTTTTTAAATGTTTGGGCACTATCATTCCTAAGACACAGCTAGACTTATGGGAACATGTTTTTGAGTTTTGGGTACAGCACTATAAGTCCGAAGAAACAGCTAGAATTACAATTTGTGCTAGGGTTCCAAGGTCAGTATAGCTTAATCACCTCCCCCTCAGATAAACTCCCCCTACTCCCCAATAGTAAGAACCCCCAATATGCTATAGTGTGATTATAATGGGGGGAATTGAAAATTAGGGGGTCGGGGGTGGTTTAATACCCTAAACCCTAAACCCTAAACCCTAAACCCTAAACCCTAAACCCTAAACCCTAAACCCTAAACCCTAAACCCTAAACCCTAAACCCTAAACCCTAACCCCTAAGCCCTAAGCCCTAAGCCCTAAACCCTAAACCCTAAACCCTAAACCCTAAACCTTAAACCTTAAACCTTAAACCCTAAACCCTACTAAATACTTAACCCTAAACCCTGAAGGGGATTAATGTAGCCATCGATGCCTCGGTGTGTCAGCTTGATTTGGCACTTTTGGAGTCTCTGAAAGTGTTTCTCAGCCCCGGCCCCGAGACTTTAACCCTAAATCCTAAACCCTAAGCCCTAAACCCTAAACCCTAAACCCTGAACTCTGAACCCTGAACCCTAAACCCTAAACCCTAAGCTCCTCCGAACCAATTTGTGGCTTTGGGCTGGGCCTTTTGAAGGGTTGTGGGCGAGCCCTGCACAACAAATACAAGAAAGTCTTGGGCTAGCTGTGGCTATTGGGGCCCGAGTTTTGGAGGTTCGAAGACCGGGGCGCCGCACGCTGGACGAATATGGTGGAGACCCAAAACCCTGAACCCTAAAGCCTGCACCCTAAACCCTATAAACCTTAAACCCTAAACCCTAAACCCTGCCAAAGCCGCAACCAGGCAGCGCTGGCGGAGCGCTCCGTGGGCGAGGCCATGGTGGGGAAAGTCGAGGTCCGCCTCGCTTGGTAGGGTTTTAGGGTTTAGGGTTTATAGGGTTTAGGGTTTAGGGTTTAGGGTTTAGGGTTTAGGGTTTAGGGATTAGGGTTTAGGGTTTAGGGTTTGTGGTTCAGGGTCTAGGGTTTAGGGTTTTAGGCTTTAGGGTTTAGGGTTTAGGGGTACGGGGGGGCCAGTTTTTTTTTTTTTATAAAAGGTGTGGCTCGGGCCTCCTTTTCTTAAAAGGTGTGGCTCGTGCCCCCCCCCCCTTGGTTCTCCGTCCGACCAAGCAGATGCCTTGCGAGCGCATGGCAGTGCTATGGAAAAGCTAAAGGATCACGAAGCCGGCATCCTGAGCGTGCTCCACGGTGTCGCTTCCCAACGCGACGACGTCAATGTGTCCAAGAGAAGACGTTTGAGGGACAAGGGCTCTCTGCAAGAACCACATCATTGTCTCGAGGATTCCGAGGCACCTGCCGCATCTTTGACGTCCAAGCAGATTTCATATCGTTATTCTGCTCAGCCGGCCTACAGCATCAAGTCTCGACGTTATGGTGGAGTCGGAAGCGCGCAGTCAATGTCTCGCAGACTCCAATTACATGTTCTGGACGCGCGTTCTGCAGATTTGGACATTCAAAACTGCTGTCACAACGCAGAAATGCTGCTATTTACAGTATTTGCGAAGCCAAGCTCAGCCACACCTTTTAAAACAACAACGTCCGAGCCACACCTTCAAAAAACAAGAAAACCCTCCGCCGGGTACTGGGCTACCAAGCCTGCATTCGGCTGAAGCTCCCGGGTTTTCGGTTTCGAAGATTTAGGGTTTAGGGGGGTGGGGGCGCCCAGGGTGTAGGGAGTTTAGGCATTCCTGACCCTTTTCAGATGTTTTGAGTTGAGGGAGCTTGGGACTCGTTGGGGCCGGGTTTGCGCTTCGAGCTACCCTCATCTGAATTAGGTGTGCCGGAGCTTGGCGTTTGAAGCTCTCGGGGTTGTTTCGGTGTGGCTCATTCAGCTCTGTACTGTATACACTTTCGGACATTTTGCGGAATGCTGTTTGGGAAGAAGGTGTTGCAAAGAAGCTCCGCTGGGAGGAGCAAGTGCTAAAGGGTTTCGCGACCAAGCTCAGGCGTTAGCTGCCATGTGCAGGTCGGCTTGATAGGCCCTAAACCCTAAACCCTAAACCCTAAACCCTAAACCCTAAACCCTAAACCCTAAACCCTAAACCCTAAACCCTAAACCCCAAACCCTTAGGCCCCAAGCGTGCTTGCAGTGGTTTCCGCGGCAGGCGTGTCCGTAAGAACACCAAAAAAGAGGTTTTTTGCCAGCGTGAGTTAGAGTCGCAGTCAGCAACAGGAAGCCCCCAGTGTGGTGAGCAGGGCACGTGTCCTAAACGAAACTTGGTTGCAGGACTTGGCTGCCTCACTGGAAAACGTGCGGCAGCAGTGCCGGATGCTGAGGGCTTGGGATGGGGTTTTAGGCTTAAGAGGGGTTATTAGGGTTTAGGGTTTAAGGTTTAGGGTTTAGGGTTTAAGGTTTAGGGTTTGCGGTTTAGGGTTTAGGGGGGTGGCGATGAACGAGGTTGAAGGATGAGGGACGCATCATGAAGCCCCTATAAAGCTCTGCAGTCGGCACGAGTCTAGCTTCCTCAAGCCTTAAGCCGCCTGTAGCCGCCGTGTAGCCCTCAGCCTCAAACTCTTCAAAGTTGTTTCCTTCCGGTGAGGTTGACAGTGTCCAACAGAATCTGGGAAGCAAAGGTTTCCAATCGTGTCTCCACATGACTTCTGGGTTTCGGAGGCAGCAAGCCGTGGACAGTTGTGGACGGCGGCTTGCTGGAGACACCTGCACAAAATAACAGAAGCAAGCACGCGAAAAGCCCAAGGGCAACTAGCGTCGCGAACAGCATCGTGGTCCAAGGAAGACGTTCTAAGAAATATTCAACATACCCCTGGGGCATACCCCTCAAAAGACACTATGGGGCATGGCAAAAAATCCTCTCTTAGACTCCCTTGTATGATCCTTTTGCTGTTGCGGCTGTTCGCCCGCCACGGGGGACCCAAGCATTGGCACCCGACAACTTCCGAGGTGACCTCCTCGTGGCGCAGCGAATCTTGTCGCTGTCGCCGAAGGCCCAGCGGTTTAGGGTTTAGGGGTTAAGGTTTAGGGTTCAGGGTTTAGGGTTTGCTTGTTTGCCCGGCTCGTGGACTGGTCGGCTCGTGGATTGGTCGACTATTTTTCCGGTTGGTTGGGTCGTTGGTTTGTTCCACGCCCTAGGTGCGGGGTTCTTAGAGTTTGACTCAGGCTATTCTCCTCATGACGTCGGGCATTTTCGACGTAAGTGGTTTGCATGGCCGACATGGCAGGCGCCGGCATCGCCGACAGCAGAGGCATTCGCAGCTGAGGCGGGTGAGCGTCGGCTGTGGGGTTGAGGGTGGAGCCTGAACAGTTTGGCCTTTCTAGGCTTAAAGGCTTGCAGGGTTTTACGGGGGGCTACTGTATCTCTTTGAAATGCACAGATTCAGGATGTAAGGTTGAGCCACGTGCATCAGGACCCTGTAACATTTACCTGCTTGCAAAGGAGATGTCACTCGCGTCATGGATTGGGCACTTGCGTGCGTTTGTGTTGTGAACTGTCTCAGCGCCCAGGATAGCCTGTTGAGTTTTGGGGTTGAGTTTTGGGGGTTTGGGGCTTCTAGTTCAGGCCTTAGTGTTTTTGAGTGCAGGGCTCAGCATTGAAGCTTGTGAGTGGGTGCAGGGTTAAGACTCCCCCAAGCAGCGGGTTTGTGGGCTTCAGGTCTCGAACTGTTTAGGCTTTTTTTTGGGCCTCAGGGTGTCAATGTCGGCAGGATTCACCCACGCACTCCTTGGCAAAGATCCAGGAGTTCAACAACAGCAGCTCGGCTTAACCCTAAACCCTAAGCCCTAAGCCTTAAACCCTAAACCCCATAAACCCTAAACCCTCAAACCCCGCGCTGCAGCCCCAGCTTTACGACGACTCAACGCTGCATGTGACCTCTGTCCGTGAAGTTTCGTCTCAACAGCCCGTGGACATGAACTTCTTGATGAGCCCGGATTGAGCCACCTTCCAGCGCAATGCATGCTAGAGTCTACTAGAGTGCTTCTTCCAGTGGGAAAGCATCTCAGCATCTCCGCTGACCAATCGATACCGAACTCTCACTCGAGGATACCTCCACGTCCGAAGTCTGGCTCTAACTCCTAGGTAGGATAAGGGGGACCCTTAAAAGGAACCCCTTCTGAACCCTCTTGTGGCTCTCTTAAACAGGGACCGTATTCAGAGGGTCTATATCCCCAAGGGTCCCCCTAATCCTATCCCCTACTAACATGCCCGAAAGCCCTTGCAGACCCAAAGGGAGAAAGTGGCAGTGGGCCAAAGAGATGGCTCCAAAAGGCTTCCAAAAAAGGCTCCAGAAGGCTCCAGCAGAAGACGAAACCCTAAACCCTAAACCCTAAACCCTAAACCCTAAACCCTAAACCCTAAACCCTAAACCCTAAACCCTAAACCCTAAACCCTAAACCCTAAACCCAAAAAAGGGGGTCCGAAGGCCTCCTAAGCCCGAAGCTCCAAACTTGCACCTTGTGTGGAAGCCCAGGGCTCGAGCAGCTCGAGGGGACCTGCCGCGGGCAGCAAGAGGAGCCCTTTCCGGCCTCCCCCCCACCTTTGTAGAGGCTTCAGGGCCATTCGGGGTTCACAGGGTCTAGGGTTTAGGGTTTAGGGTTTGGGGTTTAGGGTTTAGGGTTTGGGGTTTAGGGTTTAGGGTTTAGGGTTTGGCGTGTAGGGCAAGGGCTCAGCTCCTGCCCTGGACCCTCCTATCGCAGGGTGTCGTCGCTGGTTTGCTCCTCTCACACTTCTATCTGGTATCAGTATGATTTCGGATTGTTTCGGGTACAATGGCCAGCATTATTGCTTCATTAGCGAAACATCATTCATCTCTTGTTGACAGAGACTGGAGAAGAAGCGATGTGTTGTCGCTGTTGTTGCTGATGCTGACAATGGCCGTAGCAATACAGCACAAGATGATCGTCAGAATGTCCCTCACATGGGCTTACAGTGATCGTACGAACTTTGAGTAGCTCTAGCACATCGCATGTGCTCCGAAGGCTAGGGCACCACGCCCGCCCCCCGCAGGAGTCTCTGCACCCCCTTGAAGGAGAAAGCCCTTGAGCCCCCCAACACCAAAAAACCGTGACCTGGCTCAGAGGAGCTCCAGCGGCTCTTGCGGCAGCAGCTGCGCTGCGAGGCGGGTCGGACTCGTTGGGCGCGGCTGGGGATTTTCGGGGGGTTTTCGGTTCCAGGGCGCAGGGAGGAGACTTGGGCCTCTCAGGGTTTGAAGGGTTTAGGGTTTAGGGTTTAGGGTTTAGGGTTTAGGATCATTCAGAGACTCCCGGAGCTTGCAGATCTGGCGCACCTCTGAACCCCCGAGGGGCGCTTGGGTGCGGGTGGGGCTTAGGCTTCACGGTCGTGGGCTCGCCATGACCCTGACCTCCGAGTCCAGAACCTTAAACTCTAAAGCATGCACCCTAAACTCCAAAGCTACCAACCTCAAACTGCACGCCCCGCCCCCTCGCATCGCGGTTCATCCCACAGTGTTGAGTTTAGGTTTCAGGAACCATCATTCACAGCTCGTGCGGCTGCGACTGGCAGATGCTGCGTCAGGGAGGCTCCCCACGTCGTCAACGTGGTGACCTCCCAGCTCGCTCCATGAACCCTCATCCAAAATGGGCTTTCTCCGTGCACCGAATGGCCCTGCAAGCCTTGACGGTAAAAGCCCTGAAGCCCGAGCTTTGCGAAGGGGAGGGCCCGAAAGGCCTTGTTTCAGGGAGGTTTCGGGTCTCTACAGTAGGTAAACCCTAAACCCTAAACCCTAAACCCTAAACCCTAAACCCTAAACCCTAAACCCTAAACCCTAAACCCTAAACCCTAAACCCTAAACCCCAAACCCTAAACCCTAAACCCTAAACCCTAAACCCTAAACCCTAAACCCTAAACCTCTACAGTAGGGCCTTTTTAGGTTTCAGGGTGCCGGAACTGCGCGGTTGGATGAGGCGACGACCGGGTCGCTGGAGGTGAAAATGTCGCCCGGATTCTCAGCTTTTCCACCACCACACCCTAAACCCTTCGGGTTTAGGGTTTAGGGTTTAGGGTTGAGGGTTTAGGGTCTACCAACAGTGTTCTGAGCTGCAAGCAACCCCGAAAACCTCAAAAGTTGGACCGGGAACTCTCGATCCGGCAGCCGGATGACATCCCGAGACACCCTAAACCCTAAACCCTAAACCCTAAACCCTAAACCCTAAATCTTTACACCCCTGGGCCTTGCGGAAGATCCCGACCGAGGGCCGCAGATGACATTCTTCGGACGCTTCGCAGGCCCGCTCACATGAGAATAATGCAATTATATATAATATATAATAGATAATATATAATATATAATATATAATATATAATATATAATATATAATATATAATATATAATATTTAATATATAATATATTATATATTATATAGTATATATTATATATTATATATTATATATTATATATTATATATTATATATTATATATTATACTATATATAATATATAATATACATAATATATAATATAGAATATATAATATATAATATATAATATATAATATATTATATATTATATATCATATATAATATAGAATATAGAATATATAATATATAATATATAATATATTATACCATATATAATATAATGTAATATAATATAATATCATATCATATCATATAATGTAATACAATATATTATAGTATACATGCCCTGAGCAAGGAAGTACGGAAGCCTGTTAGAGGCGAAGAGGAGCTTGTGGGGGTAGCGGGGGGGGATGGATGAGATGCTTTTTTTACGGAGTTGCTGTATGCTTAAACATGACCGAATGCTCCACCCGCAGTGGCTCGGAGTCCGTGCACCTAATTTCAAGTTACAACAAAGTCTAGCCTAGTCTCCTATCTATCTACTTGCGGTTGCAGCTGATGGGACTCCCCAGAAGGTAAGGAGATGTTTGTGGTGGAGGAAGGTTTTTTGAGACGGGTGTGGGGACTCAGGTTGAGAGGAGTTATTCTAGGATGCCCAGTAGTACCCTTGTTCCCTTTTTGGGGGGTTTAGGTTCCCTTATAAGCCCCTTTAAGCAAAAAAGGGCACCCTTTTTAAGCCTTGGTTACTGGGCAGCCTAGTTATTCTTCGTTTAGGGTTTAGGATTTAGGGTTCAGGGTTTAGGGTTTAGGGTTTAGGGTTTAGGGTTTAGGGAGAGGAATTATTCTTCGGGCACAGAGAAGGTGAACTGGCAGCAGGAAGATCTGAGCTGGGCACTTCGCTGGAAGAAGCTCTGAAGCCTGAAAGTCCCTGAACTCAAGAAATCCCTCTCTCAGCCCTAAGCCCTAAGCCCTAAGCCCTAAGCCCGAAGCCCTAAGCCCTAAGCCCTAAGCCCTAAGCCCTAAGCCCTAAGCCCTAAGCCCTAAGCCCTAAGCCCTAAGCCCTAAGCCCTAAGCCCTAAGCCTTAAGCCCTAAACCCTAAACCCTAAACCCTAAACCCTAAACCCTAAACTCTCCAGGCCCGACAGCGGAAATCAGCTGCGCACCGAAATGGAGGAAGCGTGGGGGTTGCATCGTTCGGGGTTGTTCTTTCTGAGTTGCCGTTTTGAGTTTAAGATATTGTTTTTGCCAGAGGAGTGGTTTGGGTGCTCAGTTGCTTCGTGGAAGTCGCCCCCTGAAGTGCATTACAGGGTACAAAGCCTCCAAAAGCCTCGGGTCGTCATCTGGTGTGCTGGAACGGCAACGAGCTCGTGAGGCGCTGCGGCGTGGTTTCGTACAGGAGGGCCAGGAGAGAGACGATCAGGCTCGGGGCTGTGGGGGCAGTGTGTGGATGAGGTCTCTGGAAGCCAAACGCTGGGGAAAAAGGTTTGGGGTAGGGCCTCAGGAGCGGCTTTAAGGCCTTTGAAGGTTCAGCTTGGGTTCCGGGAGCGGCTCTGAGAGGGCTGTGCTTGCAAAACCATCACTGCTTCTATGTCGGCGATGCTTATGTGCCATCGGGCTTTGTGTGTGTGTGTGTGTGTGCTGACCATCGAAACGGCAGACACGGCAAGCAACTAAACCCGACCACCCAGCAAAATGCACCCCAGACACCCCTCGAAGCTGAGCGCAAGGTTTTCTTACAGGACGTGAATGCACTGCTGAGCCTCATGGTTCCTCGATGTTACGGTGTTGACTTAGAGTTTAGGGTGGAGGGTTCAGGGTTTTGGGTGGGGGGTTTAGGGTGTAGTTGCGGCCTTGGGCCGACTGCAGCATGTGCCGCTCTCGTTTGCTGAGTGAGGTGCAGCACATGATGAGATCCAAAGATGTCAAGACGAAGGACCTCAAGACTCTGTTGACAAAGTTGGGGTTCCGGCTGGAGATGGTTGACACAGCAGGATTCACAGCATACGCGCGCAAGCAGTGGGAGAAGAAGGAACAGCCCTTCACCGTTCGAGCAAAAGCCTTCAACTCTTGGTCACCTGGCAAAGACGCGAAGCGCTTGCTCCAGTTCTGCTTCGACAACGCTGCCCCAGGGGATCTGCAGTGTCCACAATGTAAACTCTGGTTCAACATGGATGAGGACGAGTGCAACGAGGAGTATGTGAATCCAGACTGTATTGGCTACTGCGTGCGTGCCCTGAAGCGGCGGTCTGAGTAGCCTGAGTAGCCTTTCCAAGTCCTTTACATCCAATTTTGACTTTTCTGGTCCTGTGGCGTGAGCTGAAGCGCCAGGTGCTTTCGAAAGTCAGCATGACCTTATGCAGATCGTTAGCAAAGTTGCTTTTGGCACAGGAACCGTTGGGAAATCGTCGGAGGAAGGATGACGTGGTTCAAAGGGCTTGGAGGGGGGGGAGTCCAGAGTTATGGGTTTCGGTTTGGGGTTTGATTCAGGTTTAGCCTAAGGTTTTAGGTTGGGGTCTAGGATTTAGGGTTAGAGCTTGAGGGATAGCACTTAGGATGTAGCGCAGATTGAAAAGTCGAGATGCTCGCAAAGTTGAGCATCGGTCTCGGTGTCGTTCCTTAGAGTGAGCCAATACCCTAAATCTTAAACGTTGTAGAACCCAGCTCTGCGCCGCACGCCCCTTGATTTTGAGGGTCACGGTTTCGGGTTTCGCGTTTCGGGTTTGGGTCAAGCAATCCCCTTCCCAACATAACTACCCGACACCCTGAAGCCAATCCCCAAGCCCTGATCTGGCCTGCAGCAAAATAGACTGCCGTCGAGGTTGAGGGCTTCCTAAACCCTAAACCCTAAACCCTAAACCCTACACCCTACACCCTAAACCCTAAACCCTAAACCCTAAACCCTAAACCCTAAAGCCTAGATCCCCTAAACCCTGAAGATGAAGCAGCCCAACTTCGCAAGCCTGCAACTTGCACAGATTGCCGCGATGCGGGCGGAGCCTCCGGCTGAGGTGGCACTTTCGAGGGGCTGAGGGTTCCAGGGAGTTCGTGCCATGCCATGTCTACCTGTTCAACAGAGAATACCCTAAACCCTTAAACCCTAAACCCTAAACCCTAAACCCTAAACCCTAAACCCTAAACCCTAAACCCTAAACCCTGTTGATGGTAATCACAGACCGACCCGACACTGTGCTTTGCACGCGGCCGCAGGCTGTGGTACCGGAATGCCCTGATTCCTCCCTAAACCCAAAACCCAAAACCCAAAACCCAAAACCCAAAACCCTAAACCCTAAACCCTAAACCCTAAACCCTTTGATGGTTCGAGGTTCAGGGTTGAGGATTTCCGGGTGTGGGGCTTGGAGAGCTCAAGAAATCAATCGCGCACGCTCCAAAATGAGCCTTGTAGAGCTAAGGAGCATACGAAAGGAGGGTTTAGGGTTTAGGGTTTAGGGTTTAGGGTTTAGGGTTTAGGGTTTAGGGTTTAGGGTTTAGGGTTTAGGGTTTAGGGGCTTTTTTCAGGGTCCAGGAAATCCTCGGGCATGACCCGAAGCTCTGAGCACCCCAAACCCCTAAACTTCCCCCCCCCCCCCCTTTTAAACCCTAAACCCTGAACTCTGAACCCTGAACCCTAAACCCTAAACCCTAAACCCTAAACCCTAAACCCTAAACCCTAAACCCTAAACCCTAAACTAAACCAAGGACTTCTTTGAGCACCGTCGGGTGGTGTCTGAGCGCATGGCTTCCGCGGAGCGTGCGGCTGGGCTGCGCCGAGGGCTACGGTAGCGGAATGGTTTGTGGCTAGGGTTTAGGGTTTTAGGGTTTTAGGGTTTAGGGTTTAGGGTTTAGGTTAGGGCTTAGGGTTCAGGGCTTATAAGGGCCTTAAGTGGATGTCGACGTGCATTGAGATTGCGTTGCTTGTTGACCTGAGCATGGACGGACTAGGAAGTATCGGTTTGTTTCAGTTGTCGGCAGACAGCCCTGAACCCAGAAGATCGAAAACCCCATGGGGATGTGCAAACCCTAAACCCTAAACCCTAAACCCTAAACCCTAAACCCTAAACCCTAAACCCTAAACCCTAAACCCTCTACCCTATACCCTATACCCTAAACCCTAAACCCTAAATCCTAAGGAACTGCGACGCCTCGGCGAGGCCGTGGAGCGGCGCCCAGCGCTGCTCAGCCGCAGTGGAGCTGCATGTTTGCTTGTACTAGCTCTTCTTTGGGGTGTATAGCTTTGGTGCGGTCCATATTAATGAGCGTTGAGGGTCTCGGAAGATTGGACATGGTCTGGGGTATGCATGGCGGATGTGTTGAGCGTGTTTGTGGGCTGTTGGGATTCTAGATCTTCAGGTGTTTGGGACTTCTTCGACGTGGCTAGAGTTTCACTTTGGGGTTGTGCGGGCTGAGGCTCGCCCTTGAGCTTGAGAATAAAAAAGAACTGGCTCCCAAGCACGAGGGTTATTGAGGTATACTGGGATTTGCCAAGCCGCGGTCTTTCTCCTTCAGCCTTGGAACTAGCCGAGGCCGCCGCCCCCGACCAGCGCCGCGCCCACAGCGCAGCTGCAGGCTGGCCAAATTGACAGCACGCTACCAAAGACTCATCGTACAAAAAAAACACCAGAACTTTAGGAACTCGAGGAGCGTGATTCATCGGAATGTGAGTTCCGCGATTTCCAGGCGCTTTTGAAGAAGTGATCATCCCATGTGAAACCCTGCTTGCATAGAGCAGGCTAAGAGTGACAAAAAGCACATCCATTCGAAACCATAAGCCCATAAAGCCTTGAAAACTCCCCAAGCCCCCATAAACTCCCAAACAGGGGCCTACGGGGCCCTAGGGCCACAGGGAAACCCTCCAGAATGCTCGCAGGCGCTGTGGGACGAGATCTCACGGCTGACGGGCCGAGCAGAACGTCTCGAGGTACGCTGGGTTGAGGGCTTTTGGGCTCAAACGCCGCGTCCAGGGTTTCAGGCTGGGGGCTTCACAAGCCTTCAGGGTTTGTGGGGGATGGGGTGGGCAGGAGGTTGTCGCCATCCAAACTGTACATCGAGGTCTTGGCACTGGCACAATTTTAGCCATCACTTGACATGCATCGCAAGCTGTACTGATGAGAACCCCTAAGCCCTAGATATGGGCATTTTCCAAAAAGGGTACCCCGTTTATACCGTATATCCCAAATAGAATAGAATCCCCTTGAAGAGACCCCCCCCCCCCAAAAGGGTACCCCCATTTTCGGAAACCCCCCAAAATCAGATCGAAATGAGATTGCGTTGCATGTCGGAGAGGCAGATGCCAAGATGCATCTCGACTCGACGTCCTCCGGCCAGGCGTCATGTTCGGGCCGTTAGGGTTTGGGGTTTGGGCATGTCGGACTGTGCTTCGGGGTAAGGGATAAATTAGCCTATAATGGCACTATTTTTTTACTATATTCATATTAATATACTAGTAACTAGTATATCAAAATATATTAGCTTGTTTATCACTATTTTTATATTATATGAGTATCAGTATCTTTGTACATCAATATGTCAATATATATATATATATATATAGATATTTTAAGGGGCTGCGCCCATGGGCGGGCAGCGCACGCAGAAGCCCGGGGCGAGCAGTTTCTAAGCATGTTGAGGCCCCTAAACTCCCTTAAAATCTCTAAGCGTTAAGTTTCTAAGCATTTTCAGGCCCCTAAACTCCCTTCAAATCTCTAAGCGTTTGAGGCTCCTAGACTCCCTTAACGTTTCTAAGCACTTTATAAGGCCCCTAAACTCCCTTTTTCCTAGCCCCGGGCTTAGACACGTCGCTTATGCCCGCCCTTTGGGGGGCATCATGCTCCTGATGCGCCCCCGGGGTCCCGCCCCGGGAGCCGCTGATGCTCCTGATGCGCGCCTGGGGGTCCCGGGCTGGACCCGCTGATGCTCATGATGCGCGCCCTCTGGGGGCCTCCGTGGCGACGCAAAAAACCACGAAAAAAAAACCGTTCACCGGCGGCACGCGGGGGTCGGCGGCACTGGCGTCCGGCCTAATTCTGCTTCGCAGAAGGCCAGAGGCCAGCAAGGCTATTCCCGGGACGACCCGGGCTAAAAGGTCCGCATTTGCTCGGTCCTTTGGGGACCTCGCGCTGCCCGATTTAATGGCTACCGCCAATGCCGCCGACCCCATCCTAAGAATTGAAGCACGCTCTGTCCGGCTCAACCCCGACAGGAGGGGGGGTGGGGGGTGGGGGGGTGGGGTGGGGGGGGTGGGGGGTGTGTGGGTGGGGGGGCGGAAGGCAGGTGGAGGGGGGGGCATATGGGCGGGTGGGGCGGGGGATTGCGGGGGGGAGCGGTCCCGGCTTAAAAATCAGCTTACCTAGGGCCGCTGAAACCATGAAGCATGGGGCCAGGGCCATGATGGGGAGCGGTCGGAGTGGGCGGAGAGGGCGGGGGGAGTGGAGGAAGCGGGCATGCGCTGGAGCCCTTGGCACCATAGGGGAAGGCCCTGGGCCGCTGGGGCCATGAAGCCATGGGGCAGAGGGCCATGCGGAGCGGTCGGGGGGAGTGGAGGAAGCTGGCATGCACTGGAGCCCTTAAAACTCAGTTCAATGGTAGAAGGCTGGACCATGGGACCAGGGCGGAGAGGGCGGGGGGAGTGGAGGAAGCGGGCATGCACTGGAGCCCTGAAAATTCAGCTTAGGAAGGCTGGGGCCATGGGACCCTGGGGGTAGGGCCCTGGGGCGCTGGGGCCATGAACAACTTAGGGCCTATGGCAGAAGACCATGGGAGTAGCCATGGGGCGGGGGAGTGGAGGAAGCGGGAATGCGCTGGAGCCCTTAAAACTCAGCTTAGGGCCTAGGGCCGCTGGGGCCAGAGGGCCATGGGGAGCAGTGGGAGTGGGCGGAGAGGGCGGGGGGAGTGGAGGAAGCGGGCATGCCCTTGGAGCATGCACTGGACCCCTTTAAACTCAGCTTAGGGCCTATGGTAGAAGGCTGGGCCATGGGACCATGGGGGTAGGGCCCTGAAGGGGCGCTGGGGCGGGCGGGGTGGAGCAACTTAGCGTCTATGGCAGAAGGCTGGGCCATGTTAGAATGGGGGTGAGCCCTAAAACTCAGCTTGGGTATGGTGAAGGCCGGGGCTGGACCTGGGGGTAGGCCCTGGGCCGCTGGGGCCGAAGGCTTAACCATGGGTGAGCCCTAGCCGTGGGCCAGAGGGCCATGGGGAGCGGTCCCGGAAAGTGGAGGAAGCGGGGCATGCGCTGGAGCCCTCAGCTTAGGGCCTGGGGCCGCTGGGGCCATGAAGCCATGGGGCCAGAGGGCCATGGGTAGCAGTCGGAGTGGGCAGGGAGTGGAGGAAAATGGCACTGGAGCCCTTTAAACTCAGCTTGGGGCCTATGGTAGAAGGCTGAACCATGGGACCATGGGGGTAGGGCCCTGGGGCGCTGGGGCCATGAAGCCATGGGGCCAGCCATGGGGAGCGGTCGGAAGTGGGCGGAGAGGGCGGGCATGGGACCATGGGGGGTGAGCCCCAAAACTCAGCTTGGGTATGGTGAGGGTCTGGGTGCTGGGGCCATGTTCGAAGCCATGGGGCCAGAGGGCCATGGGAGCGGTCGGAGTGGGCGGAGAGCGCGGGAGGGTGCTGGGGCCATGAAGCCAGCTACGGCGAGCGGCCGGAGTGGGCGGAGAGACTGGGACACGCGAAGCCATCGGCCATGGGGGCGGTCGGGCGGAAACCGTTAAAACTCAACCATGGAAGCAAAGAGGGCCAGCAGGCATTGCACTGAGCCCAAAACTCAGCTTGAGGCCTCTGGTAAAGGTTGGGGCGGGGCAGGGGGGGGGGTGGGGGGGGGTGGGGGGGGGGTGGGGGGGGGGTGGGGGGTGTGGGGGTGGGTGTGGGGTGGGGGGGGGTTGGGGGGGTGGGGGGGGGGGGGGGGGTGGGGGGGGGGGGGGGGTGGGGGGGGGGGGGTGGGGGGGGGTGGGGGGGGTGTGGTGGGGGGGTGGGGGGGGGGGTGGGGTGGGGGTGGGGGGGCAATGCCATTGCCCTGTCAATAGGCTGGGGCCTGGTAAAAAGGCTGAGGCCATGGGACGGGGGTGGGGTGGGGTGGGTGGGGGGGGGGGGGGTGGTGGGGGGGGGGTGGGGTGGGGTGGGGGTTGGGGGGGGGGGGGGGGCGGAGTGGGAGGGGGCGCGGGCGTGCACCGGAGCCCGTTTGAATTTGCATCAAGGGCATGGGGCACAGGGAGGGCGGGCGTGTGCTGGAACCCTTTAAATCATTGCCTTGTCCGTGGGGCGGGTGGAGCAACTGGCAGAAGGCTGGGTCATGGGAATACGGGGTATGGTGAAGGCTGGTGAAGGCTGGGGCCATGGACCTGGGGGTGGCCCTGGGGGCCATGGGACAGGCCTGGGCTGTTGGGGCCATGAAGCCATAGCCAGGGCGGAGAGGGCGGGTGCCGAACATGCATTGGAGCCTGGCAAGAAGGCTGAGGCCAGGGGGGACCCGGGGGTAGGGGTGGGACCATGTAATTGGGCCCTGAAGCGCTGGGGACATGGGGCCAGCCATGGGACCATGGGGGCCCTGGACCATGCGCGTGTCAGGGCTGGGCCGCAGAGGGCATGAAAGAGTGGTCGGGCGCAGTGGAGGAAGCGTTTTTGATAGAAGGCTGGAGCCAGGCTGCGGGGGCCATGAAGCCGTGGGGCCAGAGGGCCATGGACCTGGGGGTGGGCCTGGGCCGCTGGGGCCATGAAGCCATGGGGCCAGAGGGCCACGGGGAGCGGTCGGGGGGAGCGGAGGAAGCGGGCACGCACCGGAGCCCTTAAAGTGCCATGGAACCATGGGGGTAGGGCCCTGGGGCGCTGGGGCCATGAAGCCATGGGGCCAGAGGGTCATGGGGGGGGAAGTGGAGCAAGTGCGAACTGGAGCCCTTAAAACTCAGCTTAGGGCCTTGGGGCCATGGGACCATGGGGAATGGCGGGGTGGGTGGGGGTGGGGGGTGGGGGTGGGAGCGGCAAGCCTGTCATAGATGAGGTGGAAGGTCTAACACGCAGTGGGTCTTCACTGACGCCGCCGCATATTGGTATATTAATATACGAGGCGATTGTTATATTGTAAAGAGTTTCGGACATGCCGAAAGGGTCTCGGGGTGCACTGGCCGGCTGATCTTTGAGCGTGTGGGGTATATGTTTTATTGAGAATGTCGATGTTCGCACATTCCAGAGTCTTCGTTGTAGGATGAAGCTCGCATTTCGGCTTGGGACATCGGGGTTTGGCATTTGCCGGTTCATCTCCGGGGCTGGGTTTTGGCCTTCCAGGTCGATGTCATCACTGAAGTTGATAGTTCAAGCTGAAGGGCACCACCAAGAGCGGCCGAGAAACCCTAAACCCCCCACAACCCCTAAATCTTCAAGAGCCCTCATGCAAAAAATCATGCAAAGCACTTTCAAAGCTATTCAAAGCTCATTCAAAGCTCATTCAAAGCTCATTCAAAGCTGATTCAAAGCTCATTTTCCACCAGTTGGCTCGCGGCGCCGCCCTGACCGCGGTGGCCAAGCTCGAGGCTCTGCAAGGGGGGAGGGAACTTTGCAAAACTGCCTTCTCGGGGTGCTTTGAGCTTAGAGGGGGGTCCGAGGTCCTCTCCCCTTTTTTTTGCCGAGAGAGGTTTTGGTCCCTTTTTGGTAGAGTCGTTCTGAAGCTGCCAGAATTTGGCAAGATGTGGTTGTACCTCAACGAAGAAGCAGAGAGAGTCCCATTTGCCCTAGCCACTCAAGCCGCAACCCGCTTTACTATGTACAGTGTAATCTATGTTTTGCAGCCTTTGGGATCTTTGTCCTGTGCTTCAACTGGTAGGACCCCCCGAAGGGCGGCACAACACTTTGGGGGTATGGGGTTTTGCGTCTTGGAATCCTGACCTCTGGGCATCCTGATTTTGGGGATGGTTTGGGCTGGGGTTTGGCAGGGGCTGAGTACAGGGGTCCAAAACCGCAAAGAAGGCTGCAGCACGAGCGCTGTCGCAAAGCTGCGCGGAGAGCAATGGTGCAGAAAAGACCGGGCGCTTCGTGACAGAAGGCTTTCTGGCTTGATCCCCCATGAATGCCCTTGACTTCTTGAGGGGTTGGCCTGGGAGGCTTGAGTTTCGGCGGGGAGGCGGCGTTGGATTTCAGCATGCTTCCGTTCATGGCCAACTTAAGCTGGAGCTGGCAGTCAAGGGACCTCTGAATACAGCGCCTTGCCTCGAGCTTCCCGAGCCTTCCCGCATGGCCTACTGAGCTCTGAGACCTTGAGCTCCATCCAAAACACCCTAAACCCTAAACCCTAAACCCTAAACCCGAACCCCTAAACCCTAAACCCTCAACTTCATCCCCTTAGAACCCTTCCATGAGCCCCCCCCCAACCTTGAATCGCAGCCGTGTGGCTTGACAGGCTGTGCCATGAGAAGTAGGGCAAAAGGGCGAAGGCACCCTGAACCCTGGCGCTAAGGACGAAAGGGTTTCGTGTTTGAGGCTGTCGGGATATTTGGGGCTTATCTGCTTCTCTCCACTGCAGGGACACCTTGTTCAGGGTCCGGAGGCTGCATCTGCCTACAGCTCTCTCGGCAAAGTGCAGGGTGCCATGTAGGACATGTAGGACAGCCGGAGCATTAAAAGCCCCAACTCGGCTCGAAAAGCCGGACAAAGGTAGCCAAAAAGCTGCACTACGGGATCCCTATAAGTACCCTAAAGTCACGTAAACCTCAACAGCCCTCTAAGCCTGCAAAGGTTCTGTAGAGTTTTTAGTACGGAGTTGTACAGAGTTGTGCAGCCCTTGGCACGCCTCCAGCTACGGGCTCCCATGCAGGCTCCTGGCACTGCCAGATCCCCTCTGTACGATCTCGTCCGCTGGACTTAGCCCCCCCCCCCCCCAACCAAAAACAAAAATATGAAGCCAGCGATTACGATTAGAAGCCGTAGGACCCCCCTACGTACTCTATTTGGAAGCATTTAGGGTTTTTTTACGTCAAACAACCCCTACGTACTCTATTTGGAAGGGTCAGCTGAGCTTTTTTTGGAGACGAAACGTTGACACTCCAGGGTTGCAGGGCCTCCGCGCGTTGTAAAGCCGACCGGCTTCAGGCCCCATAGCATAAAAGGGCGGCAGCAGGTCATAAAAAGGGTTTAGGGTTTAGGGGTAAAGATCATCAGATCTCTGAGGCAAGGTCTTTGACAGAGGCCTTGTGTGGCCGTTTATAGGGTTTGGGGCTTCTGCCCAACTAACAAATGTCGCCAAATACACCTAAGAACCTCTGAAGCTCGCTGAGTGTCAGCGTAAGAAGTTGCAACAGCTTCTCTAGCATCTGGGGGTTTTCCGAAAATAGGGGTACCCTTTTTTTGGGGGGTCCCTTTAAGGGGGATTCTATTGTATTTGGGGTATGCAAGGGGTGCCCCCCCCCCCCCCCCCCTACTTTGGAAATGCCCCCCACCCTAAACCCTCAACCCTAAACCCGAAACCCTAAACCCTAAACTGGCCCTAAACCCTAAACCCCCTAAACCCTAAACCCTAAACCCTAAACCCTAAACCCTAAACCCTAAACCCTAAACCCTAAACCCTAAACCCTAAACCCTAAACCCTAAACCCTAAACCCTAAACCCCATCTCTTGGAGCTCCAGAGGCCGAGGAGGGCCCTCGCTCGGTCAAGGAGCTCAGGCTGGTCCAGGGCCTCTTGGGAGTCGTCTTTTTAAGGTTTAGGGTTTAGGGTTTAGGGCTTAGGGTTTAGGGTTTAGGGTTTAGGGTTCAGGGTTTAAGGTTTAGGGTTTAGGGTTTAGGGTTTAGGGTTTAGGGCTTAGGGTTTGGGGTTTAGGGTTTAGGGTTGTTTGGGGTTTAGGGTTTAGGGTTTAGGGTTTAGGGTTTAGGGTTTAGAGTTTAGGGTTTAGGGTTTCGGGTTTAGGGTTTAGGGTGTAGGGTTTAGGGTTTAGGGGTCAGCATACGCGCTAGCTTCAATGCCAGCTTTCTTGGATTTCTTGGATTGGTGCACGCACCTCAACTCTGCACGTGCTCCGCACATCACTCACATGCGCAGCATGAAGCCAGACATTCACTAAACCCTAAATCCTAAACCCTAAACCCTAAGCCCTAAAGTGCGCTGCTGGCCATGTCCCTCCTGTGCTGAGCGCGAGCTGGTTTGCGGATGCGGATACGTGTACGTGTACGAATAAGGGGTTCAGGGTGGTTGCCCACATGTGTGTATGTCTGTGTGTATGTGTGTGGTGTGTGTGTTTCTCTGTGTGTGTGTGTGTGTGTTTTCTTTCTCGCTCTCTCTCTTCTCTCTGTCTCTGCGTCTCTGTGAGTGGGAGTGTGTACCGGTCTCTGTCTCTGTCTCTGTCTCCGTCTTCGTCTCTGTCTCCGTCTGTGTCTCTGTCTCTCTCTATCTCTGTGTCTGCCTGTGTGTCTCTGAGTGCGTCTCTGTGTGCGTGTGTGTGTGTGTGTGTGTGTGTGTGTGTGTGTGTGTGTGTGTGTGTGTGTGTGTGTGTGTGTGTGTGTGTGTGTGTGTGTGTGTGTGTGTGTGTGTGTGTGTGTGTGTGTGTGTGTGTGTGTGTGTGTGTGTGTGTGGGGGTGTGTGTGTGTGTGGGGGTGTGTGTGTGTGTGTGTGTGTGTGTGTGTGTGTGTGTGTGTGTGTGTGTGTGTGTGTGTGTGTGTGTGTGTGTGTGTGTGTGTGTGTGTGTGCCTGCGTGTCTGTGTGCCTGTGTGTCTGTGGGTCGGGTCCGGTTCGGGTCAGGTCGAGTCGAGTCGGGGCACGCACGCATGCACAACACCACGCTTAGTACAATAAAAGCCTACACCCTTCGGGGCCGAACTAGACCAAGCTAAAACCCCAGCTCAGGCCTCGGCACACCTAGAAAAAAGCTCCACCCTTGGACCAGGCAAGCCATTGAGATCCAGGAGCAGCCTTCAACCAGCTGCATCGTGCACGTCGGTGTTGAAAGCTTCTGATGTCTCCTTATAAACACACCTTAGGGCTGCGGAGCTTCAACCCGAAACCCAAAAACCCAGACCCTGAACCCTGAGAGACAGGAGCTGCGCAAGAGGCTTACCACGGCAGAGGAGGAGGCCGCAACAGGGGATTCGCCAGGGCCGCTGGTGCACAATGCGTCTTGGGACAGGATACCTGTTAACCTTTTGGGTGTTAGAGCTTATGGGATTTCGTTGGGGCCTTATTTGTTGCAGTGCCATTGAGGCCGCGAGCATGTCAATCATGGGATAGTGGTAGAACCCCCCTCAGGGACTGTCTGAAGTCCCAAAAGCCCCCAAAGTGCCTGCCCGAAATGCTGGTGTATTGAAACCCCTCAGCATCCCGCAGCCCTAGACAGCCCGAGATACGAGACCCCCCCAAAACTTCTAGACTCTCATTGCATGATCATCATGCATGTCCCCAAAACAAAAACGCTCCAAAGCCTGACGCTCTACAACCTCCAGGCCCTAAAACCCTACCATACCGCACCCAAAGCTCTGAGGCCCTAAACCTAAGACCCTTACCATACTATGAATCCTAAACCCTAAACCCGAAACCCTAAACCCTAAACCCTAAGCTCCAAAACAGGCCCTGGCCCTCCGGCGCCGGCTGCGAGCAGCGGAGCTGGAGGCGCAGCAGTCGGAAGCCTTGGCGGGGGGCCCCAATGAGGGTCCCCTTTTCATGGTGTAGGATTGTAGTTTTTTTGCGCGGCCTCTTTACGGGACCCCACAGATGGAATCAGGGTTTAAGTGTTCAGGGGCTTTGCTTTAGGATTCAGGACGTTTGTAGGGCGTGCGCTGCTGCTTTTGTCATACGAGTGCAAAGGTCCTAGAGAAAAGCAGCCTGATAAGGCCCGCAACCTAAAGTGGCGCTCAGGTCCATCGACTACGTCGGGAGCCTAGCTGATCTTTTCGGAGTTTAGGGCGCAGGGGTGGGCATGGCTGGAAAGGATGTAAGATGGTGTCAGTGCAAGCACGGCAACTGCATGCCTTCCGGTCGCAAGCTGGAGCACTCAGGGGGTCCGGAGCCTTGTTATTGGAGCCATCCTCGGAAAGGTGTTGGGTGCCAAGTGCCAACTTGCTAATTTTCAGAACTTTTCGGAAGGTTAAGGGCACGCCGTGTTTTTGTCTTTTGAGTTTTTCTGCCTTTCCGCCTTGCATGCCTCCACACACGGTCGCTGAACGTCAGATCCAGTCGGCTGCGTGAAGACTCTGACTCTGAGGCAACGACCTGCACCAGTGCGAGGCAAACAGCGGTCCTGTTCCCCCCCCCAAACCCTCTAAATCCTACACTAAGACACCCCAAACTCCCTAAACCCCAGAAAGCACTTACATCCCTTCAAGCCGTTGTTGCATGATTCCTCGTCGGCTTGGTGTTAGGGCACAGCTTCGGATTCCTAGATATGTGTCCTGGGCTCTCTAAGCCGCTAAGCCCGAAACTCTACTGGTGCCCGCAACTCCAGAACCCTGAAGCTGCTTGAGCTGAAGACTTGAGACACTAAGCCCCAACCTGCAAGCATCAGCAATGCGGCTTTCGCCCGCGATTATTCTTTCTGAACTTGAGGGGTTTTGGGGGAGGTTTGGGTTCCACAGTGTTTTGGCTTCAGCTGTCTTGAGTCAGTTAGCGGACGTCGGCTAAGGGCCCTAGGGCCCAAACCCCAAAGCCGAAAGCCTAAACCCTAGCCCTAAGCCCCAAGCCCCAAACCCCAAACCCCAAACCCTAAAACCTAAAAACTAAAAACCCTAAACCCTAAACCCTAAACCCTAAACCCTAAACCCTAAACCCTAAACCCTAAACCCTAAACCCTAAACCCTAAACCCTAAACCCTAAACCCTAAACCCTAGACAAAGCCAGGGCCTGCTGACCTCAAAGCTGAAGAAAGGGGAGGTCCCTGCCCGCACGGTTGTCGGATTGAAGGCTTCCAGGCTTGGGCTTCGGGTTTGCAAGGGGTTTGGGTTTTGGGTTTAGGGATTAGGGTTTAGGGTTTAGGGTACAGGGTTTAGGGTTTAGGGTTTTAGGGTATTGGGGTTTGGGGTTTAGGGTTTCGGGGTTTGGGGTTTAGGGTTTAGGGTGGGCTTTGCACGCCAATGAGCTCCCAAAGCCCCCTCAGCCGGAAACCCCCCGAAGGCTTCGAGGCCCCAAAGTGGCCCAAACTCCGCAAGATCCCCACGCCGCAAGCCCTAGCACATCCCTTTCCTGGCCCAGCCCTAATGAATTACGGTGTTCCGTTCTCTGAATTGAGGTATTGGGGATGTTCTTTTTTCCCCACCCTCGGTGTGGGGTTGTTAGATTTCAAACTCAACTCTTCTCCTCGCCCGGAACTCTTCTCCTCGCCCGGTCTCAACCTTAGAGTCTCCCTGGAGTACCCCAGAGAGTGCCCAGCCCAGAGTCTTATTGGAGTGCCCAACCCCCAAAGTCTCCCTGGAGTGCCCACCACCAGAGTCTCCCTGGAGTGCCCAGAGTCTGCCTGGAGTGCCCAACCCCAGTGCCCCCGGAGTGCCCAGCCCCAGAGTGTCCCTGGAGTGGCCAACCCCAGAATATCTCTACCGAGAGAGGGTGGGGATGTTCGAAGTAAACTTTATTTTATTTTTTATTTTTTTTTTTGGGGGGGGGGGCATTGAGGCTGAGGGCGACGTTCGGGATTGTTGAAAGGTTCTGGAGCTTCTGCATTGTGGGCGCACGCCCAAACTGTATCACCCGAAATTATGGGCGACGAAACAGCAACATGAACCATGGTTGTTAGCTTCAACAACGTACCTTCTGACAGCTAACAACAAGCCTGGCAGCCTTTTGCTCCCCTGTTGGCCTGCACTGCGCGCATTCGCTCAGGTTCGCTTCCCTGTTTGGCGGTTGTCTTGCCCCGTCTCTTCTTCTGTGTCTTCCCTTCCTTATTTCTCTTCCTCGGCGCCTTTCTCGCCGGCATTTCGCTTGCCATTCACCGAAGGCTAGCTGCAACGGCAGGAGAGTTTCCATTCCTGGATGACGCTCTTTGGTCCCTCACGATCACAGCTGCGGCATGCGAGGAACAAATGTCTAATGACCTTCTCAACTTGTTCCACGGTGGCCCTAGCCTTGGGCCTCTTATAGGAATCCGTGGAGCCCAAATCTTCTAAGGACCGAAGTGAGAAGAAAGCGCCCTCAAGCGCCCCAAAGCGCCTAAACTCCCAAGATCTGCACGAAGCTTCGTGTGCTTGCAGCAGGTGGCATCGGCTCCACCTAACCGCCCCGTGACGCGCGACGGGCGCAGGTTGGCCTCCCATAGCATAGCTGTCTGTGCTGGAGCTTGGGGGTTTAGCATGGCTTGGCTGAACCCCCAGGCCTAAAGTCCTAGACCTAAAAGCTGTGTTCTTGAGACTGAGTTTCTATGAGGGCATTGCTAGGGCATTGCTAGGGCTGCTTTGGGCCAGGGGGGCGAATCGAACTATGATTCCTGCCATAACTTGCCGCCGAGGCCGGCGACGCCAGCCACGAAGCCTCCTCGCGGGCTCAGCAGCGAAGCTGAGCCGCAAATAGACAAACGGTCGGTTTCAGATGGGATTTGTTTTTCTTGTTTAGGGTTTAGGGTTTAGGGTTTAGGGTTTAGGGCTTAGGGCTTAGGGTTTAGGGTCTAGGGTTCAGATGGGATTTGGGTTTTTGATGATTTAGACTTGTATGAAGTCTACGGTAGAACCCTGTGGATGGTCCCTCTCAGTTGCTTCATATGTCGTGCTCCCTGAAGAGTCCCTGAAGCCTCCGTAGACTCAAAAGGCTTCATCCAACTGCCCGAAACTGAAATCATTCAACCCTCGACCCTAAACCCTAAACGCTACCCTATTGCAACACTCAAGCCCAATGCCCCAGCAAAGAAGGTGCAGGTCCCAACTCCTCCCGCAAACCCTGCAAGCCCAGGACGAGCTGGAGGCACTTGCGATCCAGGACGGCCGGGCTGGTTTTGAGCTGTTCGTTTGGGGGATCTCTGCTATAAGAACCTGAAAGGAATGAACCCTAAACCCTAAACCCTAAAACCTAAACCCTAAACCCTAAACCCTAAACCCTAAACCCAAAACCTTGAAGGCAGGTTAAAAGTTGAGAGTGCTTCCGAGCGTGGGGTCTGTCATGGGCTCTGGGGATGCACCACGTAAACCACATAAGAGTTGAGATTCCACGTCAGCCCAAAACCCACCGGACGGAAATCAGAAGCGTCAAACAGGGATCAATGAAGGAAAACGGTGATCAACAAATTCAGAGCCTTCAAAAAGACAGAAAGGAAGGAAAGGAAGGGAGGAGGAAGCCCGAATATCGTAACCTAAACTCTAAACCCTAAACCCTAAACCCTAAACCCTAAACCCTAAACCCTAAACCCTAAACCCTAAACCCTAAACCCTAAACCCTAAACCCTAAACCCAGATTTGTTCAAAGGCCTCAGCCCTGGCAAAGCGGAAAGCAACACCAAGCCCATGGTTTGGAACCTTTCCCCTTTAGGGTTTAGGGTTTAGGGTTTAGGGTTTAGGGTTTAGGGTTTAGGGTTTAGGGTTTAGGGTTTAGGGTTTAGGGCGAGACCTAAAAATCCAATGAAAGACTCGGCAAAGCAAAAGGGCTGCACTGACACTGTTGCAAATCGCTGCTATGAAGCTCAAGCCATATTTTGGTATTTTGATGCTTGTGAATAGGCAGAACTGCTTTCAATTTACCATATTTGCAGTTTGTGAAAGGTGGAAATGGCGCAACTTGTCGTGTTTGGAATAGGCACAAATGCTGCAATTGACAATATCTGCTGCCTGCGAATAGGCAGAAATGTCTTACTTTACAGTACTTGTCCTCTAGGGCTTTCAGTGCTTGATCCTTCTTTGATCCCTGGATTTCGATTTCTGTGGATTCCTGTTTGATTTTTTCCCTCACCAAACACCAAACCCCCATGAAGGAGGATGAATTTGCGGCATCAGTGTTTTAGGATTGCCCTGCAACGAGCCTTGACAAACAAAGCGACTGTTCAGGAAAAGCGGCGGAGTGCCACACGTCTGAATTCTCCATTTTGGTTTAGGGTTTAGGGTTTAGGGTTAGGGTTTAGGGTTTAGGGTTTAGGGGTTAGGGTCTTCCTAGGGCTTCGGATTCAAGTAAATTTCGGCGTAAGCCTCTACGAAGCGGATGCGGTTCGTTCCAAGTTTACATCGGTGCCACGGTTTTCTAGACTTCCTGGAAGGTTGAGGTTCAGGACTCTGCTTGTCCCAGGGCTTGCGGACGGGAGGGTAACTCAGGGCCCAGCAGTTAGGCTGAAGAATATGGGTTTCCTAAACTAGGGGTACCTTATAGGGGTCCTTATTATAAATTATAAGGGAATCCCATTTGGGGATCTAAATTGGGGGGTTCCCCCTTTTTTTTCGTAAACCCCGGTATGGCCGCACGCCGTGTGCCCCTTCAGTTAGGTGATATCATGCCCATTTTGGTCTAGATGTAACCGCCATACCCCCCCCTACGCTCAACAACCATTATCACAACAGTATCCCCATTATCCATATCCAAAAAATACCATATTCCCCCAAAATCACCACTACACCAACAAAGTATCTATCCCACACAAGAAATTACCTAGGATCAAGGCGGATACATCTAGGTCACAATGGGCATGAGTAGGTAGATAGATTTTATTAGGTTTGGTTTCAAAGGTTGTAGTATTGAACGAGCTCCCTGAGAGCATCCGACCACCACGACCACCACGACTACCACGACATTCTGAAGGACTGGATGCAAGGGTTTAGGGTTTTAGGGTTTAGTGTCCGATTTTGCAACAGTCTGCCAGTGAAGCCGATGCATTGAAAGCATTGAATGCGCATGAGCACAACGTTTGATTTTTGAAGGCTTTTCCCAACTCACAGGTTAGAGTGCTTGTTTCCCCTCGCTGTCCCTCCCTCTTGAAGTCATGGCGTCTCAGCAGATCATGGCGTTTGAGTGCGTCCATGACGAGGGTTTCAGAATGATGCAGTTGCCCGTGCAGACCACCTTCGGCGATTTCATTCTTCAGTCCGTGGACAGTGCCAATGTTGAGGGCTACATCGTGGAAGCCTTTCAGGGGCGAGATCCTTATCGCTCTGTGTGGATTGACCAGCAGTCTCCAGCAAGCAAGATCGGCGACCTCTTTCCGGAGGACACGCAGAAGGTTTTCATCTACGAAGCCAAGGATGTCTGTGCACTCCGCTACACCTTCCCAAGCCAACAAGAGAGAACCATGTTTGTGCCAAAGTGGGACACGTGGAGTATGCTTTTCCACAGACTGGATATCCTTGATGCTCCTCCTGTGGTTACTACAAGGTTCCTGAACAAATGCAATGTGATTAGAAGCATGCCCGACGAGCCCTTCTACGAGCTCACAGGTGCGCAGGTTCTCTTCACTTACTTGCCCCAAGACAAGTTGCTTGACGTGACCGTGGATGACTTTACCAGTGGCAGTGGCGACCAGTATTCTGGCACTTGCACCCTCGCCCTGAGCACAAATTTCATGGAGGCGCTGGGTGAGATGAAGCTGAATAACAAACTGCCAGTCCATAAGCTGAAGTTCACAGTCGTTACCCAGTTTGACCCGATCGTTCATTTCACGGTGATGGGCGAGGACATCCAAGATCACCAGACCGTGCGTGATGTGCTGACTGAGAAGTGTGTAGCCATCACTGTGGAGCGCGAGATCTACCTGCCCGAGTACTACGAGAGCATCTCCGAGGGTGTGGGCGAGGCGATGCAGGATGCGGATGTGGCTGTGCTGTGTGAGCAGAGCCTAGTCCTTCGTCTCGTGTTTCAGCGAGGCTACATCCTGACCCAGAAGCATCTCAAGACCATTACCTTGGAGGTCTTGCACTACATCAATGAGAATGATGTTAAGCCGGTTTCCTCTGAGTATTTGGAGGATGCAGAGGAATGGGCGCACGAGAACATCTACGAGGGGGACCAATATGATGAAGAAGTTGCGCTCACCTGTGAGTATGCCGTAGTCCTTGCAGATCGTCTTCATGACATTTGCTTTGAAGAGCAGTGTCAAGCCGATCAAGATTGGGCAGGCGACTACTGGGCTCGATACTACGGCGACGACTATTACGTCGACGACAACTAAGTTCCAATGGTTCCAGTCCGTGAGGTTTTGTGTGCGTCACACAAGGTGATGCATAAAAAGATGCTTAAAGCATCAAAGACTATCTGCCGAGCCTGATCCGAACAGCAGGTTCAGTCGGAAATGCATCTGCTATCAGCTTGTGCATGTGAGTGTAGTTCGTGAGCCTTGTTTTGCAACAGGTGTTGAGCGGAGCATGTCTGTGATGATTGTAAGCCGTTTTGGTGTTTCAAAGTGTTTCAAAATTCGTTTAGTGCCCTGAAGCCATGTCCCTCATCTTCTTGGAGCGCAAGGGCAAGATCATCCCGATGATGGTGACGACCGGCGATTTCTTGCTTTCCGATCGGGCGTATGAGCCGTGGAGTTGTGACAAGTATGAGCTCAGCAAGTTGTCGGTCGGTGACTTGAAGCGTTTGCTGTTGGAGGGTTACGTCACCTTTCCCAAAAAGGCAAACAGAGACCAGTTGATTGAGCTTGTCTGGGAGCATTACGATGACATCTTCAACCAGATGAGTGTCAAGTGTCAGCTTTCCCGACGCCGAGAAGGACCAAAATACAAACACACCGCTGTCATGACCGAGCCCCCTTCAGAAGCCGAAGAGGAAGAAGCAGAGGACGACGAAGAAGCCGAAGAGGAAGAAGCAGAGGACGACTACGACGAAGAAGCCGAAGAGGAAGAAGCAGAGGACGACGAAGAAGCCGAAGAGGAAGAAGCCGAAGAGGAGGAAGCAGAGGACGACGAAGAAGCCGAAGAGGAAGAAGCAGAGGACGACGAAGAAGCCGAAGAGAAAGAAGCCGAAGAGGAAGAAGTAGAGGACGACAAAGAAGCCGTAGAGTTGCAAGAAAGTGATGCCGACAGCGTTCTTTCTCATGCAAGTGCTGACAGCCCTCTTCGCCTTCCCAAGAATTACCTGAACGATCCGACCGAGTTCCTTCCCAAGGGTGTCTTTTCTGTCTTTGTGCAGGTTAAGGACGACAAGCACCGTTGTATGCCTTTCATCGTCTCCTACACCGACACGATCGCCGACCTCAAGAAGATGGCGAAGAAGGACTACGGGATTGACCTCAACGAGTTCCGCGTGGACTTTCGGCGGGATTTGTTTTTCATCAAGATCATCGACGAGAACAAGCGCATTGGTGACATTGTGGATCAGGAATACAAGACCTTCTACATCACTCCGAACTTGGCGGGTGGTGCTTTGACCCGCTACCTCAAAAAGGACGAAGCCGTGAAGCACCTCAAGACCAAGTCCACCAAGGGCATCGTGAAAACCGAAGTGCCTGTGAACGTGGACCTTCCCCAGAAGTTCAAGGAGTTCACCGACATCTACACCAACATGATGGCGGAGATCCGTTTGATGAAGTCGCAGGGCATCAATGCCATTCAAGTGGGCTTGAGGCGTGTGACAGACGACCAGCTCAAGACCATCAAGGAGATCATGTCCTACGATAAGCGCCGTGGCACTACGACCGAGAGGCTGTTGAAGGTGATTGAGTTCATCTTTCCGACCATGTGTGAGTTGGAGACAGCTGGTTTGAGCATTGTCCGCCTCAAAGAGGAAATCACACAGGAGTTTGTGCACTTGTATATTGATTTCTATCACCAGTTCAAAGACGGTGAGGCACAGTGTGCTAACAGCCAGTTTTGTGACGACATTCGTTTTGAGGAAGGTAGGCGCAAGGGGACACAAAGTTCCCAGACTGCACAGTCCCCAGAGGGGGAACACGAGCCCTCAAACTGTGTTGTGGCGTGAGGCATGTGATGCCTTTTTCATGCCCAGTTTCCTAGCATCGCACAGGCTGGAAACCCAAAGTGAAAAGAGAGCCAAATGTTCAGTCCCAAGGGTCGCGGGACTGGCAGTCCCAAGGAATTGGGGGCATTGCCCCAAAACGGGCGGGACTGCGGGACTGGGGGTCCCAAGGGGGGCGGGACTGCGGGACTGGGGGTCCCAAGGGGGGCGGGACTGGCAGTCCCAAGGGTTGCGGGACTGTGTTCTTAAGCTCCTTAAGCCTTAACCCGACCCCCTAACCCCGCTCCTCTCCCACTTACGCCTTGCAAGGAGACCGACGGACTACATGCAACCTCGTGCCCTACAGTGCCACCGAGAACAAGCCGAGCCACCTCTACACCAACTAGTGCCTTGGTTAATTTTTATAGATGTTTTAATATATAAAACGAAACCAAAAACGTAAAAACGATAAAAACAAAAATACAACAAAAAATAAACAATAAAATCAAGTTTGACACATATGGTGTAGGGATTTTTGGGGTGTTTATTTGTATTAAATATTAAAAAAATATTGATACATATTAAAAACTCCTACAAAACACAGAGCAAAAACAAACAAAAAACAAGAAACCAACAAAACAAATAGAAAACAAAATAAAAAAAATCAAGTTACTGAAAAAAGCGCTTAACCATCATATTATTAAGATCCAAAATAATAATATGATCGTTAGTTACAATGAAAATATATAATCTACGTATTCCATAATTTCCTCTGTTGTTGTGTTATAATAGTCTCTCCAACCAACGAGCCAGAAATCAAAACATTCACGAATTATTTCTTTTAGTATCACTTTTTTACTGAGAGTAAACCCATTGAACCGAAAAGTTGCAGTTTTTAAGTTGTAATACTCTATTTCTGCTAAAACCTTATCCGTGTAATATAAACGTGTAATAATACTATACATCAATGAAACATGACAAACACCGTAAAGTGTATAGCTTGTTTTATCCACATTATGCGAAATATTTATAAACTGTTTCATAATCTTGCGCTGTGGGTTCTTTGACCGTTTAATGATATTCTTATACTTTCTTCTATCCATATTGGTGTCAATGGCAAAATTATGAAACAATAAATGTAAAATTATTCTTTGCACTTTGTTAAGTTTTGACCAATACGAGCTTTCATCAAAATTGTTCATTGTTTCAATTTTGTTCCTACATGTGTCACATTTGTTATATTCACATATGCGTTGGCATACGTCAAACGGTAGTTTGTGATTTAAGATCTTGCTGTTTTGGATTGTGTTACATTTCCAACATTCTCCAAATTTAAACATTTTAACTAATATATATAAACAATATTTCTTTAAATACATTTCTGAAGAATATTAATTAAAAGAATTATATTTCAGAAAATGGAGCATAATATTATTAACATCATTAATAATATTATGATCATTATAGTTTTTGTTCTGTTATATAATTGCTAGGCTACTTTACACACTATTGTGTATAATCATTTCCTGTATGAACCGTGTTGTTTCTTTTAAATGGTCAGAAGATAATCTGCGATTGAAACCAATTATAGAATATATTATTTCAAGAAAAAACGTATGCACTCGTTGATAATGATGAAAATAATCATGGTCATTGAAACATTTCTTTTTCTCCTGATGCCATTTATAGAATTCAAATTTATCTAGGTTCTCATACATTGTTTTCATTTCAACGTGTAACTCATGTGTATATTTTTCCTTGTCTACATAATCTCGTAGTATTCTATGAGCTTCATCATATTCTGGATATTCATATACTTTAGTAAAGGGAATTATGTAGTCATCAAATAAATTCCTTAACTTACAGCATCTATCACAGCCATAGTAGTCTGTAATCATATGTGTTACATCATGTAAGGCATCACATTTATCTAACAGGATTTGTTGTTTGTTCTTAATTTGTCTACATGAAATACAGTTTTTGAAATAATTGGATTTCTTTAATTCGTAATAAAAGTTTTCAGTTTCATCATCACTTTCACTTTCGTATTCACTTTCACTTCCATACTCACTGTCACTCATTTTCACTATAATATAAACTTGTTTTTTCTTTAAATACTTTTCTTAAGAAATTAGTTCTAAAGAATATTAGACTTTCAACAACTCAAAACGAAGATAGGGACGGTCAGGGTTACCTTCCACATAATAATGACTTTGACTAAATTTCTTTTCTATTCTCTCAACAGTATACACATTTTTGCTGAAATTTCCGACCCTTTCCTTCTCATTCGGTTTTCGCTTCCTGAATATCTTGACTTCGTCACCCTTGTCAAGATCCGGATATATCCTATTCCGTTTACCACTACTAGCAATATTCAACCTGACCGCAAACTGATTACTTGGTTTTCGCGCCTCTTTCGGCGTGAATTTTGTAGCGGAGTGTTTCATTTGAGTGTTATATGTAATCAGTATCTCAAAAATATAATCAGTCCATTGGATATTACTTTTGCCCTTTTTCTCATCCGCCTCAACTCGTTTATATAACATGTCCTTAAAAGTTCTGATTGCCCTCTCACTGAAATTTGCGTGTGCCCTTGTCCTGTGGTGCTCTATCTTCTGCTCCTTTAAATATGTTTGTATAGCTTCTTTAGATAAAGCACCTTCATCATCCGTATATAATATTTTAGGCTTTTTCCCCATTTTATGTAAACACTCAATCATACCACTCGCTAAATCCTCTTCTGTCTTGCCTTTTATTGCTACCACATGCATAAACTTATCAAAGACATCTATCATGATCATACCAACCTTAAACTTTTGATCTTCCAAATCATTGATAAAAAACAAATCCATTTGATACTCGTATGCCGAATGTGGTGCTACAAAACTGTTCTGTCCCGCAGGTTTTCTTTTTGCCTCTACGTTCTTCTTGAAAAACTCATTAACATCGTCAATAGTTATGTTTTTATCTTTCTCCCGCGCTTCCTTTAAAGTCCTCTGTCTGCTCCCATATCCCGCGCGATCGTAATACACATTACTAATAATCTCTTGTTTACTCATATAAATATCCTACAAAAATATTGATTTAATCTTAAAAAATAAAATTAAATCAATATTCCTTTTCACACGGAACGACCAACCTGAAATTACTCATGTCATACTTTACTCGTTGACCTTTTACCCGCGTTGGTTCTCTTTCTTTCATCATTTGTAATACTTGTTCTTGGTTTACCTCATCCAGATTAATGGCATTCTCTTCTATAAATTTCTTGAGTTGTTTCTTCTGCCTTTGCCTTTCCGATGCGTCCTTCTTCTTCTGCATGTATGCCTCCTCGTGCTTTCTTCTGTGGTAATACAGTCGCTGGTAGATTGCGATCTGCTCCTTTATTTCTTCCATAGTCATGTCATTGGGATTTTTTGATGTCATTATACAATACTATATATATTTTTGTTTCTTTAAGTATGTTCTTAAGTGATTAAATTATCAAAAGAATTTTAATATTTAAAGAAAAAATATATATAATATTATATAATGTATAATGAGAAAATTTATTAAGCAAAATATAAACGCTCTAGAAACAACATTTAAAAATTACCAGAGTAGGTTCAACAAAGCCACGAAAACAAAGATCAGAAACATCATAGATTTATACAGAAACAGAAAAATAGCACAGTTCACAACAGCAGACAATTTAATAAGAAATTTTATCACTGCCAAGACAGACAAACAAAAGCAAAAAGCAAACGACCAATACGACAAAGTGTATCAAAAGCACGAAGAAAAGAAACCTTTAGGCGAACGAATGCAGGAAGCCAAAGAAGAAAACAAAAGAACAGGAAAAACGAACCCAAGAAAAAAACAAACGTATTCATTAACAGTTATGTTTTACAAGTTCAAATTAGGTAAGGATACAATACACACATCCTTTAAAGACAGAAAAGGCAGACCGCTAATACCAGTATATTTTCAGCCCAAGACAGCAAATGTTCAAACAACAAAGGCTATTGAAGATCTGGTCAATAAAAGGGTTTTCCAGTATGAAAAAGACGATAGGTTCCTTTTTAAACGATTGATGAAGCTGATAATGTCAGACCCTCATATGGCTGAAGACTTGAGATATATTTATGAGTATATCGTATGTGTGGTTATAAAAGATGCAGACAATCTAGAAACAGACCGAGATTTTGATCCAGTAGACGAAGACCTAACAAACACAGAGAATGTAAGCATGTATCACAGATATATTCAGACCCCACTAGACCCACATCATGAAACCTTCAAGGAAGCCATAAAGGTGAACCATTATGAAAAAAAGATGTGTTGGATCAACACCATCTCTGATTATTACAAAGACACTCTGATGGGCGACCACCGCAGAGAAAAAAACAAACTCACCAAAGAAAGCATCCTGCAATTAATAAACAAGACGGAAGACGATTTCACAACAAACGGCGCCTCAATCCGTGACATGATCCCAGTGTTTGAGAAATTCAAGATACAAGTGAGGATTATAAACGAATTTGACAGACCCATTTTCCTTTATGACCCACCAAAACGAGACCATCACATACCAGCATTGTATGCTTTAGTAAAGAATAACCACATATACACCATAAACGACAATCTACAAGCCTTAAAAAAGATCTTACCCACAACACACAAAGAACGTAACATCAGAGTGAGAGCATCCCCAGATTACAGAATAAACGAGAAAGACGAGCCTATTGAGTGCAAAATGATCCAGTCCTTAGATGATATCAAACGTTACACCGAACACGACGAGTATACATTAATTTATGACGGTAATGACTTGTCGGAATTGTTTTACCTAAGTAAAGAAGCAGGATACACACCCCAAGTTAAATTTAGCGCTGGTATAGTTTCCGAATTATTCTTCAGGTTCAAGATCAACAAGAAAATAATCCGCTACAAAGTCAAAACGCAAAACCTAGTAAACAGTTCCATGGATGGCACTATATCAGTAAGAACTGAGCAGATCTATAATAACATGTCTAAAGCAATGTTCAAATTCAACAAGTCTTTATTTAATCCCTTGCATAAGTCCTACTATAATGAGATTGATGTGGATCTTTTCAAGGAATGTAGAACCATAAACCCAGTGGGACAAATAAACAAACATTATTATTTATTTAACCCAAAGACTAATAAGGATGACAAGTATTTTTATATGCCGGAGAATTGTGTGTCGCTAGACATCAGAAAGGCACACACCCACGCATATATGAAAATTTCAGAAATCCCAGTTTTTACTCAGTTTGATGTATGGAAACCCTACGATCAGAAGGTGCATGATCATAGTAAACTGCATGGACTGACACTTTACCTTGTCAAGGCAAAGAAGCAGAACATGTTTTTTAACAAGACATATAATCTAATATACGGTATGTTTTTAAAGGAGTTCATCAAGGATTGCGAAATTCTCTATTTTAAGCAACCTTATAAGGTGTTCAAGGTAGATTATAGAAAGATCATAAGAGAGTTATGGCAAACGGACATATCTGATAGTTACCCTGAAGATGTCAAGATCAAGAAACTTATAGCCAATGTAAATTTTGGATTATTAGAGAAGATGACGAACACCGCCAGTAAAAGCTACTCTTTTGATGATTTACGAGAGGCATTGTACTATCAGCACAAGGTAGGAGGAAGAATAAACAAAATTGCATCCTATTCTGACGAAGAGGTAGAAATAAGCACAGACGAGTTTGAAATGCAACAAAAGGAAAACGATAAAAAACACTATTGCCTGACAGTGTCCGACAGAACCCAGTTGAAAAACGGATATGTATACATAAAAGAGCTGTTGCTCCAACACCACAATCACAAGATGCATCAAGACTACAATAAATTAAGATCTAACCATGTTGACATTTGGAGTGTTAAAACAGACGCGTTTGTGATCCGAAAAGACCACCTCAGACTTGCAAAGAAGGTATTAGATTTTAACGAACATATAGGTGGATGGAGGCACGAGAAAGGAAAGCATATAGTAGAACCCGCCGACAATTACAAACAAAAGCCAAATACATTAATACCCATACCCGTTTACAAGAACGAAACACACACACCAAAAGACGAATGGAACACAAGGGAGATAGCAGAGTATGTAGTAACACACAGCCCTTTTATGATACGATCCAAGTTCGCAGGTGGAGGTAAATCTCATATTGCTAAGTATATGAGCAAGTTAGGATACAATACATTATTTGTTGTGCCTAATAATTCGCTTTCACAAGACATTAAAAACGATGCAGTTACAGTAAATAAGTTTTTTGCCATTCCAGTGGGCGACGGTGAGCGGTTGCCAGAATTTGATCACAGTCCATACAACTGTATAATTTTTGATGAGATTTATATGAACGGTTTAAGGGTCAAGAATTGCATAAGGCAGTTTGTCCAGAATAACCCCACGAAGATAATTATAGGCGCTGGTGATGTAAAACAACTCCCTCCAGTCAACGAAGATATAACAAACACAAGAAACGCCGACGAATATGCAGATGAATGTATAGACCTTATTTTCAAACATAATATCTTGCTGACAATCTGTAAGCGTCTAGGACATAAGGACGACCCCATAGCAAACAAAAACAGAGAAATGTTAGATCAAATGTATAACGACATGTGGATACATAAAATCACACTTAAGGAGTTTGTATATAAATATTTCAACACTACTGACGATGTTACAGATGCTTTACACAACATAGCTTATACAAACATGAGGTGTCTAAATGTGTCAAGTTATATAAGGAAGCATTTAGGCAAAAAGGACAAATATGAAATTGGTGAGATATTGGTATGTAGGTTATACAAGAAATTCGGAAACAATAAGTTTAATGTAAACTACAGATACAGAATAAAGGAATTAAAACCTACAGTGATCTTAGAAAACATTAAATCCAAAGAATGCTATATGACTGACTTGACCACCTTAGACAAACATTTTAGATACAACTATTGCACCACATGCCACTCTGCACAGGGTTCTTCAATAGACGGTAAGATCATAATACACGAGTGGGACAAGGAGAACATAGTGACGCGCGCATGGTTATGGTGTGCCTTGACCAGAAGCACGGACTTTAACAAAGTAAGATTTTTCAAAGGCGAGTGTTACAAAAATGAGCTGAATGAGGAAACACTAACAAAATACATAGAAACTAAGATCAGAAATTATCAGATACAAGATGTGAATGCAAATAGAGTTATAGATGTTGACAAGTATGTTAACCACGAGTGGTTTATGAAACGGCTGATGAACACATGCTGTAATTGTGGTTGTCGGTTTGAATTTGAAATTAAGAACGGAAACCTAACAAGTAACATGACTGCTCAAAGGTTAGACAATATGTCTGCTCATCATATAGATAACTGTGAAGCATGGTGTGTCGGGTGTAACTGTAGTTCACGATAATTTGGCTTAAAGACTGTTTTTGTATGTTATTCAGTGTTCACCAATGTCCAAAGAAAGAAATTATCAGAATGGAAAAGTTTATAGAGTTGTAGACAACTCCTTTCAGATGTGCTATATAGGCTCAACGATTGAAAAACTATCAAGCAGAATGAGTTCACATAAAGCCAAATACAAAAAGTTCAAGAACCTGAACGAAGGTTCTTACACAACAGTATACAAGATATTTGATGACTACGGTGCTGAAAACTGCAAAATAGAACTCATTGAACTCTTTCCGTGCAGTTGCAAAGAAGAACTCACGGCTCGGGAAGGACATCACCAGCGAAATGAAGAGTGTGTCAACAAATATATAGCAGGAAGAACCAAGAAAGAATGGGCAAATGACAATAGTGAAGAAATCGCACGAAGACAAAAAGCATGGGCAGACGAACATAAGGACGAGCGTAAAACATATAAGGCGACATATTACAGCACCAACAAGGAGAAATTGCTAGAACAAGCAAAGCATTATAGAGAGAACAACAAGGATCAAAAACACAAAAGAGATAAGGAATACAGAGAGAACAACAAAGACATAATACGAGACAAGGAAAAACAGCCTTTCCATTGTTTATGTGGGTGTGTAGTCCAACTAACAGAAAAAGCAAGACACCAAAAGACTGCAAAACACCACCGCCTGCTAAATCAAAACAGTGCTAAATAAAAACCATTCACTTGATTTTTATTTAGGATTGCTTGACACGAGTTTATCTATTATAAACGGTTTCTCTATACAATTTTTGTAGTTCTTTTAATGCTTCTTTCTTAGCAGTAGGAACACCTCTATTAGACACCCATTTATTATAGAGACTTCTATACTGTCTATAAGTTGTAGTGTTAATGGCGTTTTTATTATTAGCATCTTCAAAAGTTTCGCGTAGTTTCTGAATTCCTATTTTACTTGGCATAATCAAGGGTCTCATATTCAAGTCTTCTCGTGAAACATCTTCATCTTCTCGGGAACTTTCCTTTAGGTTGGTCTTTTTAGTTAGTCTGGTTCGCGGTCTTCTTGGCGGTTGTTCATCTGCTTGTCTTGCAGAACCTTCAGGCTGTCTTGCAGAACCTCGTGGGAATTGAAAGTTTCCTGACGATGATGATGATGACGCCTCGCCAGAGGCTCGCGAACTTCGTGACCCACCTTGTTGAACGTTTGGTGTTGGTGCTGGTAATGCTGGTTGCTGAACTGCAGGAGGCAGTGGTTGTTGAGTTGCACCCACATTAGGTTGATGAGGTTGTAACACAATAGAGGGCGGTAGTTGTGCAATATTGGGGTTTGCCCTCCATGGATTATTAGGCGGTGTTCGGGGTGCTTCTAAGTCAAGTAAGGGGCGAGGTTGTGGTAAAATCCTTCTCATAACTGCATCACCTATACCACTTAGAACTGGTTCTGCCAGTCCTCCAATTACGGATGTAGTTAGATCATGCCCTGACACTAAACCACCTGCAATATTTCTGCCTACTCTCATTGAGCCTCTTCCTAATGTTCTTAATATTCCGTCTCCTTGCTGTTGTTCTCGTTCTACCTGTTGCTGGTGTGCCTGAACGATGTCCTGTTGGTTTGCTTGTCGTGTTTCTTCTGCCCTCTGTATAACTCCCTCTAGTTGCGCTCGGGTGAAACTCGTATCCTCATCTGTGTCAAAAAACTCGTCGTTGCCATATTCTTCTATGGGAGTGCCGATATTATTCATTTCTGGTTGTGCCGGTGTGTCTGTTGCTCCTGCTCCTGCGTCCCACAACGCCCTATGAGTAAGATCGTTGTCCGTGGCATACTCTCTTAACATGTGATCTCTTACCACCCGTTCATTAATTCTTTTCTGTTCTGCTTTCAATCTGTCTAAATGATCCTTACCGTCAAAATACGATCCTTTATTACTAGCCTTGTAAAATACTGCATCTCTGTTAGGGAAGGGTTTCAACGCTTCTTCATTATCATTGACAAGTTCCAAAATGTCTTCATATCGTGACCTTCTGTGAAATTGTATTTGTGTTTTATTAACTGTCATTCTATTTTATATTCTTATATAGAAATTTACGATTTAGAATATTCTTTCACTTAATGTTTCCAAGGTTTGTATTCTGTTTCTCAAATGCTCTATAGATGTCTCTGGTATCCTAGGGTTATGCATCTCTGATTTTAATCTGTCAATCTCCATTGTGTAATTGTCTTTCATTTGCCCCTCTAATAGTCTTCTTTTCATTGCTAGATTTGCTACCCGTGCCTCTCTGGCATCCATTTCCTTTTTTAAATTCAACAAGTAATCAATATTAGGCTTGTGAAAGTTTAACTCAGATGCTTCATTCACCACAGGATTGTCTAATGATTTTCTCTTCTTTTGTTTATTTAGTTGTCTGAACTTGTATTTGTTATATAAAACCATTGCTATATATTATTTACCTAGATTTTTTAGGACGGGATTTAAACATTGCTTGACACATATTATTCGCCTTCTCCTGTCTTCTTCTCATTATTTCTTGGTTCATGGTTCTCATATGTAGCTGATATAGTTGAGCCTGTGTCAAATTGTCGTAAGGTTGCATGTTTGGAGGTGGCGGAGGGGGCATGGCTTTAGAAACTGGAGGCGGGGCTTTGTGTATTATAGGCTCTTCGTGGCTTTCTACACTTACTGGTTTTACTTGCACCTTTGGTTTCACATTGTTTTTTCTAACTGGCTTTTCAATTATATTGCTTGGCTTACCTTCACATGTGTCTTTATGGGTATACCTAGCCGTCTTCATTGTAATAGTTTTGTGGCAGTCCTGACACTCTGTCTTTTGCTTTGCAACCTCTCTGATTTTTACTCTTGAAGGTTTGGGAGTTTCATTTTTGTGATCCTCTGTCGTTTCAGGTTTCATTTCTTCTACGGTTTCTGGAGGTTCTTCTGGTTTAGGTGTTTCATCAATGGTTGCCATTTCAGTGTTTTCGTCAGTCATATATAATGTTCTATATATTTTCTATTTCATTTCATGTCATATCTCTATTATGAAAGAGGAGACTAAAAGTAACATTTATACCGTTTAGATCTATAACATTACCCGCCCCATCCATTATTCTAAATGTTAACCTTTTAATGTTTCTTTTAGAGACATTTATATGATCATAATCTGTTATTCCATAACTGTCGCTAATAATACCTGCAAATGGTGCATTAACTGGGACTTTTTTGATTATTGCGTTTGAAAAAGCAGAAGGGCTGTGAAAATTATTATTAGACAGTTCAGGACAAGAAATATAAACATCAGGATAGTTTACCAGATTTATAAACCCTGTTGTCCAAGGGGAGGATGAAGTGAATGCGTCGCCAACTGGTGTGGTGAAACCCAAAACATTATTAATAGAGTTCAAGTTATTAAGATCCACGGAATTAGAGAATGAACCAACAAAAGTAGGCACATCTGTATCAGTCAAGGGTATAAACACGACCTCGCTGTAGTTAGAAGATATTGTAATCTTATTCGTTAAAGTATCATATACAGCAGAATAAGAGTTCGTCCTTCCGCCACTATCAAAGAAGGAATTTAATTGTGTTTCCATGGCTGAGGCTAGATCAGGAGCAGTGTAGTTTCCTACAGGTATCTCAATTCTTCTATATGTTATTCCTTGAGGTGTGGCAGGTGGCAATATTTGATGTCTAAAATAGAGGTTCTGATTATTTGTGTTGATTGAATACCATGCATTCGGAATAGCTACCTCGTGCACTTGCATAATGGTATTATCAGGTATTTCAAAGGTGTCCTGCAACTCTATTTTAAAATCAGAAGTTGATTTACTGTCAGAAACTCTGTATTGAGAATTAACGTAAACTTTTTTGTATGTTAAAGGTCTGAAACTCATATTAATAACAGATAAAATATTTATATGATTTATTAATATAATGACAAGAGTTCAGTCTCAATTAGACAACATGCTGAAGTCTAACGGGAGAATATCCAATACACAAGGCATTAAGATGGCATACGATCGTGATAATAAGGTTTATGTGAGAGGTAATAAAATGTATGTTGGTGGCACAGTTTCTGCAAATGATTGGAAACAAAATTTTACAATGCTTAAAACGGGGCAAATTAGAAACATGGATCGGTATAAGGAAGCAAGAAGGGTATTGTTAGAAAATCCACAGGTGGATACATTACTAGGGCACTCTATGGGTGGCAGTGTTGTTTTAGAACTAAATAATGAATTTAAAGACAAGAATTTTAAAACTCGCACCTACGACGCTCCTGTAGTTTCATTAATCAGTCCAATCTTTGGGTTTGACAGACCCACTGAACAACACAAGAGATTTAGAAAAGCGGGAGATTTAGTAAGTTCACTAGACAACGCGGCTATTAGTTACAACACAGATAGTTTAAATCCGATAAGAAATCATGATGTAGATGGTTTAATGAATATTGATGAAAGTATACCTGAGATTGGTTGGATTTAATCTCTATTATTATAATATGATGTTCAATAAACCTAAACATATAAAAGAACCAAATAGGGTCGGTAAACCATCAGAAAGCCTACGATTTAAGAACAATTTAAACAAGAAACTAAACAATTCGGCTTACGAGAGTATCCGGCATATAATAGAAGAAGGGGACAATGTAGTGTCACAACCACAACTAGAGAAACAGAATAATGAACATTTTAAAAGCCATAAAAGATATAATAATAAAAAATCTAAATAAATAATATAATGGATCTAGTTTTAGCTGAAAGCAATGACAATATGATTAACTCCCTTCAATTTGGTCTCCCAGAGAGCGCGGCATATGTAACTGACAGGAAGCAAGTTCACTTTCCTAGTGTCTCTGGAAACATCTTTAGTTCGTCTAACGGAAACAAATATTTAAAGTTTGTCATCACAGGTGAAGATAATAATTATATTGATTTGTCCAGTGTTTGTTTGTTCTTTGATGTTGTCAATACATCCACTACTGCAGGAGAATATTTACGCCCATTAGGTGAGAGCCATGCCTTCTTCACCAGATACAGATGCAACGCGGCAGGGCAACAAATAAACGACATTGATAATTACAACCAAGTCTGCGAAGAAATGAAATCATTCAAAAGCGAAGAGGTTAGAAATTTAGATGACATTCAAGAAGGTTGCTTAACACGATACGACAGTAGAATTAACCGGCTGTTCGCTTATACTATAGAAAGTCACGATGCAACAGCAACAGCAGGATCAAACCAAAGAGGCGCTGTTCTACCGAAACTAACACGACTTAATACTACAGGAATTGAACAGGGTAAGTTCGTAAGAATGGGACACAAACCCGTTTGTGGATTTGTTCAATCTGGATATTATCCACCAATTCGGTATTGTCCTTTAGAATTTATTTTTGAGATTGTTTCAGATGCAGGTGAACCAGTTATCAGACCAGCAACACCAGTAGCGGGAACACAAGCAGAAGACGATGAAAATGGATTATATTTTACAACACGCAATACTACCACATCTTGGGCTATTCAGAATGCCATTTTACGATGTGAATTGATACAGGTGGACAACACCGTCAACAATAATATAGTTTCACATTTATTGAAAGGGGGTAGGCTTAGAATGGTTTATCCTGCTTATTATTCATTTTCACAAACCTTCACGGCAGGAAACACAGAGATCAACATGAACATCGTTAAATCTTCAACTCGTTTATCTCAGATGTTCTTCACCTTTAGCAACAGCAATATCAATAATGATAACACCGCAGGTAATTATGACAGAAAGAGATGGAACTACTTTTTCCATCCTATGGCGGTAACCATTGATAATTTAGAAGGCGTAATTGATAGCGATAAACAAATTTCAGCACAAATACAAATAGCAAATAAGAAATTCCCAGAACAGGAAATATCAAGTATCAGTGAATTTATGTATTTCTTGAGAAGAGCAGTCAATGTAATGAGCCCATATTATGATGGCTTTAGCATTGACATTTACCGATATGCTAATGATAAATTCATTGGTGGCATTAACTTTGACAAACAACCCGATATGAATTTCACTGGTTCTAATACTAAAATGGGCTCCTTAATCACTTTTAAAATCAAAGGAGCAAATCAATCATTCGCCCTCGGTATTGAAAGAGTTTTCATAACAGCCGTGTCAGAACAGATCTTTGAATTATCGGAGAGCGCCTCAACGGTTCTTGACTAAATAAAGCTATCATCACTAAACTAATTAAAATCTAAATTAGTTTAATAATGGCTTCAATAAACAATCTAACAGCAGTTTATGCCGACAAGTTTTATTTAACATCTTCAACGGGGGTAAGTGAAATTTCTGACACCTACGCAACAAAGACAGAGGTAGAAAATCTTAACTTCGCAACAGACATAACGGCAAACACCGACGCCATAGCAGTTTTAAACACAAAGCAGTTGCAGAACTTCAATAATATCAATGCTATCAACGACGACTTAACCAACAACTATCAAACTAGCACAGTTTTAGCCACGAACTTTTACAATAAAACCGAGATTGATACAACATTAAGTAACTATTATACATCAACGCAGATAGACACAAATTTATCTACTAATTATCAAAATAACACATTATTAGCTACCAATTTTTATAATAAGGGCGAGGTAGATACATTAATAGCAGGTGCTGGTGGTAGCAGTGGCTACACCGATGCAGAAATTGATAATTTATTAGATTTAAGAGTTCCTAAATCAGACTTTACTGATAGGTTTTCTACATTTCCGATTATTGATTGTAGCGCTCCTACGATTATTCATAGCGGTTTAACATTAAACAACGAGACGATAAACATATCACCAACTACAGGATTATTGTTCAGTAATCAAACAGGAGGAGGAGATAAAGTTATTAGTGTATTTAAGAATGCTACAAATTATATAACTTTACAAGGAAACAAAATTAATGCCAATGCCACAAGCGACGATAGTGTTGTAGATTTGAACCTAAACCCTACAGGGAATATTAATATGAACAACGACTTGTCGGTGAATAATGTAAATATTACAACTAATGTAACAATAGGAGGTGAAATTGACATAACAAGCAATTTGACAGTAAAGGGGGATATTGAATTAACAAACACTAACACAAGTATTGAAAGATATACTAATGCTACTAAATCTAATATATCAATGGACTTATCAATTAATGAAACCGCGAACGCTATAAGATTAATTAATGGAACTAATGACGATACTGACACAAATACATATATAGAGTGCAACAATACAACAGGAGGAACAACATTTTTTAAACCGACACATTTCAAGGATAATATATATTATGAAACTGATAATTTCAATATTTCTAATAATTCAGGACTTACAATTTACAAACCAACAACAGACGCCAGTAATGTTGTAGCCATTGCCAATAATAGTGGGAAATTAAGATTTAGAGGCTTTAGTATTGATGCTTATAATACCAATGACACATCGCAACAGCTATTTTTGAATATGAATAATTCTAACGCGGTGAGATGTAATAAATTAGGGATAGGAGCTAATGCCGTTGTGGATGTTCTTAACGTTAATGGTGGCAATTCTAACTTTAGTTCCACTGTAAGGTTTAACGGCGCTACTACTTTTAACAATGAAATATTGATATGGAACAATAGCAAGTTATACAGAAGAGCAGACGCTAACAATTCATTAAACTTAATAACAAATGACGAAATAAATTTCTCATTCCAACCAAACAGAGCAACCGATCCAACAACAGGAACTATAGCATTACAACTAACCGACACTAACGGAATTACAATTAACAGAGCAGTTACAAATAATCAGACTTTCAACAGTATAGGAAAAATAACAGCAGAAGCAGATTTAGATGTGTGGGGTGGTGTTTATTTTCAACATTCGTCAGCAATTAAAGAAACATTAAATGGTAGTGATTATGATCTAGATATAAGAAATGGAGACACCGACAGAGCAATTAATTTTATCATTGGAACTATAGGAAGCACACCGGAGTTATCATTAACCGAAGCGAAAGTTACTTTATTAGGTAACCTAGAAATAACACATGATGATATAACAGGACAGCAACGAGTATTAATAAATAACCCAGATGACAACGGATGGATAAGATTAAGTAATAACAACTTATCAACATTAGATGCAACAACAACAGGTGTTGATGTTTATGGCGACCTTTCATATACAGGGTCGCTAATTCCTTCATCGGATAAAAGATTAAAGAAAGATATAAAGGAAGTAAATAGTAAGAAAGCAGTAGAATTAGTAAAATATATTAAGCCGAAAACATATCATTTTATTGATGACAGACAACAAGGTAAATCGTGTGTAGGATTTATTGCTAATGATTTTATGGAAACGAAGAAGATGCCCGACGAATGGCAGAATGTAGTAAAAGAAGGAAAAGATGGTTATTTAAAATTTGATTACACAACATGTGTGCCAATTTTATGGAGTGCTTTACAGACAACAATAAATGAAGTAGATAAACTGAAAAAGGAAGTAAGTAAGTTGAAGAAAAACAAGAGTGATAGTGACGATGCTTTAGCATCCTCAGGGCGAAGCCGTGACGGCGAACGAAGTTCGCCCTCAGGACGAAGTCGTGACTAATAATAATATTTTAGGAAATACTATTATTGGTCACCTATTTCGAAGCGTTGTTCAAAATTAATATAAAACATGTTATTCACATCTTTAGCATTTGTGTTTATATAAAAGAACGAGTAAGGCGCAAAGTTCACCGCTTGTTGATACATGTCATAAAGTGTTCGCTTGTCTACAAGGGCACTATTCTCTTCTAGGAAACTATTTACCTCGTTCATGTTCTTCAGTCTGAATATGAAAAGTGCCGAGGCATTAAGTCTTATTATAGGGGCAAGGACATTATATTTTTGTGTTGATAAAATACATGAGATGGCATTATGTCTTCCACGCGTGAACAATCCATGCAAGATATTTGAGTATCTTACAAATTTAGGATCATCGGCAAAGTCGTCCACCACGATTAAAATACTGAATAATTCCTTTTGCTTATTCTTCTTCTGGAAGTCTATTACCTTGTGTTGTGTTTCTATTATGTGCTTTAATGCAATTGGATCGTATTCTTCATAATATACTTTTTCCTTTTCGGTATCCACTTTCATTATGTCAGTAATGTATTTCTTGACTGCCCTCCATGTGTCGTCTACATGAACACTAGGGCTAAAAATGTATATCCTTTCAAATGAACCACGGTATATCTTTAAAATTAGATTTTGTATTAAAACAGATTTACCACCTGTTGAAGAGGCAACACACAGCATTCTTGCTGGTAGACTTGGCATCATCTCGTATTTACTATTCTTGTAATTGTATTTGGGTATGTCTATAGGTTCTACTTTAGGAATATCTTCTAACATTAATACTAGTTAGAAATTATATCATTTAAATATATATGGATAAATACATAGAAGTAATAAATGAGATAGAGAAATTTGATGAAATAATAAAAACTCCAAGATACAGAATGTGTTGTCGTAGTTTGTTGGATTTTCTTAAGGCATTCTGCTTTTATATAAAAAATGTAAAAAATTCTAAATGATATAAATGAGCAATGATAGCCCAGATAGCGATAAAAAGAAAGGTTTTTTCATAAACTCTAAAGGTGTATCTTGTATTCCTTGTAGATGTAAGAGGCAGTCATATCATAAGGAAACAAAGACGGTAAAAGAAAACAATGTAATAACTACTAACATTGTTGAAGATAGGCATAATATGAAATTTGGAGGAAGGAATGTTAGCCCTGATGAAAACCACATATTCAAAAATGATAACCAAACAGGAAGCGTTGAAATATGTGATACTGGATTTGGAACTCATGGTATAACACCCGAGGAATGCGAACAGAGAATAGAAATGACCGAGACAGACATTGAATGTATTAAGAAAGACATAGAACGATTGGAAGTAGAGATTGAAAAATTGAAGTTTAAAATTGATAAGAAAATTGTATAATAATATAAATTACAAGAAGCGATTCAAATTGTTGTTTGAGTTTTATCAGCTAGAAGAATTGCTAAAATAAGGTTGTAAAGAGTGATTTACTTATAATAGCGACAGCGCCCCATTTCTCCCATTTCCCCAGTGTGCCTTCCATAAGCACGTCATAAGAGCGTGGTAATGGTTAATTAGTTTGAAACAAGGTTTATCATAATTAACGAATTATGATAAATATTGTAAAATAATATAATATGACAATATATGTTGATAAAATAACAATGGATTTTAATACTGAGCATCAGCATCCCCATTGTGAAAGACAATGTGTTAGATGTAAAAAGTTTAAAAATTTAGTGCATTTTAAGAGGTATTACTATTGTAAAACGGGTAGGTATTTAACGCAGTATAGAACCACTGTTACTTGTTGTGAATGTCTTGATGGAATGAAAAAGTATAATGACAGAAGGAAATGTGAGTTAAAAACATAAGTATAATATAATCATAATTCATAAGAGTTTATGGAATATATTTCTATTATGATTACAACCTTTGAAACCAAACCTAATAAAATCTATCTACCTACTCATGCCCATTGTGACCTAGATGTATCCGCCTTGATCCTAGGTAATTTCTTGTGTGGGATAGATACTTTGTTGGTGTAGTGGTGATTTTGGGGGAATATGGTATTTTTTGGATATGGATAATGGGGATACTGTTGTGATAATGGTTGTTGAGCGTAGGGGGGGGTATGGCGGTTACATCTAGACCAAAATGGGCATGATATCACCTAACTCCTTCAGCCCCAAGCCTGGGCAGCCCAGGGGTTAGGGTTTAGGGTTTAGGGTTTAGGGTTTAGGGTTTAGGGTTTAGGGTTTAGGGTTTAGGGTTTAGGGTTTAGGGTTTAGGGTTTAGGGTTTAGGGTTTAGGGTTTAGGGTTTAGGGTACCCTTTTCCATCGTTCGTTCCCTTGCTACGTAGCCAACCCCAAGACGGGGCACCCTTAGTCTAATATGGTTACATTGGGCCCCCCATATATGCACAGTCCTTAATAGGGATTAAAGTACCCCCGATTATGACTTCCTATTCAGGACTGCTAGTCTAAGGGGGAACATCCCCAACCAAGAAGCTCAAAGTTTGGGTTTCAGCTGGAGGATTTCGGGATTTAGTTTTGTATTATATATATATATATATTATTATTTTATTTTTTTTTTTGGGGGGGGGGGGGGTGACGGGCTCTCATGCGGGTGCTTGGTTTAATATGTGTATATTCCTATAATATGTATATATACATATAGAATACTGTATAGAATATATATATATATATATATATCTATATAACATGTCATATATAATGAAAGAAATACATACATATATATATATATATATTTACATATGCTATATAAGGTGCACAGAGGTATAGAGAAAAAAACGTATAGTATATACTGCCCCAGGTCCAGCTGCAGATGGCCCGGAACGCCCGCTCTGTGGCACGGCTCGCAGCCAAGCGCGCCGAGGAGCCCCTTGAGCCTCTGAGCTTCCGCTCCCGAGCGTTTCGGTTGGAGGCGTGTGTTTTTGCAGGTATGTTTTTTGTTGTTGGTGTCTATATATATTTATATATATATATATATATATATAAGTGTGTGTGATTTTTTAAATTTTTTTGGGCTTGAGTGTGAGTGCGTGTATGGGCCTCTCTCTCCTGTGGGTGGGGGTTGCTTTGCTTTTGCTCTTTGTGCCTTGTCTCTCACTGCCCTTCGGCTTTTGGCTTTTATGTTGTTGCTTGCTTTTGTTTGTTGACCTTTGTTTCGGACTTCTGCTTTTCGCTTCTTGATTTTGCCATGGTCGTTTGTTTTTTCATGTTTGGTCGTCCTTTTTTTTTCTTTGGGGGGAGGGGGTTGCTCTAGTGAATGAACGCACCGATAGCATGGATGCTCTGGTGTATGAGCGCGCTGCACCCATACACGTGAGCTACTTTACTGACAAGTAGCAGCATAACATGTTTGCATCACAGAATTCCTCTCCCCAGAGCCTGCTTCAAGCGAAGAGTGGCATGGATACAGAATGCGCATTTTGCAAAGCAAAAACATTATCCGAAACCCTGGAAATGCGGATACGCGCGTCCGGAATATGGTTTCTGAGTTGTGGAGTTCATTTAGAGCCGTGTGTCAACAACGTGTTGAGTGCGATCGTGCTTGATTTGTCACCTCACCTGTGTCGAGGAGGGCTCATCTGAAGATCCGCCGACGCCTGATGCTCAGTGCGCTTATAACATTCTATGGTTCAAAGCTGTTCAGGTTTTGGCTTAAGGGCCACTCGCTGTTTTTTTACTTTATCGACAGCTGCCCAGAGAGTGCAGGCACGAATTCTGAACTTCATCCACTAGCCCTACGTAAGCCTTAAGCCTTGATCCAACCGTAGCCAGCCAGATTGAATTCGTAACGCCCAGAGATTCCTCATGGAGCTTCTAGGCAGGTTCATGCTTGGACAACCGGACAACAATCTCAGGGTCAAGTTAGGGAAGGAGCTGCATGACGTTGCAAGAGTTGCGTATTTTGACTGTAAGCTAATTTGAGACCCCCAAGTGCACGAAAACACACTAACACACGAATTTTTTTCGGGCCTCAGGAAGCTTCAGGGCTTCCCCGAGCAGTGCTTGCACCATGGGGTTCTTGCGCCGAGTGTAAAAGAGCTTAGATTGCGTTCTACCCACGTCGCCAACGGTTCTGTGGCTCGCTTTGGCTGCTGCACCGAAACCTGCTGAAGCCTGTGTGCGTTTTCTTCCGCCCTTGTGTGTTTCCGTGCCCTTACCTTCAATGAGTGTTCGGCATAGCTTATTGATATTTGTTTATGGTGCACTAGCTTTTGCGTCCAGGGCTTACGCCAAGCCATCCTGACAGCCCCAAACAGTTTACGCGGAAGAGTCGTGTTCTGTGCACGAGGCCCAGCTCCTCGCAAGGATCGCCCTCTCAGGCGAATGTGTTCGGGGGGACTGGGGAAGGAGAGGTTTGGAGGTCACCTCCTGCCTGGCCAGCACAGTCGGTTACGGTTAATCGCTGGGCTGGTGGGATTTGCGGGTCGGTTTAGGACTGCAACTACTCATGCAGGTCAAGCGACATAGCTAGCCATGCCAAACCTCAACCCCAAACCCTAAACCCCAAACCCTAAACCCCAAACCCAAGTATCGAACCAAAGAAGCAAAACCGTCATAGCAGGCCGGACGGAGCGGCCGCAGCTGCTCGCCAAAGCCCACGGAGCTACCAAGGTGCCAAGCTTCGAATGACTACAGGGGTGCTTGCCCTAAACCCTAAACCTTAGATCCTAAACCCTAAATCCTAAACCCTAAACCCTAAACCCTAAACCCCGAATTCGCTGTGTGTTCTACAGGTGGCACATCAGGAGTTTTCGGTGTGAGATTTTGAGCCGAGCTCAGAACTTGGCTCGTAGTTAGGCTCAGGGAGGAATCCAGGCTTCCATGCGGTAGTCGACGTGCGAGTTTTTTGGAGTTCTGGGGGTTTGAGGGTGTTCGGGCAGAAGGGGGGGAGGCGGGATTGCACCCGGCTGAGTCAGCACGTCAGGCTGTGTGGTTTGCGGCCCAAAACCATCCGAGACCCTACGCTTGCAACGATTTGGACACTCGGAAACCCTTACTAAGAGCCAACGTGCAGCTGTAAGCTCCAAGGTCGAACGTTTGGAGTAAGTCACCCTTCGTCTAGTGTTCAGAGAGGTTTAGGGCAAAGTGCTCCATAAAAAAGCGCGAAGCCGAAACCCGAAGCCCACGCGGCGCTACGGCTACAAGGCCTTCCCCGTCGCCCTGCCGCCGCTATCGTCTGTTCTGATGCGCTGCGCCATCTCGCTTTGGCTGTTGCAGTGCATCCACCTGGACGCCAGAAGCGTTCTCTAACACGCCCAAAAAGCACAAGTCCGGCGGAGTCCGAAACACCGTACGGAAGCTAACACACCTGGGTACATCACTCTCCGGTCTCCCGTACATAATCATTCTCAATTTTTGGTTCGACATTTGACTCGATTCGTGCTCATGATAGCATCCTCGTGGAGCGCTGAGTCTGTGGTCCTGCTTAGTTGGGTTCCATGAACCCGAACCTCCAAACCCGAACTATCCTGATCCTCGGAGCAGAACACCAGGCCTACACGTCCTAAGCGCCCGAAGCGCCCTACACCAAGACACCCCAACACACGCTGCATGTTCGTGGTGCTGCACTGCACGCCTGTCCATACCCAAATTCAAGCAAATGCCCTGTGGGACTTCGAGGCAGTTGACTGTTGGAGGGCATTGATTGAGTGTATATAGGGATTTAAGGCCCTAAGGCCTTGGCACCTTGGTCTGTATAAGACCTTTTCTTGAACAAGGCCAGGTCCCTTTTTCAGGAAGCTCACTGTTCACGTCAGCCCGAAACTGCGTCGCTCTAAGTGCAAGTTGAGCCCTTGAGCTTCGAGGTATGCCGGCGTGTGCCCCAATCAGTGTAAGGCCACTTTCACGATTGAAAAGCATTCCAAAACCTTGGGTTTAGGGTTTAGGGTTTAGGGTTTAGGGTTTAGGGTTGAGGGTTTAGGGTTTAGGGTTTAGGGTTTACTCCGAGATGACCTGCAAAAAGCATTCCAGGACCGCGTCAAGAGCACTCCCAAGGGGCCCCAAAGCGACCACAGCCTTGCACTTCACAAGAGGAGAGCATGCGAACCTCCCGTGTCGAAAGCAGGAGCGAAGTCAAGACCCATCCAGGAGCCCCCAAAACGCCCCAAAAAGTGCGCGAACTTTCGGGGCGAGAGCGATGTGGCGCTCTCCGCAGCCGCCTCAAACTCAAGCAAACCCAATTCCCAAAAGGATGCCATGCAAAGATCGCCATCCTACGGAACCAAAGCCCTCGTCAGCCTTTGCGATTTCGTGCGGGCAGACGTGTAGTTTTTAGGCTCCCGGGTGAATCATGAATGCTATCCTTGCAAGTTTTGAGTGAGGGGAAGTAGGGTGTGGGGTTTACGCTTGTGTGTTTCTGGGGCGTAAGACAGTCCGTGCCGAGAAGTGGTAGAACGTGTGGCACGCCTGCTTTCGGCGCTGTCGCGAAGCATCCAGAGAACCTGAGGCCATGTGAATGTTTTAGGATTTAGGTTTGGGGTTTAGGGTTTAGATGGGCTTAGGGTTTAGATGGGCTTAGGGTTTAGGGTTTAGGGTTTAGGGTTTAGGGTTTTCGAGTTTAGAGAGGCTCGTGGCTTCCAGGAAGTCTTCGAGCGCTTCGCCCTGTAGTCGTTCGATCTTGTAAACCCTAAACCCTAAACCCTAAACCCTAAACCCTAAACCCTAATCCTCTACACACTCTGGCTGCAACCTGGCCAAAGCTCTGCTGCTGCTATCAGAGGGTAAACCCTAAACACGGACTTCTGGCCAGTAATTCCGGGCCCCGTCTTGGGGAGAATATTCTTCATTGCCATATAGTTCCTCTTCCAATATTGTGTGCATGTCTCAAGAGAGTGACGAAGTCGTAGCAAGAGCCAACACAGCTTTTCCTAGCCACATCTTGGATAGCCTGGCATGTCCATCCTTGGTTATTGGGACTTGGACTCGGTATCTTATCCGCCACACATTGATGCAGTCATTCAAAGCCAAAGGATATAGGCCAGGGAATTCACGAGACTCGGTGTGAGAGTGTGTGTGTGTGAGCAAGCGAGTGAGTGAGAGCGTGAGAGCGTGCGTGCGTGCGTGAGGGAGAGTGAGTGCAAGCAAGACTGTGGGTGTGAGTTCAGTGAGTTCAGTGAGTTCAGTGAGTTCGGTGAGTTCGGTGAGTTCGGTGAGTTCGGTGAGTTCGGTGAGTCAGTGTGAGAGAGAGAGAGTGTGTGTGTGTGTGTGTGTCTGTGTGTTCCGTGTGTTTTGCTACACTATTATGCGGTAGCTAGGACTTCTATTGTGCACGTGTATGGGTGAAGCATCTGTGAGCCCAGCGAACACGGCCACGCGCCGAGAGCTAATTCGCTGCCCCTGTCGGCGACTTTTCAGGTGTGGCAAAATTTTTTTTGGGGCAACGTAGTACAATGTAGGAGGGTTCACCGTGCAGAGTCCTTTGTAGCAAAAGGCCGAGGGCTTGAGGAAATACAACTTCAGCAAGAAACCGCAAGAGACTTATTTTCCTATGAGCTGCGAGGTCAGATCGATCCAAGCCCCAGTGCCTTAGAAGTCAAACCCTAAACCCTAAACCCTAAACCCTAAACCCTAAACCCTAAACCCTAAACCCTAAACCCTAAACCCTAAAAGCATCACACGAAATCATTTCACAGCTGGGGTTTGAATTCTGGGCATTGCTCATTGTCGCCTCCTGCTTGAACCTTGCCACGCTAAATTTCTAGGGTTGGAGAAGCTCGACGCTGAAATGTCACGCCTGGAACTTTAACGAAATGAAGGCAAGCTGCCTGGCGCCTGCAAGTGTCAAGCGTCCTCAGAGCGGCGTTCACAGTGCGAAGAGCGTGCTGCAGACAAAGCTGGCAGGGCTTCTGTTCGTCAGGCACCGCGAATTCTTTGAGAGGTTCCCCGTTCTACTAACAGTCCTTAATCACAGGGAATATCGAACCCCCTATAATCCTTATGAAGAACTGCGCGTATAAGAGGGAACATCCCAGCCCATTCTGGTAGAGCAGTTCGCCTTAAACCCTGCTGCCTCAAGCCGAAGTTTGTGGGAGCTATGCTAAACCCTTATAAAGCCTTTTTCAGCCCTTAAGCCTTTTCTAAACCCTTATATAAGCCCTAAAGCCTTTTTAAGCCCTTAGGCCGTTTAAGCCTTTAACCTCTAAGACTCAAAAGCCTTAAGGCCCTAAACGCCCTAAGTTTTCAAAACCCGAAACCCGGCACCCCAGGCCGCCTCAAGGCTCAGGAAGTTATCGCTGTCCTGTTCCCTAAGCCCCGCCCGGTTTAGGGTGGTTTGGGGTTTAGGGTTTGGGGTTTAGGGTTTAGGGTTTGAAACTCGGAAGCTTCTGACCGTGTGAAGATCGCTGCGGCAAATTCGCAGGAGACAGTCTACGAAACCATCGGCCAGCGAATTGTAAGGCGCGCGTTTGGGGAGGGCTTCGGGTCATTTACTTGCAGTGACGGCTTTGAGAAATTATAGGTTTTTGGGGTTCAGGGGTTTCCAGGCTTTGTTTTGCAATGCTCTTTGTCACAGGGGTGGACTACGCAAGCCCCAAAGGTTCATGCTGTCAACGCAGCAGAGCCAGCCCGGCTCGGTGTGGCGAACATAGCTGCCTAAAGCCTCATTGCGCACCGGCCGAATGAGACCAAACGCCAAGCCGCACCTAAGAAACAATTCCCCTCCACCACCCATTCCCAACCGTTCAGTCTGCAACAAGGGAAGCCCCCAAAAGCCCAAGCAGCTCCTGAACGAGGTGCGCGCTGGATGGCTACAATGTCCCTGTCTTGGAGCCAATGCGGGCACTTCCTACTACAAGCAATAGAAGCTTTATGCCCCAGGGCTTTATTAACCAACACACTTGCTGCATTGTATGGATTGATGTCAAATTATAGCTTCTCTGGTAGGTTTAGGTTTCAGGGCATTCCGCAGTGTCGGGTTTCAGGGACGAGGCTGATGGCCAAAGGGCGTCTAGAAGTCCAGGGCTTTGTTTTGCCCACCAGGTCCTGGGGCGGTCGCTTCAGGGTTTGAAGACTGTCGCATTCGAAGCTGCTGCTTTGGGGTTCCACAATTAAGGCTTAGGGTTTAGGGTGTGGGGTTTGTTTAGGGCCTAGGGTTTAGGGCTTGGGGCTGAGGGCTGAGGGCTTAATGCTTAGGACTTAGGGCTGAGGGTTTAGGGTTTAGGGTTTAGGGTTTAGGGTTTAGGTTTTAGGGTTTAGGTTTTAGGGTTTAGGGTTGCTCCCGCCAAGAATCTCAGGCCCTGGCTTCCTGAAAGGAGGAGCAGCCTGAGTAGACCTAGACTTTGAGAGCTCTGAAGCTGCATGTCTTGAGGACCCTAAGTACGTCTGTGCAAAGGATTTAGGATTTAGGGTTTAGGGTTTAGGGTTTAGGGTTTAGGCTGGGATGTTCCTTCTTATACTGACAGTCCTCAATAGGGATTAGACAAAGGGGTACTAGAGCCCCCTATTAAGGACTCTTAGTATAAGGGGGAGCATCCCAAGGCTTTCGGTTGAAATGCAAACTTAGGCCCCCAAACCTGCTGCCGCCGGCCGCCCAGGCCTGCCTCTTCGCCTATGGCCAGACGGGTGCTGGGAAGACACACACGGCCCTCACCTTAGGATAAGGAGCCTTTGGGGCGGCCTTGAGGTCCATTGGGAGTTATGGGAAGTCTCTGACTGTCTGACTGTTCACTCGAAATTTTTTCAACACATCGGACTTTCTGCAGGCTGCGAATAAGAAAGAAGGAGTGACAGAATAGGTTTTAGCATTACTGAGTGTCCGCAGGCTGCGATCAAGAATGGAAGGAATACAGATAGTACTAACGCAAAAGCGAACTGGGAATAGCCCAAGTGCGAACTCAAAAACTGTTAGCAAATTTAGAAAAAAGCAAAATTGCAGCATTTGCCTCCGCCCAGGACCACCATCCCACCTCGAACCAAGCCAACGAAGCCATATGTTTTTTGCACTTTTCCCTTTTGCAATTCAGAAACACGCGGCAAGATACAAAAGAACAAGGTTTGCTGTTGCGAAATTGGATGAAATTGGGGGGGTCACCCCCAAACGCAAATCATCCCCCCAAACCTAACAACCGCAGCCTCGAAGACCCCAAAAGAGACCCAACAGCCCCAGCAACCCTAGTCACCCACCCCCTCCCCCCCAACCCCAGACCCACCCCCCCCGCCCCCAGACCCAGACCCCCCCCCCCCCCCGCCCGAATGTCCAAGCAACCCGAGGCCAAACCAAACCTTTGAGGCCGAAACAGCGCCTGTTTGCCCCGTTTCTCCTTCTTGAGACATTTCAACCAAGTTTCCGCTGTGCTTCACAAGTAAGACCTTTCAATCCGAGAAACACTCGTCAAGTGACGCACAAAGCTTTATGGTTGCAAATGACGGGGGAGGGGGGGGGTCGGCCGCAGGCCGTATAATCTGAGCCGGGCCTGTGAACAGTCAGAAATGCTGAAATCCACGGTGTTCATGCTCTTTATACAGTCAATAACTGGTGGATGAACTGGGTGAAATGGAGAACGCTATTTCACCGGGTAAAAGTAGAACAAGAGAAAGAAACCCGTGTACAAGACTGAGCATGAGTCATTCCTCGAGACCTGTTCATAATATCCCTCACGTGCAGCATGTCCGAGTTTGTTTCTTTGGTTTCACTTCGCTCATGCATTCACACGCTTGTAATTATCATGTCAGCGCTTTCGCCCGCTCACTAGACGCCCCATATGAATGTCCGTCTTTAGGGGTTTTTAATGACCAGGATATAGATCCGTAGCCCACAACTCCCTATACTTTACTTGTTTTAGATGGGCTTTTCCCCCCGCAACCCACTTGGTAGCGCTGGACTCAGGTCCTCGGCGATGTGAACGACCAGGACCGGAAGTGCCTTGGGGCCCCCCGTTGAATCCTGAACCCTCCCTCAGAATCCTCGAGCCCCGAAGCCTCATGCCACATGAAGCAGGGCTTATATATCTGTTTTTGGTGGGTGTATATAAGGTTCCTGTTTTATATTGGTGAGTGTACATACCGGGTGTCCTTTTGGGGGTACAAGAAATGTATACCCTACTTCACATACCCTGCTGGAAAGATTCCCTAGCAAGTGTGAGATCTCGAAGCCTCGGGCAGCTGTCTGCGGGGGAGTGGTTCTACAACTGTAATTCAAATTAAGGTTGAGGCTGGAGCCCAAAAGCATCATCGAAGCACCGAAGCACGAATGCAGTTGCCTCTTGATCCTTTGCCACTGCCACTGAGCAGTTCCCGAATTCTAAAGGCCCATCCTCGAGGACGGACCCGGTTTATGGGAGGGCCTGAACCCGAAGTCCTATCCTGGAAAATGTCGGAGCATCCCCCGCAGCCCACCCTCGGTGAACAAAGGGTTTTATGGATGTTGAGGTCGGGCCCAAAGAAAGAGAGTCCCGGAAGCCCCGCTGTCCTGAGCCCTAGGCTCCCTGTACTCTTAACGCACCTGCCAAAGCCTGCAGTCACCACACCACAGTCCCCAAAATCCTCACGCCACAGCCCTGACCCGCAACCTCAACCCTCAACCCTCAACCCTCAACCCTAAACCCTAAACCCTCAACCCTAAACTCTAAACCCTAAACCCTAAACCCTCAACCCTAAACCTAAATTCTAAGCTAAATTCTAAGCCCTGAACCCTGAACCCTGAACCCCAAACCCTAAACCCAAAACCCTAAACCCTCCATTCCGCACCCCCCCCCAAGTGCCAGGAGAAGCGGGGCCTCCTTCCCAGGATCCTCGAGGGCCTCTTTCGGGAGCTGGCCGGGTGCCCCAGGAAGGTTGCTTGAGCGTGGGCAGCTTCCGGGGTGCGCAGGGCTAAACCCTAAACCCTAAACCCTGAACCCTGAACCCTAAACCCTGAACCCTAAATCCTAAGTCTTCAAAGGCAGCGGCACGAACGTCTTTCGGCATGTGTGCCACTTAACGACCCTTCAAAGTTAAGACCCGTTGGGTTGTCTCAATTTTAAGGCAGCCGGCTGGCGTTCTTGAGGCCCAGGGTTTTTCTCCCACACGTGGTTTTTTCCTGGGCTGGTTTGGTGCTGAGCACAAGTCTTGGTACGTTACTTCTTTCATCCTCCTTAGACCCTAAACCCTAAACCCTAAACCCTAAACCCTAAACCCTAAACCCTAAACCCTAAACTGTTGTTTCGGGTCAATGGTTTGCCTACTGCAGAGTGGAAGGCCTCGGGCTTGCTAGAAGCCCAAGGTTCTGAAACCGAGAAGAGACCCCAAGGCTTCTGATGGAACGCAAACCTTGAGGGTTTAGGGTTTAGGGTTTAGGGTTTAGGGTTTAGGGTTTAGCGTTTAGGGTTTAGGGTTTAGGGTTTAGGGTTTAGGGTTTTTGTCAACCACGGGGCCCTAGGCAACGCTGCTTCAGCCCTAAGCAAAAGCTCTCCCCAATTCCCTTCAGAGACCCTTCAGCCCTGCCCCTACACCCTAAACCCTAAATCCTAAACCCTAAACCCCAAACCCTAAACCCTAAACCCTAAACTCTAAACCCTAAACCCTAAACTCTCCAACAAGCTCGCCAAGCCCAGGATGCCGCCAAGGCCCCGGGGTGGTTTGGGCTCCCTGACCCACTTGACCCCACTGGGGCTTTACGAAAATAGGGGACCCCAGGGTTTAGGGTTTAGGGTTTAGGGTCTAGGGTTTAGGGTTTAGGGGTAGGATCCCCTTATAGCAAGGTACCCCTAATCTCGGAAACCCCCCTACTGAGCGGCTTTGGATCCGAGGGTAGGTCTTGGTATGTGAGAGGTCAGGGCCCCCATCAGGATCACTAGCCGCATCCCAGTTAACTGCATGGGACTGTTCGGAGGCACGTCGGAGGGCTTGCATATACTTCCTATACTGCCAACGGCTCATGTCATGGACCATCGTTTGTTGCCATGGACGCTTCATTGCTGCCACGCCGGGTGTTTGGCTCTTCGGCCCCCTTGCTCCTACAGGAACCTCGGGCCCTGTGTGGCAACTCGAAATGCATTCACACAACACGCACAAATCCTATGCTCTTCAAATAAATGGTGCGCTCAACATGGTACAAGGGGTTGGGGTGTTCCCCTTGTACTAACAGAGGGATTCTAATATGGGGTGCTGTCTAGAAGGGAACTCAAACAGGGCAAGAAGGGGCACCACTTGGGTCGTAGGGATCATAGTACGGGGTACTATGATCCCTATGAGGGACTGTTCGTATAAGGGGGGAACATCCCAAGTAAGGGGTCTGAAGGCGTCTGAAGCTGCCGGGTCTCAAGCTGCCATCTGCTCAAGCTGCCTAAGAGTTGTAGAAGATGGGTCAAAGATGTCAAAGGGTTTTGGGTTTTGGGTAGGGTGTTGGTGGGCGTTTTGCTTGGGAGTGGGTTCAGGATGCCCCCACAACTTTGCAAGGCATGAGCTTTCGTTGCTTTTGAATTTGGATTCTCAACTCTCGCCATCGAAGAGCGTTGGTTCCTCACAGGGGTCAACACCATCCGAAATCCCCGGCCGTCGGAAGGAGGCAGACTCCAACAAGAAGAGCTCCCTCCAGATTTCGTGCCCCACCTGTCGTGGCATCAGAACCTTAAATGCTCCTACAGCAAGTCCCCCTGGCTAGACCCTCTGCTACCAGTAGTAGCCTCTTGCAAAGTCAGCGCCGCTGACGAGTTTTGGGCTAAGGGCTTTTAACAACTCGCCAGCACCGACATTAACGAAAGCTTGCACTCAACACCAGCACAGAGGTTCACGGCTTAGGGCTTGGGGTTCAAGGTCTTAGGGCCTGTGGTTCGATCATCCTTCAGATGGCTGCATGGCCATCCCGGCATCCCCAAAACGTTACGCCCCAAGCCCTCAAGACTCAACCCTTAAAAACCCTGAACTCTAAACCCCGAGCCCTCTGGCTGGAGGTACCTTGAGATTTTCAATGAGCATATCCACGACCTCCTCATTCCGCCCAAGGCTGTTGGGTCGGTTTGGGGCTGGGGGTTTACAAGGCCAGAGGGGCCCGGCTGAGTCCCGATCTGGCGGACGAAACCAGCTCGAAGTCACTACGAACAGCTGGGGGGTTTCCGAAGTTAAGGGGGTCTTCTTGGGGTCCTCATGATAAGGGGATCCTACTGTTTGGGACCTATATTAGGGGGTCCCCTATGTTCGTAAACCCCCCAAATATCAAGACGGACCAAGCGTCTCAAACTCCTCAGCAGGTCCTTGAGATCAAGTTCACATTCTCTCAGTCTCAAAATGAACCCATATGGTTGGCTGGCTTTCGAGCAGAGCCACTCGTGCATTGTAGTCGCAGCTGTGGATGGGCTCTCCAGCTCTGGGCGAAGAGTTGGATGAAGAGGGCGCGGATCTTCGGATCTTGAATTCCCTGCCTGCGGAACATGCTGCCGAGTGGTGAGTCATCCTTCCTTCCAGAAAATGAGTTTATGAGTTTGCATCTTTTTACATGTGCCTAAACCCACCTGGCGCGGATTGGTTTCACACTACCAGTCAACCGACATAAGACATGAACTCGCCAGGCTTCCACTGTACGTATTCATTCACTACGCGCTCAGGACGTTAACATTGTAATTTGTTGTGAGAAGTTTGCTGATCCATGTGGAAATGTGCCGCGTGCCCATTCGCAAAGCACTTGTCCAGCATTGAAGTTCAAGTAATGTATGTACATGTGTTTCGGGTCGAGCTTTTAGGATTGGGAGGTGTTTTCCTCCAAAGTGCAGAAAGGAAAGCCACGGATTATGAGAACCCTAAGCCTTGAGCGCCTCCATTTCTGCCAAAGCCCCCCCCCCAAAAAAAAAAAAACAAGAAAGCAGCCATGGTCCTAAACTCTAAAACCTCAGAATTCCAAGAGCTCCGAAGCCTGACAATCGCGACAGGTCGGTGCGCCTCGTGAGGCCTTGCAGGCCCATGCCTAGGGGGATGTTTTCTTTGTTATTAAGTTTGTTTTTTGCCCAGGTGTGTTGTGCCGTGAGTGTTTTTCAGTTCTTCTCCACCGTAGAAGCGTGGGATGTAGGATAAACTTACTCCGCCCGGGCCACGCAGAGAATCCCCCAGTCAAAAGCCCGAGCCGAGAGTCCCGCCTGGAGTATCCGGAGTTTCCCCCAGCTCTCGCAGAGAATCCGACCGAGCTGCTCACATGCCGTCCACGCCCATGCTGATAATAATATTTCTCAAGAAGAAGAGAGTGCGAAGTTGGATGGCTTCGATTCAGGACTCCCTGGGCACCAAGAGCGCATGACCTTAGATGTCTTCAACACCCATGCTTGAAGAGAAAGAACCCACGCAACAAGAGAAGATCATCTTAGATGCCTTCAGCACCTGTGCTTCGAATCTAGGAAGGTAGAGAAGGTGACTTAGATGCCTTCAGCACAGCTGCTTGCAATTCAAGTTCCCTGCGCCAAAACGAAGAAGAACCTAGATGCCTTCAACCATGACCTTGGATGCCGGCAGCGCGGATGCTTCCAATGGGTTTAGGGTTTAGGGTTTAGGGTTTAGGGTTTAGGGTTTAGGGTTTAGGATGTTCCCCAAGCAACAGAGCAGATGACCTTAAATGCTTTTAACACACGTGCTTCGGACGTTTAGCTTCTGAGCGAAAAGAGAGAAGGTGACCTCAGATGCCGTCAACACAACTGCTTCGAGTTCCAATTCCCCGAGCAAAGAAGATGGCCTTAGATGCTTTCAACGCGTGTGCTTCAAATGTAGTAGATTCTCCAAGAAGAAAAGTAGCCTTAGAATCTTAGAAGCCTTCGACGCCTGTGCTTCGAACAATGGCAACCCGTAAAGTTTTTGACTAGCCCTGAACCCTAACGTCTTGGAGACGCATTGTTCTGTGACGGCAGTTTGTGGCCTGGGCTTCCCTAAACCCTAAACCCTAAGCCCTAAACCCTAAACCCTTCTTGCCGCACCGTGCCGATGGCGTTGCAGCCCGAAGAGACCTGAAAGCTCTCCGCAGTTCGGCTTTTAGGTCCGCAACAAGGTACCCCCTAATTCTGGAACCCCCCCCCCCCCCCCAAAAAAATCAAGCAGCACCCTCCCCAGCCGAAGCTTGCCCGAAACCATTTCCGCACCCAGGTTTGGGGTTGTGTTGGGATGGTGCTGCTCGCCTGAAGGTCCGCTATCACCCGACCCTCGGCGTGGTCGAGCCGCGCACGTTTAGTTCAGCAGCTAGAGCAGGCTTTTGCAGAACCCTAAGCCCCTGAACCCAAACCCTAAGCCCATGTGGGCCTTGAACCAACCAGATCTTCTTCGCATCGTCGCAGCTGCAGCAACACTTCTCGATGCCTGCTGTCCTTGACCCTCAAACTTAAAAAAGGGGCACATCATAAATCGGGGTCGGATTAATTTGCAATAATATTCCCCTATGGCCCCTATACAATCATCGTAGAAAACCCCCATTCTAATAACTAAGGACCCTATAGTAATTCAGACCAACAACCCATCTCAATTCTGAAACCAGCGTGCTCAGACTTTTGGCTCCAAAACTTTGGGGGAAAACTGCCTTGTTTTGCGGCTTGGGGTCTAGGGGTTTGTCACTTGAACATGTGATTCAAAAGGATGCTGGGCTTACGACTTCCGTGTAAACACTGTGTCGCAATCCCTTTCGGGTACATAGCTTGGGAGGCATGGTCACTACTTTTGAAACTTGGGGTTTCGTCTCTGCGGGTCCTTGGCAGACCTTTGTCGTCTTGGAAAGCCAGCAAGCCAGATGATTCAAACCAAGTGCTTCCAGGAAGAGGATCCCTAAGGCCACTTGCCCTAGCCGGCCCGACTAGCACGCCTTTGTTGCTGCACCCAAAGCCTTAAACCCCGGGATAGCTACTTTCGATCCACAAGGAAATTCGAAGTTAGCAACAGAGAGCCCGTGTCTTTCTCAAGTCGCCAGACTTCTTTCCCGCAGCCAGCAAGTCTAACTCCCACGCTTGAACCTCGACCTCTCAAAAGGGTCCTCAGCTCCAAATTCCTGTCCAGACTTCTAGTTATGGTGGTTTTCGAAATTAGGGGGTCCCTTCTTGGGTCCGTACTACAAGGGAATCCTAGTATTTGGGGATCTATATTCAGGGTCCCGTATCTTCGTAAACCCAAATAGACTCAAGCAAGGTTCAAGGCGCAAGGGTCGGCCCATGTTCGTGTTCCTCGTCAGCATCCGCAGCATGCCTGGCAGATGATCAACGACCTCACGCAGTCATCCGCATCGAACATTGATGAGGCGTGGCTTTCAAGAAGCCCGACCCGTAAACCCTAAGAGTGGGTTTAGGGCAAGTAGGGTTTGGGATCTTGAGTCACAAGTTGCAGTAGGTTCAGGGTTTAGGGTTTAGGGTTTAAGGTTTAGGGCAGTTAGTTCCCTTTGGGCTTGGGGTTGTTGTCAAGCTCGAGAACGGTGCAAGGACCCTGAAGCGAACCCCAAGCCTAGAGAGACAGCCCCTGGTGAAGCTTTAGAGGACTGTTTGAATAATATCTTGGGGCTTCCATGCATTCTTCTTGGTTAGGTGCTTCACCCTGTGCTTTGTGATCCCTTGCCCTAGAACAGAACAACGCACTGCGAAGCGGCTTGAAGCTTCGTTCGACAGGATTTTGGGATTTCACCATGCAGGTGGAACACAACTCAAGAACCCTGAGATCTCTCAACCCCAAGCCCCAGATGTCAGCGCTGAGCGCTGTGATGCCCGGTGCATAATACGGCTTCTGAACGAATGTGCTTGTCGAGTTTTTCGCACGGCTTCTGCCCTGGATCTTGGACCCTCAGCCAAGACCAAAATCCAGAACCCTGCCTTGCGCGACAGGCCTTGGACCAGGGGTTCATGTGCGGGACCTAAACCCCCAAACCATAAACCCCAAGCCCGAAACGCTAGACCCTAAACCCTAAACGCTAAACCCTGAACCCTAAACCCTAAACCCTAAACCCCAAACCTCAAACCACAAACCCCAAGCCCTGTCCCTCTGCGAAGGCCATGGAGCTGGTAAACTTCGGGACAAGGACCTGAGAGGGGTATGAAAGAGAATGGAGGTGTCTGCTAGAGGGGCCTTAGCAACTAGAATAGGGTCTATTTAGGTTCTAGTTAGATGTTCCTTTGTGGCGTTTGGAGTCCAATCAAATTGCGCACAACAAAAATCTGGCTCTCAGAATGCTGGAATCGAAATGAAAGCCTTACGGAGCTCAATAATAGCTTTGCTTGGCACTGGTTCGAAGTACCCTCATTGAAGTTGAGACCATTTTCTGCCATGTGGTTTCTCCGTGCGCCCTGACATCCGAAGCCCCAAGCCTCTCCACTCGTTCGGGTACCCTAAGCCCCTAAACCCTAGGCCCCAAAACCCCAAAACCACCAAAGCCAGCGAATGCTGGGGGGGAGGATGCGCAGCATCGCCTCCACCTCGATGAACCACCGCTCCAGCCGCGCGCACACGGCCTGGAGCTGAGAGATGTGGGGTTTGGGGTTTAGGGTCTAGGGTTTAGGGGGTTTACGAAAATTTGGGACCCCCAATATAGATCCCCAAGTAGTGGGATTCCCTGTTCATAAGGACCCCAACAAGGTACCGGACACCCCCATGTGAGATTTTGGTGGACATTTTTTGGGGGGATGTTTAGGGCTTCGAAATTACGGGCTTGGGGTGCCTGGCTTGCGCTTTCTCCATGTTTGTGGGTTTCTTGGACAGGTTGTGCAAGTTGTCAGTTTAGCGACTACCGATGTTTTGGGGCCGAGGGTAGGGGTTGAGAGTGATTTAAACGGGGCTGTGCGCATGGTAAACCAGCTGAAAGCCCTGAACAGTTGCTCTCAGCCCTCACCTAGCCCACAGCTCCGCAGGTGGGTAGAGGTGGGGGTTTAGCTTGAGGATGAGAGAAACCCGGCACTGGCGTGACCTGTGGTTGTCTTGAGGGTTTTTTGGGTTTGTGAGCGTTAAGGATTGGATACGTCTGGCTGTGTTCTGAAGGTCTTCACCTTCCGCTTCGAACAGACGGGCAAGGATGGTGAAACGTCGCCTGCGACACGTTTGGTGTAGGGTTGGCATCCTCAACCCAAGAGCTCCGTAAAGTTGAACCACCTGCTGCAACATGGTTTTCAAACTTGAGGCTTCAGGGCTTACGATGTGTAAGCGAGTGTCGGGATTTGATCTGGGCTCATCCTACATGACACTCTGCCTCGGGTGCGTTCCAAGCATCTTCAGCACGGTGTAGCATCAGAAAGGCCGAAAGCCTTGTAATGCTGAAGTGCCAGAGAAGGTTACCAAGGTCACACGGATGGGCCTGTTGCTAAAGCAAAAACTCTGTACGAGTTGCAAGCTCGGCGCTCTTTGTGCTATGCCAGCTTCATCCGCTTCACTCACCATCCCGCCAAGTCAAGTTTTCTATCAACGTTGGAGGAGAAAGTGCCGTCAATAGAGTTATACGGGAATCCTACTGCTTGGGGGCTGTATTAAGGGGTCCCTCATTTTCGTAAACCCAAATATGAAAAGATCGACCCAGCGAGTAACTAGGGCGAAGCATGCAACGGACGTCCCTAAACCCTAAACCCCAAACCCCAAACCCCAAACCCTAAACCCTAAACCCTAAACCCTAAACCCTAAACCCTAAACCCTAAACCCTAAACCCTAAACCCTAAACCCTAAACCCTAAACCCTAAACCCTAAACCCTAAACCCTAAGCCCTAAGCCCTAAACCCTAACCCTGGGGTAAAGCGTCGGCTGAGTCAGGCAGATGGCCCAAGTGCAGCTCGTGGATCTGGCGGGTCGGGAGCAGGACCTGGAAGTTGCCACCGCAGGGTTCAGGCCCTGAAGGATTGTAAGTTGGGATGTTCCCCCTTATACGAAAAGTCCTTAATGGGGATTATACTACCCCCCCCCCCCCTATGATCATCCCTGTCAAGGACTGCTAGTCTGAGGGGGAATATCCCAAATTGTAAGGACTGTAGGGTGACTGAAGGGCCTTTTTAGCACTGGAGGGTCACTAAAGGGAGTCAGGGCAGTCTTTGTCTTGAGGCGAGGTTTAGCTCAGCCTCAGAGGTTTCTCCTCTTAAACAAAAGCTAAACCCTAAACCCTAAACCCGAAACCCGAAACCCTAAACCCGAACAGCTGACTCGAGCCTCGCAGGAGAAGAGCAGTGTGGACAACAAAGACCGCTTGCCAGGGGCCCCGGAGCACGATGAGTTTGGTTTGGGGCTTTCGGGCTTTGAGGGCTCTGTGGGTTTAGGGTTTAGGGTTTAGGGTTTAGGGTTTAGGGTTTAGGGTTTAGGGTTCGGCTTGCAATTTGTTGGCATCGTCCGGGGTGTTGAACGCCTTAGCCTTCACCGATTGTGGACAGGAGCTACTCAAGAAACGCATGCATGTCGAAGGCACTTCAGGCAGTGAATGGCTCTTTTTTCACCAGCAATTCTTAACCCTAAACCCTTAACCCTGTTGGGTAATTAGGAATCTAGGGTTGAGGCTTTAGGTTGGGGATGGTGTTCGGGTTGCGTAAAGGCATATCCTCCCCTGACACCCTCAGCCGCACCTCGTAAACTCTACACCCTCGACGCTAAACCCTAAACCCCAAACCATAAACCCCAAACCCCAAACCCCAAAGCCTAAGCCCTAAGCCCTAAGCCCTAAGCCCTACACCCTAAACCCTAAACCCTAAACCCGCCCTGCTCCACACAAGAGGCGCGAGCGGCAATTTATCAACACATCGCTCTTTCACCTCTCCACCTGCATCATCAACCTCTCGCGTGCCTCCAAGGTGCACTCCTTAGGGTTTAGGGTTTAGGGTTTAGGGTTTAGGGTTTAGGGTTTAGGGTTTAGGGTTTAGGGTTTAGGGTTTAGGGTTTAGGGGCGTGCCTCCAAGGTGCACTCCTTTGGGTTCCTTGTTCGGGGCTTTTCGTCGGATCTTCTATTTCAGTGCTCATGGGGGCTTCGGAGATTTCAGGACTGCATATGGTTCTCCAGCGGCCCTCGTCGTCTGGGCCCTAAACCGCCTGAACCCCTCCAGCCGCAAACCCATCAAAGCAACTCGCTGAACATCTTGATCCAAGAGAGCGCCTAACGCTCCAAATCCCACCATCAAATCCCAGAAGGCTCAACCTTCTGCCTTAGAGCACCAAAGCTTCAGAGGCCCAACAAAAGCCCCGAAGCCCCAAAGCCCTCTGAAGACCCCCAAAGACCTTCCTCCCTCAATTGGTGTGAAGATGCCAGGGCCGCAAAGTGACGCCCACCGACTTCGCCTTTCGGAACAGCCGCCTGCCAGGGCCCTCGGATGGGCCCCATGGGTGTGTTCGAAGGGTCGGAAGACATCCCAAGATATTCCTAAGATATTCTTAAGCTATTCTAAACATATCCTTAAGACATTTTAAAGAAATTATTCAGACATCCTGAAGATATCCTTAAGATATTCTAAGGTGTCTTAAGATATTATACATCTTCTCAGACATCCCTTCATTCTTCGGGACCCCGGCTGCATGGGTCTGGGGGGGGTGCAGGGTCTTTTGGGGTTCAGGGTTTAGGGTCTAGAGTTTAGAGTTTAGGGTTCGGGGTTTAGGGTTTAGGGTTTAGGGTTTAGGGCTTAGGGTTTAGGGTTTAGAGTTTAGAGTTTAGGGTTCGGGGTTTAGGGCGGTTTAGGGCTACCAGGACTTCAGGTGATTTCGGTTCCAGTCCTTTTGTGCCGGCTGTACAAGTCAGTAGGACATGCTTGTACCTCGGCTACCTCCCAGATAAGAAAGAGCCAGCTTTGTGATAACATGCCTTGAACAGGGCTTCGAGCCAGCAAGCCTTCATTACCCCAAACTCAGGCCTGGAAGTCGTGTCGAGGTCTTGCAGGCAGATGAAGCGCAAGCCACGACGCCCCAAGCTTATATGCCAAGTACCTGAACTCCCAAACTCTTCGCCCCACCTTAAACTTATCTCCCTCCGAGCCCAGCGGATAAACCTGATAGATCCGGCCGAGGACGCTGCTTTTGGCCAACTCGCTCAGCGGAAACTCGCGCACCGGGACCCCTCAGGGTGACTGAAGAAGGTTGAGGGCCCATTCGCCCTCTCCGGGTGCGCGGAGCCCGAAACTTCTAAGTGAGAAGAATCAGACCCTAAACCCTAAACCCTTAAACCCTAAACCCTAAACCCTAAACCCTAACCCCTAACCCTTAACCCCCAACCCTAAACCCTAAACCCCCTAACGTCGACAGAGCCAAGAGTCCCTTTAGCCCCACGGCCCCCCGCGGCCCCCTCCCTGCCGGGAAAAGCAAAACCGATCATCCCCTGCCCTTTAAAACCTAAAGCCCCACGGTTTAGGGTTTAGGGTTTAGGGTTTAGGGTTTAGGGTTTAGGGTTTAGGGTTTAGGGTTTAGCTTGATGACAAGAAGAATGGCTACTTCCCCAAAATAGGGGGTACCCCCTGTATATACCCCAAATAGAATAGAATCCTCTGAACAGGGATCCCCCAAAAAAGGGCACCCCTCATTTTGGAAACCGCCCTAAACTCTAAACCCTAAACCCTAAACCCTAAACCCTAAACCCTAAACCCTAAACCCTAAACCCTAAACCCTAAACCCTAAACCCTAAACCCTAAACCCTAAACCCTAAACCCTAAACCCTAAACCCTAAACCCTAAACCCTAAACCCTAAACCCTAAACCCTAAACCCTAACCCTAAACCCTAAACCCTAAACCCTAAACCCTAAACCCTAAACCCTAAACCCTAAACCCTAAACCCTAAACCCTAAACCCTACCCTAAACCCTATAACCCTATAACCCTAAAACCCTAAAACCCTAAACCCTAAACCCTAAACCTCCCAAAGATCGATCCCGGAAGTGAGGATGGTGGCGGCCTTAAGCCCAGCCAGCTCCGACTTGGACGAGACGCTGAGCCGGGAGCTTTGGGGGGGACCTATCGAATTTGTTTAGGGTTTAGGGTTTCGGGTTTCGGGCTTCGTACACCGGCCGCGGGCCCTCCGAAACCACCCTAAGCAACTTGGTCTTGGGGTTCTGGAGGGCGCTGAAGTTCGGGTTTTTGAGGCTCAAACCCTAAACCCTAAACCCTAAACCCTAAACCCTAAACCCTAAACCCTAAACAGGTTTATTGGCTTTGTTTCCAAGCGTTCAGGTTTGAGGCTAGTGGCGTGGCCACGCCCGGGTCCGTTTGCTGGGGTTTGAAAAGGTTGGCGCGCAGCACCACTTGCTGAAGAGCATGGTGACACGTGGTCAGAAATCAGCACTGCAGCACATGAACCAAGTAGGGAGTTGTGGAGTTTAATGTGTTGAGCCTCGATCGCAAATCCAGAGTCAATCCCCAGGACTTACAATGCGGATGCCTTCAAGCCCTATGTTGCTTCCCGGAAGCCTGAAAGCCCAACGAAGAACCCACGCGACCCTAAGCTCCAGTGAGGGCTTAGAGTCTGAGTTGTTTGTGGTAGCACGTGTTCCCGGAAGCTCCCACGCAAGCCGAAGCTCCAAACAGGACCGAATCCTGAAGCCTTGGCAGAAGCCGGCACGGAAAAAGTCGAAGCCCTTTGCCCCTAAGCCCTAAACCCTCTGCCCCTAAACCCTAAACCCTAAACCCTAAACCCTAAACCCTAAACCCTAAACCCTAAACCCTAAACCCCCCAAGCTCGTTAGTTTTTCCTGCTCTGCCCAAGGCACCCTCCGCTTCGCAGACATGGTCAAGCAGATTAGGACCTCAGCTCGCTGGGGATGTTGGGGCTAAGGGCTTGCCCTATGCTTCCCCCAAAAAAGCTTCCTTTTCATATGAAGCAGGGTATATATTACTGTCATTGGTGAGTGTATATAAGGTTCCTTTTTAATATTGGTGAGTGTATATACCTGGTGGCCATATGGGTGGCTGTCAAAATTAGGGTCCCTTATTGGATCCCTCTTATGATACGGCACCTAATATTTAGGGTACCCCACAAGGGATCATAATTTTGACACCCATATGTGCGGGAAAGTATCGTTGAGAATTTGAGAAGGGATCAGTTTCAGCTTGACGATGGTGTGGAGATAGCTTTGGGGCATGAGGGGCAGCTAGTCATAGAGCGTGCCTGCCTCACAGTCCAAAATGCCCAACCCCAAGACAGCTCCTGTCCCGCCGTACTCCGGACGACAGAGAGCTTAGGCCCAGGGCGAAGGGCTCGGGTTCTTTTGGGTGGGATCGAGTGCTTGGGGTTTAAGATTTGGGGTATTCAGGATTTGAAAGTTGCGGGTTTGGGCTTGCCGTGGAATAGTCTGAGTACGCGGGCGCCACTAGATAAAGGCATGACTCGCAGTGTAATCCGAACCCCCCAAACTCAAACCTGCATCCTAGACCAAAAGCTGCGGTTCGAGACGTCAGGAGACTTGCGCTAGTTTGCTGGGACTTCTGGAGTTAGCGGATGTTAACGGCAACCCTAAACCCAAAACCCTAAACCCTAAACTCGAAACTCTAAACCCTAACCCTAAACCCCCCCAAACCCGTGCTCCGCCCACGTTTGCGGCTTGACACCATCGCCCGCCTGGCATCGATCCGACCTTGCTCAGCCTGGGCCCCCAGCCCTTTCTAAGGCTTACGGCAAGCTTACTATTGGGGTTTAGGGTTTAGGGTTTAGGGTTTAGGGTTTAGGGTGTAGGGTTTAGGGTTTAGGGTTTAGGTTATGGCCTCTATATAATTATACTGTAGCCCCAAAACCCTATTCCAATTATTAAGGCCCCTTTTGTAGGCTTAAAGGGTTTCGGGAATAAGGGTTCAGGAGTCTTGATGCTGTTCGCACAAGAGGCGCGTTTCAGCACGCGCCATGCCCTTGCAAAATCAGATCCCAAGCATGATCAAGCGATTAAGCGAGTAAAGCCGTCAGATGCGCGGCAGCTCGGCAGCGTTCTTGGCGAGGTGGCCTGCACATTGACCCCGGTCGGCAAAGCTGTTCCAAAGCCTCTGCGGCCTTCGTCGCGCGTCGCGGCTGTTTGCTCTGCACGAAAGATCCTGTAGAATTCCGCACCCGTCAAAGCGACGCAAGTTCCAAACAACCCCGTGCCCCGTGCCCGCGTCTTTGTCCACGGTCTTGCGCGCTGGACCTCAAACGCTGCAAAGCTAGAAGCCCGGAACCAAACCCCGAAAGACGAGGTGACACCGGCAATAGGGCCCCATCCTAAACCCTAAACCCTAAACCCTAAACCCTAAACCCTAAACCCCCTAAACCCCCTAAACCCTAAACCCTAAACCCATGAGATCTCAACCTGAGGCCTGTTTGGCCATGGAGCCCCTGAAGCACAAGTTTCCTGGCTGCGACCTCCCGGTCGGTGCGGAGGCAATCCCTGCCCAGCTTACTTGGAGGTTCATGGTACTTATTAACCAATCATTACTGTGCTTATAACCCACTTACAAGCCCCTTAAGTGCCCTAATATGGTTATAAGTAGAGTTATAATTGGTGAAGAAGTACCATGAACCTCCAAGTAGCAGTAGCAGTAGCAGAGGCATCTTTCAGATCTTTTCAGTTAGGACGGGCTTTTACTCACACTTCCCCCCGCGTTCTCACCTGTAAAGGGGAGCGCATTTTTTGGGATTCCAGGCTTCCTCTCCCATCCTTTAGGGGGCCCACGAAGAGTGCCGAAGCCTGGGCTGGCAAAATCACATGCTACAGGTCTTTATAGTCGTGCTGGCGGCTTTGTACTTTGACAATGGGGCTCTTGAGGATAAGGGGGGGGGGATGCAGTTCCAGTTCATTGTTGGCGCGAGTTTCCACGCAACTTAGCCGGGGTTGCGTGCCAGGAGGCCTTTGATGCCCTTTTCCGCGGCGGGGGCCTGAGCACATCTGGGCACGAAAGGGGCCTTGAAGACCTTCTGGGTTTAGGTTTAGGGTTGAGGGTTTAGGGTTTAGGGTTTAGGGTTCAGGGTGGCAGCGTTGGGGGGCGTAAGGGACCGTGGGGTTAAAGCCAGGCAGTGGGGCTGAGGGTGTTCTGATTTTGGGATATGCCGGCTGGTGAGTTCAAAAACTCACCCCTCAAGCGTTTAGAGTTCTATCCCCTCTAAACCGCCAGGTGTTGTGAGTAAAGGCAGTGTTTTGTCAAAGGGTCGAGATGTTTGCAAACCATTTTTAGGCCCCAAGGACTGATTTCAGAAGCCCTCAGGCTCACAATGGCTCAGAATGGCTCACCCCCTCCTTGGCCCCCCCGCGGCCAGGCGTAGGCCCGGGGACCTTCCAGGCCGAGGGCGGGGAGGGTTAGGGTTTAGGGTTTAGGGTTTAGGGTTTAGGGTCTAGGGTCTCTAGGGTCTAGGGTCTAGGGTCTAGGGTTTAGGGTATGGGCTTTGGCCTTTGACAAATTTGATGTAGGGCTAGGTGCATGGTTTCGCCTGGGTCTGTGAGGGTTTTTAGGCCCCTTAGCCTGCTCCTGACTTGGCTCTGAGAACCTGCAAGCTGGGAGTTTAGGATTTGGAGTTTGAGGTTTGCGGGTTATGGTTTGCCGTTATCCCGGAGACCCTGCGTGTACTCCCACAAGAAAGGGTTGCCGGCTTCGGGCGCAAGAGCATTTCGCATTCCTGAGCCCGCCACTGAAAGCCAAAAATGCTGGCCATATCGGACTCTTCATGAAAGGGCCAGACGCGAACTTTGCAAAGCTCGATACGCCTAAATAAGCCTGCCCCACAAGCCTTAGAACTCTCCTAAAGCCTTCCAAGCCCTGCATCCCTAAACCCTAAACCCTAAACCCTGAACCCTGAACCCTACACCCTAAACCCTAAACCCTCAACCCTCAACCCTCAACCCTTAACCCTTAACCCTGAACCCTCAACCCTCAACCCTCAACCCTCAACCCTCAACCCTCAACCCTCAACCCTCAACCCTCAACCCTCAACCCTCAACCCTCAACCCTCAACCCTCAACCCTCAACCCTCAACCCTGCATGCCCTGTACCCTGAAGCCCTGAAGCCCCCCCGAAGCCAGGCTGCGTATCGGGCTGCCCTGGCGGATGTCGGCGAGCCGCAGACTGAGCACTTCAAAGCTTCTTGGGTTGAGGGTTTAGGGTTTAGAGTTTAGGGTTTTTAGGGTTTAGGGTTTAGGGTTTAGGGTTTAGGGTTTAGGGTTTAGGGTTTAGGGTTTAGGGTTTAGGGTTTAGGGTTTAGGGTTTAGGTGTTTTTTTTTAGGGTTTAGGGTTTAGGGTTTAGGGTTTAGGGTTTAGGGTTTAGGGTTTAGGGTTTAGGGTTTAGGGTTTAGGGTTTAGGGTTTAGGGTTTAGCACGGCCATAGGTTTGTAATCAGGGCTTGTTGCTCTTAATGCGGCTTCAAGGTGTTGTGGGTGGCACGCCTGCTGGGCCAACTCTCACTGCAGCCTCCATGACAGCTGGAGAACCCTGAAGCCCTAAACCCTAAACCCTAAACCCTAAACCCTAAGCCCTAAACTAAACCCTAAGCCCTAAACCCTAAACCCTAAACCCTAAACCTTAAACCCTGACCCTGAACCTGAAACCCTATACACCAAACCCTAACCCCCCCCTCCCCCCAAACTAGAGATCGATGGAACTCTCTATAAATTAAGGGACCTTGGAGCTAAACAGTCAGGCGTTCTGGAGCATGCACGAAAGACGTATGAAGGTTTAGGGTTTAGGGTTTAGGGTTTAGGGTTTAGGGTTTAGGGTTTAGGGTTTAGGGTTTAGGGTTTAGGGTTTAGGGTTAAACTCTCCCCTGAAGCCACAAATCCTCGCCGGCAGTACGAGCCTCACTGCTTGGTCACCGGAGCCCCCGCGTGAGGTGGGGAGGGCCTTCGAAAGCAAAAGCAACAAAAATGGCTTTCCTGGGAGCGCTTTCTGGTCGTGGTTTCGGGAAGTCCTTGGTTTCGAAGTTGCCGGGGGTTGGGGTTAGAGGGTGTTGTGGATCGAGTCGGGTTCGGGTTGTCTGCGAAGCCAAGGCACATTGAGGAACTGCACCCTAGAACAGAACCCAAACCGTGAACCTGGAACCTGAACGACAGTCTGAGTCTCGAGCCCTGTCGAACAGATCGAGCTAGCTGCCGCGGATGACCCAGAGGTGTCGAAGCCTCGGTACCTGTTGGGGTTCGGATTTCGGGTTTTACGTTTCTGTCCAACAGGCTGCCAGGTATCAGGGCCCTGCACCTCTCAACGACCTACGAATGCCTGGTTCGAAGGCGAGTGCGACATGAAGGCATTGTCGATGCAAAGCTCCATTGCTTCCACATGCCTGCATGTTTCTTGAACCATCGTTTGTATTGACTTGATCAACAGACTTCCGATCAGCCTCCCCAGCAAGTGCATGATGGTGCTACCCAAAATGCCTTTGGGCCATTTTGCCTCATATAGGGTTTAGGGTTTAGGGTTTAGGGTTTAGGTATAAAGTCTCACCCGTGGCTCGCTGTGGGTGACCATTCTGCTGTAGCCGGAGATGGCCTGACGAGTGCTTGACCTTCAGCCTCCTTGAAAAGTGATTGTCCGGAACTACTATGGGCCCGGGCTCCCTAAACCCTAAACCCTAAACCCTAAACCCTAAACCCTAAACCCTAAACCCTAAACCCTAAACCCTAAACCCTAAACCCTAAACCCTAAACACCCAAGGCCTTTGAAAACCCTTGACAAACCCTCAAAACTCCCGTGAAAACTTTTTTTGAAACTCTGAGGGGCTCCCAGCGCCACGTCCGCGTGCAGCGCGCGGTGGCCGTGGCCTCGTGGGCGCGGGCTCCTGGAAGGTTTTAGGGTTTAGGGTTTAGGGTTTAGGTTTTGGGGTTTAGGGTTTAGGGTTTAGGGAAGATTCGTGGCAACTTCGCTTGCTAGGCAGGCCCTTGGGATGTTTCGTATTTTCCCTTCTTGGGCTGAAGAGGATTGGGAACATTGTTCAGAGGGTTTTCAGGGGCCATCCTGGCTTGTTTGCCCCAACCCCAAAAAATGCCCGAAACGACCCGAAACTACCATTGAGCGTGTTGCGGCTCGGGACTTAAAAAAAATTGAGGTGAGGGGAGGTATTTTGGGGGTTCATCTGTGAGCTTTGGGGCAAACCGAGCTCTCAGCTCCTGCACCCCAAGCCCGAACCTTCACCTAACCGCTGCATGCACGATGCCATGACCAACATTGGGGCACACCGATAATCATCTGGCATGCTCTTCTGTTGATGAAGTGTCGTGACCGCATGAAACTAAGAACAATAAGCATACTAAGCACATTCAGCATATTGAGCCTTTCAGGACGAGCGCGAGCGCGCGCGCGCGTCTGTTGCGCGTACTGACATGTTGCAAGCATACGATTCACTGGAATGCATGTTTCCGCAAATGCTGACAGTGCAAATGCAGCAAACACAAGCTGGCAAAAAGGCGGAAACCCTAATGGCTCTTGGCCTCAACCCCCCCCCCAAAAAAAAAAAAAAAAATATATATATATATTATATAATAGTAATAATAACAACAAAAAATGAATTCCCGATGAAGGACTGTTAGTATAAGGGGGAACATGGCAAGGTGTAGGGTTTAGGTGGGCAGGATTCATGAATCAGAAAGGCGCCGAGCGAGGCTCATTGCCATCGCTCTCTCCAAATGAGGGATCAATGTAATTACTCCTCAAAGGTACCCTGTTTTAGGGTTTTGGGGTGGTTCTTCAGGCAACAAGTAGATAGCCCGGCTACCGGCCCACAACAACTCCACAGGCCCGGATGCTGATCGCCTTACCCGAGCATCTGGGCTGCCAGGAGGCCACATGACTGAGGGCTGGGCTTCCTAACACTTTGCTAGGGGAGTCTTAGGGTTTTAAGGGTTTTAAGGGTTTTTCAGGGTTTTTTAGGGCTTTTTTAGGGTTTAAGGCTTTTTTGGGTTTTTAGGCTTTGTAGGGCTTTTCGGGTGTTTAGGGTTTCAGGGGTTAGGGGTGCCGGGAGCCTGACTTCAGCGGGGGTCCTAAGAGGAGGACACCTGCGAGTCTCTTTACCCGGTTTCTGAAGATAGGGGACCCCCAATATAGATCCCCAAATAGTAGGATCCCCTTAAAATAAGGATCCCAAGACGGTACACTAATTTCGGAAACCACCAAACGTGCGCAGATCTTCCAAAAACCCTTGATTAAGGTTTCTACCCTAATTCATAATAAGGATATCCTTAGTATAAAGTAGGGCATATTCCTTAAATTAGGGTATGAATAAGGATCCTTAGTATAAAGTAGGGCATATTCCTTATTGAAGGGATTTTGGAAGATCTGGGTGCACATAGGAAGCCTGAGCTTGGCTGGGCGGGCTGTTTACACAGCATGTCAATGGCGCCACGACTTCGGAGAGCTTGAGGGTTTGGGGTTTGGGGTTTGGGGTTTAGGGTTTAGGGCTAGGGTTTAGGATTTGGGGTTTAGGGCTTGGGGTTTAGGGTTTAGGGTTTAGGGTTTAGGGTTTAGGGCTTGGGGCTTAGGGCGCATCGGTTTTTATCGACCTCCGAGAAACACGCCTTTTTTCCATTGACAAGCTCGAGACTTGCTGGAGCAGCAAGCCCCGCTTCCACCACAAAGAGAGACTCAGAGAGGGAGAGAGGGAGAAAGAAAGACAGAAATAAATAGAGAAAGAAAGACAGAAATAAATAGAGACAAAAATGAAAGAAACAAACAAGGAGCCACAGACACCAAGAAAAGAAGCAAGTTCAAACAATAAGCAATAAGAAAGAAGATGCAGGAATTGCAGAATTGCAGGCGCAAGTTCGCCTGCATTGGAGTGCTGCAGGGATTTCCGCAGCAGGATCGGACCTCGAGGATGTGCAAGGGGCCAAGACATCAAGAGCGAACGAAAGAACGAAAGAAAGAAAGCGCGAAGCAGACTTAAAGCTACTTTGGGGTTTAGGGTTTAGGGTTTAGGGTTTAGGGTTTAGGGTTTAGGGTTTAGGGTTTAGGGTTTAGGGTTTAGGGGCAAAGACGCTCGCTTTGCCATTCACGGGACCACTCCGGGACAATTTGGGACACAAAACGCCACACCCCTCAACCAGGAGCCGAACGCCCAAGCACCGAAACTAACCGCCATAACCCCTTAAAGGGTTTAGGGTTTAGGGTTTAGGGTTTAGGGTTTAGGGTTTAGGGTTTAGGGTTTAGGGTTTAGGGTTTAGGGTTTAGGTTTGTACATATCGGGTAGATAGTCCCTTAAAGGGTATTTTGAAGGGACCCCTCATTCTCTCATATGTCTGAATGCCCAAAAAGCGCCCGAGTTGCCCACTCCATTCAGGGCTCAAGGCCTTCAAAACGCCCTCTGGGGAAGTTTCCCCAAAGTCCTCTAAAGCAGAAGCCCTGGACCCTAAACCCTAAACCCTAAACCCTAAAAGCCCTATAAGCCCTATAAACCCTATAAACCCTATAAACCCTATGAAACCTATAAACCCTACAATAAACCCTATAATCAACCCTATAAACCCTAAACCCTAAACCCGAATCTCCGATTCCCTTCAGTCGGGCTGAGGGCTTGTGGGGTTTTGGGTTTCACGGTGCTCACAGACTCAGAGCCTGTAGTGCTTTTGAGAAGGCTTTGGGGTGATGATGCGGATGGTTCGGCATGAGGGGAGTGCAGTAGGGTTCTGCCCTGAAACAGTTACCCTAAACTAAGCCCTAAGCCCTAAGCCCTAAGCCCTAAGCCCTAAGCCCTAAACCCTAAACCCTAAACTGTTCACGAAACCTGGTGCAGGAATGGTCACTGCAGGGCTTGGGCAAGGGCCAAGGCTTCCTTGTCGCCGTGAGGCCTCCTTGGCGCTTCTGTAGGATTTAGGGTTTAGGGTTTAGGGTGTAGGGTTTAGGGTTTAGGGTGTGGGGTGTGGGGTGTCGGGTGTCGGGTGTCGGGTTTGGGGGTTAGGGTTTAGGGCTTGGGGGCTTGGGTGTCTTGATTTGCTTTTGGGGTTCAAGCTCTTTCTTGCTTGCCCTGCAAGATCCTACAGTCCCGGATCTTAAAGGGCCACCGAACCCCAAGAAACTTGCCGTTGGTTAGTAGGGAATGGGGGAAATAAGGTACCCTATAGACTCAAGGAGGGCCCTGACTCCCTCATTCCCTGCTAGCCAAGCAGTAAGAGGAAAGGCATGACCGGCACGAACCACACACAGGGCGAAGCCCCTTTCAGAACAGTTCAACATGAGCAAATGCCCCCTTATGATAAGGACCGCAATGAGGCACCCCCTAACTTCGGAAACCCCAAGTCCTCTTTGGCGTCCAAAAAACACGCTGCCTGCAGGAGCTCGTACACAGGACACTCCGTCGCCGAGGGCTTCGCCTTACTCCACCGCTTCGTGGCCTGGAAAGGGTTCCCTAAGCCTTCCCGGTGCGTTCGGTTCACTTGCACTGGTTGTTTCTTTCAAGGTTTCGGCTCTGTCTGTCAGTGTCTGTCTGTGTCTGTCTGTGTCTGTTTGTGTCGGTGTGTGTATCCATTTGTGTGTGCGTCTCTCTCTCACTCTCTCTCACTCTCTCTCACTCTCTCTCACTCTCTCTCACTCTCTCTCACTCTCTCTCACTCTCTCTCTCACTCTCTCTCACTCTCTCTCACTCTCTCTCACTCTCTCTCACTCTCTCTCTCACTCTCTCACTCACTCTCTCACTCTCGCTCTCACTCTGGCTCTCACTCTCGCTCTCACTCTCGCTCTCACTCACTCACTCACTCTCTCACTCTCTCTCTCTCCCTCTCTCTCTCTCTCTGTCTCTGGGTACGGGGTACGCGTGCATGCTTGGGTGCACGTTCGTGCTTGGGCGCGAGCGCGTGAGCAGGAGCGTGAGCGTGCGTGCTTTGGAAACAGGTTTCCACATCCTGCAACAAAGCTTCATCAGCTTCATATCCGCGCGCAGGAAGCATGGCGGCCCGTACTCTCAGACATGCCAACGAAGCTACAGAGTACAGGTGGATGGGACTGCAGACGTGCAATCTTGTATTGGCATGATCGCTGCTGCGTGTCTGGACGCGCAACTGCTCCTGTAGCCACTCTGCTCAGGCCAGCTGGACCGTGGACCCCGGAGCTTCCCTTGCGCCTTCGATGTACCCAGCTCTGGCCATCTCGCGGGATGTGTGTGGGCGTGCCACTCTGGCTCTGCAGCTTCATGTCGGATTCAACTATCACTATCGGCTCTGGTGCTCTGGTGCAGGTTGTATGTGTGCCCTTTGCCGGGTCCCTGTCCCCTGATGCTTGCGCTTGCTCGGGCGGTCCTGTTTGCCGGGCTCCTCCGACACGGGCCTCCGACCCTTCCACGGCTCCTCGTTTCGTTGATCCCTTTGTACGCAGTGAACACACTGCTCTTCTCGGCACTCGCTGTGCCATTGCCACCTTGTCAAAGGCAGTGCACGATGACATCACGATGACCCAAGGTGGCCCAGGTGGTGGGTCGCAGGTCAAGAAGGCGCAGGCGCGGGCACGACTCACGACCGTTCCTGGCGAGCACGCCGTGGCAGCGCCTGCGACTCTGTCTCTGTGCACTGGTCATGCGCCCGATCAGTCACATTACTGGTCTGCTTGACACGCTATCACTCTGTGCGCCGAGTTCACATCACCACTTGAAACGCACACCCCGGTGTGTACTCCGGGCTGCCTGCCTGACCACTCACCTGTGGAGCAGCTGCCCCCACGGCCGCCAAAAAGTCAAGTTGGTGATTGATGCCGCTACACTCGTCGCGCCTATACCCTAAACCCTGAACCCTAACACCCTAAAACCCCTAAACCCTAAACCCAGGGGCCCCGAGTTTTGGGACACAGGCGTCCCTTTGCAGACCAATTTCGCCTTGATTTGGCATGAGCTTGGGGACATGCCCTGGTGGCTTCACCGTCTGCCGAAATATAAGACTTTCGTAGTTTCGTGGTTTGAGGATTTGGGGTTTGTACTAGGGTGGTGTGAGGCTGAAAGTTTTGTTTTTGTGCTTGCACGACTGCTGGTTAGGGGGTCCGAGTTCAGGCGTGAGAGTATGAAGGGTGCAGAGTTCAGGAGTCTTTGGCTTGCACGACTGGTGTTTCGGAGTTTCGACCCACCCCCTACCCTCCCTCTAAACCCTAAACCCTAAACCCTAAACCCTAAACCCTAAACCCTAAACCCTAAACCCTAAACCCTAAACCCTAAACCCTAAACCCGAAACCCCCCCCCCCCCCAAAACCCCATCCCATCAAAGACCCACGAAGCAGCAAAACATAGGACATAGGCACGCCTGATGAAGAGCCCAGGCTACCGGGTCACTCCGAAGGAGTCTCCCAGCCAGGCCTTTGGGGGGAGGGGGGGTTGGCGGTGTGGCAAGTCGGAGTGGGGGCAGGAGTAGAGATCCTTGGGATCCAAGAGAGATTTGGTTCAACCTAAGACTCCTGGAGCATGTGGGAGGGCCTGGGATCCTAGTAGTCTATACGCTAGCAGCTAGCCAGGCCTTACAGAAGACATAGTCAAGTCGGTGGATTGATGGTCGCTAAGGGCTTGGTGTCTTCGTTGTGAAGATTCGGGATTGTCGTTTTGTGGTTTTTTTTTCGTTGGCAAGGAACTCACCCTTTAACAGATTCCGAAGCCTCTGCAGCACCTTGACGCTCGGCACTTGAGGAGTCTACGGCATCCGTCAGTCTCAGCGCTGAGGCTTGGTTTAGGGGTTTTTAGGGGTTTTTAGGGTTTAGGGTGTAGGGTTGGGGTTTGGGGTTTGGGGTTTGTGGGGCTTTAACCAGTTAAGGGCCTTGCAGGACTTGGTGACTACTAAGCATTCAGACGGGTCGTCAAGGCCCGAGAGCTCGTCAGCGTCTGTACGGGGTTGCGCTGAACTAGGCGCTCTGGTCCCTCTGGTCCCTCTGGTAGGAGTGCTACTGCAGCTGCCGGTTGGTTGGGAGTTCTCGAGGGGTTCTTGGAGGTTCATGGTACTTGTTAGCCAGCTATAACTGCACTTCTAGCCCACCGATAAGCCCCTTAAGTGCCCTAAGAAGGTTATAAGTACAGTTATAAGTACAGTTATAAGTACAGTTATAAGTACAGATAAGCCCCTTAAGTGCCCTAAGAAGGTTATAAGTACAGTTATAAGTACAGTTATAATTGGTTCATAAGTGCCATGAAGCTCCAAAGTTGGGGTTGAAGCCATCTCAGCCTTCAGCATCCAGCAGCCGAGGGGATGAGGGTTTAGGGTTTAGGGTTTAGGGTTTAGGGTTTAGGGTTGAGGGTTTAGGGTTTAGGGTTTAGGGTTTAGGGTTAGGAGTTCAGCGGCCAGTGCCCGGGGTTTTGTTTGCAGCCCAAGCCCCTCATGCCTGCAGACAAAGCCGTGCCGTTGATAGAGTGTGCGACCCTTAGGGCCGATCAACAAAAAGCCAAACACGACTTAGGAGCAGCAACCGCAATCGGACGACTGCATCGGTTTTGGTAAGTCATCCAGGCAGTTCGATAGGGTTTGGGGTTTTAGGGTTTTAGGGTTTAGGGTTTAGGGTTTAGGGTTTAGGGTTTAGGGTTTAGGGTTTGGGGTCTGACATGGACTGTCTGAGATGACGCAAGCAGCAACGTGAGGGCCAAGTCCGAGGAGCGGGAGAGAGGCCACACACAGATGCACGCAAGGGTTTAGGGTTTAGGGTTTAGGGTTTAGGGTTTAGGGTTTAGGGTTCAGGGTTTAGGGTTTAGGGTTTAGGGTTTGCGGACGCCCGCGCCTGCTTGGCGGAGACCAGAGCATACCAACACGCCCCATCTCCTAGGTCTATGAGGACCTCAGGGCCAGCTGACTCAGACGATTATTTTGTAATAGTAGTATTTTTGTTATTACTGCTATTAAGATGATCATTATTTTTGATGATGTTCTTTATGGTTGTTTTGTTTTCCGAGGGGGGGGGGGGGGGAGGGGGCGGGTGAGGGGGGCCTCGCCGGGACCAAAAGCAGTGCAGGCTGAGCTGCAGTGGCATTCAAGCCACACCTTTGCCAGCCGCATCGAGCAGGCCGACCCAACTGTGGAAAGAACCCTAAGCCCTAAACCCTAAACCCTAAACCTTAAACCCCAGAGAAAGACTTTGGCTGGTTTTGGCTGGTTTCTGAGTTGGGTCAGAGTAGAGTTTAGAGGCCCGGCCTTGGGATGTTTCCCCTTATGCTAACAGCCTAACAGTCCTTCATAGGGATGATCGCACCCCCAGTAATAATCCCCATGAAGGACTGTTAGGAGAAGGGGGAGCATCCCGAGCTTAGAGACTCAACCCCCCAAGTACCCCCCCCAAAACCCAAATCTTGAGTGTGGAAGGAGGGCTTAGGGTTTAGGGTGTAGGGATCTCCTTGGGCCAAGGGTGAGAAAGGTTCGACTTGGAGCTATCATCTCCTCCTCACAGGCGATGATTGACGCCTTCCGGCGCCATTTCGAGACGCAGCGCTGCGGCTGCACACTGGGCTTTTCTCGGTGGATTGAGGTCCTGATCCTTGAATTCGTAAATCGTGGACAGGCCTCAAGAACCCATTTCCACTGTTTTGCCTACATGCCCTGGAAAACCGGCTCTTGTGTATTTTGAGCTTACGAAGCATAGACCGGGGTTTGGGGAATGGTGCTAGGTTTTCGATGTCGGCCTCGTTGGTTTCTGCGTGGCAACTCCTGTTTTGCGAACCACGTCCCGACAAAGCACTGAATGGCAAACCCTCAGCCAGCCGAAGCCGCGATAGATCAAACCGTCATAGCCCCAAACCCTGCAGCTCAGAGTTCCAGGACTTAGAGTTGAGAGGTCCGGATTCAGGATTGAGGGGATTGGGGATTAAGGTGGAGGCTTCAGAGTTGAGGGTTTAGAGCTGCTGAGACCACCAAGCCTTGGGTCCCAGTTCCTTCAGCTTAGGAGACCAAAAAGCCAAGAACTTTCGAGAACTTTTTGTCTCGCAAGGTTTTTGTTTTTGGGGAATGGGGTTTCTCAAGTGCCCTGATGAAAGACAGCTGGTATTCCATGACCGGCTTAAGCTGACCAAGTGCACGAAGGATCCACTGAAAGGAACGTAAAAGGTCGATTCGAGCACGCGCGATTCGGGTTTAGGGTTTAGGGTTTAGGGTTTAGGGTTTAGGGTTTAGGGTTTAGGGTTTAGGGTTCAAGGGCGGTCGGAGCAAGGCGATTCGGGCACGAATCCCGAATCAACCACTGGCGGTTCCCATCTCCTGGCACTGAATCCGGGGTTGCCTCTCCTATATCCTTTTCAGGTTTCTACCCCTCATCTCCTTGCACCGTGTAGGTTTTCCACGCAGTGCTATAGCCCTAAAGCCTTCGAGAAGATGCGAATGAGCCCACTAAAAAGCAAACCTGAACAACCCTGAATCCTTAAACCCTAAACCCTAAACCCTAAACCCTAAACCCTAAACCCTAAACCCTAAACCCTAAGGCCCCAACTTCTGCAGAGCCCGGCCCGACAAGGTTCATACCGCTGGCTAGGCGGTGGATGGCGGCCACGAGCCTACTGATGCAGGGTGCAGTTTCGGGCCTTCGGTTTCCGCTTCCAGAGAGGCTTAGTAGTAGAGTAGGTAACCTTTAACCTTTTTGGGGTAATATATTCCCCTTATAATCCCAAAGGTTAACCTTTAAAAGCCCTAGGTACTGGACAACTAAGGAGGGAGATATGATCAAGGATTCTTGGGTACGGCAGCCTCCCATCTCCCTAATACCGAAACCCTCCAGCATAGCACACGGAAGCCGGCAACTGGAGTCGCAGCCACCAGTTGAAGTCCAGAATCCCCCAAAGCCCGAAGGCCCTGAAGCAGTGCATCGAAGGCCTTTGACAATCTGACCCTCGTAGGCGATTTTCAGGAGGAATTGTCATGAGCACGGTAGTGTATCTTCTCTCAGAGCTGATCATTTCAAGAGGCCGGGCTTTTGGAGCTTGGCTTTTGGGTTGTAGGGCTTGGGATATCCTGAAGGCTCATGGGTTGGGATTCAGAGTCAGAGCTTGGCCAGTGCAGTATTTAATATGGGCTTCAACGATTCTAGGGCCTCGGACTTTCCGTCTACAAGTCGCGCAGTCACATGTAGAGTTCTAACCGGGGCGGCCCAGCATTTTAATCCAAACTGCTTGAAGCGGGTCAAGGACTCCCAGGAACCCTAAACCCTCAACCCTCAACCCTCAACCCTCAACCCTCAACCCTCAACCCTCAACCCTCAACCCTCAACCCTCAACCCTCAACCCTCAACCCTCAACCCTCAACCCTCAACCCTCAACCCTCAACCCTCAACCCTCAACCAAAACCCAAGAACCTTCAGACCCCACTGCGAGGTCATGCCGCAGGGAGCAGGTGCCTTCGTGCTGTGTTGGGATTTCCACCTCGTCTTTCGGCACTGTGTTTAGGGTTTAGGGTTTAGGGTTTAGGGTTTAGGGTTTAAGGTTTAGGTAGCTTGGGAGTTATACAGTTATACTGCGTGTGGCTTGAGGGTTGTGGGTCAGATGACTTAAGGGCTGCGGGCGCAAGAGAGATTCGGAGATGGAGGTGTTGCCTTTGCAGCTGAACATGTGATGCCTGGGGTCAAGCTCATCTTTGATGAGCGATTTAAGCAGCGCCTTTTCCGGCAGGACTCCGAAGTCAATCTTGGCCAGCTCAATGCAGATCTTGAACCTTTAGGGTCTAGGGTTTAGGGTTTAGGGTTTAGGGTTTAGGGTTTAGGGTTTAGGGTTTAGGGACCAGAACCCGAAATCCCAAACCCTTTGAAATTAAAACCATCCTGGCTGAGCTTAGCAGAAGCTCGTCTGTCGAGAGGCTGCTAGATGGCCTTCAAGAAGCCTGCATCCTTTCAAAGCCCTACACTCTAGTCCCTGAGCCCTTGACCTCAAAGAGGCGGCTATGCGTCTGAGGAGCCAGGTTCTGCCTCCAGGCGCTGGGAATGCCCTAAACCTAAAACCTAAACCCTAAACCCTAAACCCTTTTACAGTCTGCATTCTTTACATAGCGGCTTGAGGGTCAGTTTACCCCGCACCCTCAAACCCTAAACCCTAAACCCTAAACCCTAAACCCTAAACCCTAAACCCTAAACCCTAAACCCTAAACCCTAAACCCTAAACCCTAAACCCTAAACCCTAAACCCTAAAGGCCCTCCTCGAGTGCAAGCCCTGAAGACTTGCCACTGTGGCGCCCTGGACTCTCAGCTGGGTAGCCCAGCGGTACCCTTCCTTTGTTTTTGGTTCAAGGTTCCCTTATAAAGCAACCAACCCCAAAAAAAGGGGTACTCTTGTGTTTAGGGTTTAGGGTTTAGGGTTTAGGGTTTAGGGTTTAGGGTTTAGGGTTTAGGGTTTAGGGTTTAGGGTTTAGGGTTTAGGGTCAAGGTTCCCTTATAAAGCAGCCAACCCCAAAAGAGGGCGTACCCTTATTGTAATATGGTTACTGGGCTCAAAAGCCAAAAGCCAAAGGCCAAAGGCCAAAAGCCAAAAGCCAAAAGCCAAAAGCCAAAAGCCAAAAGCCAAAAGCCAAAAGCCAAAAGCCAAAGGCCAAAAGCCAAAAGCCAATAGCCAAAAGCCCGGACCCCGACGCCTCTTCATGCGAGGCGGAAAGTATTCCTGCTCGGAGAGGGCTCCTTCCGCGCAGCCTCCGGGTCGCGCGCGCTCCCAGAAAATGGGGGCTGCTAGGGTTAGAGCGCCTTGGGGTTTTCGAGGCTTTGGGATTCTTTGAGGTTTTCAGGATTTCTGCGTGCAGTCTCTCGTGCAGTCTCGAAGTATGACCGGCCACGGCCATTCTGGATCGTTCACGAGCAGCTGCTATGTTTGTTGGGAGCGCACCGCATGCGCAAAAAAAGCTGAAGGTTTTGCATTTCGTGCATCCAGATATGCCTGCCTGTCTTCCTTCGTTCCCTGATCTGATCTCACCTCCTCTTCCGTGGTGCTGGTTACGCAGCTGCGCAGCCTGAAAAAATCCCCCTCAGATCTGCATCTCCACCCATCCAAGACTCAAGTTTTTCAACACTCAATCCGCGGCAGTAAGCCTGCGTCCTGAGGGGCCCAAACATAGCACCCTTATGGGGGCCCTTATACCCCAGTAGTAGGATCCTTATGGGTGCCCTTATACCCCAATAGTAGGATCCTTATGGGGGCCCTTATACCCCAATCGTAGGATCCTTATGTTTGTGTGGTCTCTAGGGGCCCCTAGAGGCCTGCAGTCATCGGGCTCAGGGTTCAGGGTGTGGGCTTCATGAGCCCGAAGATCCAAAGTCCCTAAACCCTAAACCCTAAACCCTAAATCCTAAACCCTAAACCCTAAACTTGGTTTTCAAGGCTTCCGCTCAGACTGCTTCACTGTCTGAGGCCGGCACGAACCGCCGAGATTGAGAGTGAGTACGACAGCGACTGGAGTCCTCTACTCTGAAAAGTTGCTGACAACTAGTCGAGTACCTGAGAGGGCCTTCTCATGGGGGGATTGTAGGCTGAGGCAAGGGCTGCTTGCCGGCCCTACCCTCAACTTTGATGCCCTCCCTATCAACTCATGGCGTTCCCTCGAGGCTGGGATCCCTGAACATGTTGGCATTGCGGCCGTATTCCCTTTTGAGATCTTTGAGGCTCTGCTTGTCAGGAAAGGGCCAGTGATGGTTTGAGCGCAAACTTCGACTCATTATGAGAAGCATGGCCATCTGGTGGCGAGCAGAGTGTGCAGCCAGTCAGATGTCATACAAACCTTGCACTTGAAGGCTTCGGGTTCGGGTTTTGAGGTGGCTCAAAGTTGAGGACGGGGTCAAAGGAATCAGGAGTTTAGGATCTAACCGAGTCCAACGAGTGCAATACAAACCCTAAACTGTAATCTAAACCTCAAACCCTAAACCGTAGCGAGCAGCTCACAGCCTCAGTCTGTTCAGCCAAGCCGAGGCCACAGCACCGTGCAGCAAGAACTGCGCGTGGAGGCGCCCCTCATGTCATAGCGCGGCCAGAAGGGTTTAGGGTTTAGGGTTTAGGGTTTAGGGTTTAGGGTTTAGGGTTTAGGGTTCAGGGTTCAGGGTTCAGGGTTTAGGGTTTAGGGTTTAGTTCAATGCTTTATGGTTTCAATCCTGTTCTTCAGCAGGAATCTGAACATGTCAGTGGTGGATCCAACCGGTATTTTTCTCTGAGCGTGTATGCCTACCTCTGATAAAGCCAGAGACAGACTGCCTGGAAGAGATGCTTGTAGTGCACCTACCAGCATTCCCGCTTACTACGTTTCTCGCCATGGGAGAGATCGACTTCTTTCACTACTTTTTGCTTAAGAACTCCAAAAGATTCAAAAAACAATCCCTGTATTACCCTTAATAAGGAAGATTAGTAGTTCAGCGGCTTGTGAAAGTTCTCTGAAGGTAATTCTCCTAGGTAGGAGAAGGGGTGCCCTTTAAAAGGGAGCCCGTCTGAACCCTCTTCTGGCTCTCTTAAGCAGGGACCTTATTCAGAGGGTCTATCTCCCCAAGGGTCCCCCTAATCCTATCCCCTAAATTCTTCCCAATTCGCGCAACATCTTCCGGGCAGGCCTCCGCGAAACAAAATACCTTCATGTCTATCAGTTCATCTGAAACAATTAAACCCTAAACCCCAAAAACCCGAAAAACCCTTAAAACCCTAAACAACCCTAAAAGCCCCAATAACCCTCAAAACCCCAAAAGCCCTTAAAACCCTAAAAAAACCCTAAAAACCCTAAAAACCCTACAACCCTAAAAACCCTAAAAGGCCTAAAAACCGGTGACCCGTTCAGGGCGCGCACAGTTGTCCAAACCTGAAGCCCCAAGATCTTCCAAAACCCCTTAGGTAAGGAATATACCCTAATTTAAGGGATATACCCTAATTTAGACTAAGGATCCTTACTAGGAATTAGAGTATATACCTTAATTAGGGGTTTTGGAAGATCTGAAGCCCCCAAGATCCTGAAAGCCCATTGCTATGCGTCCGGCCTGGCGGGTTCTAGGGATCCTGTGCTAAACCCTAAACCCGAAACCCTAAACCCTAAACCCTAAACCCTAAACCCTAAACCCTAAACCCTAAACCCTAAACCCTAAACCCTAAACCCTAAGCTATGCGCTTTTGCAGGTCAGATCGGCTTCGGACTTGGTTTTGCCGGAGCGCGCACGTCAGAGGGAGCAGGGCTGCTGAGGGTTATGTTAGGGGATGAATCATGCTCCACCTCAGTTCGGGTTTAGGGTTTAGGGTTTAGGGTTTAGGATTTAGGGTTTAGGGTTTCGGGTTTCGGGTTTTAGCCTTTAGGGTTTAGGGGTCTTGGTTGCCGTCGCTGCTTTAGAACATCCTTAAACCGCCGCAGCAGCAGCGCCTGCCAGCAGCGGCAGCAGCCGCAGCAACAACAAACAACAACACCCTGAGCTGTACGTGACCCGAGGCGAAGTCTAGAAGTTATACCCCCAAAAATCTTGGATATGCTGTGTTCAGGCCACCCTAAACCCTAAACCCTAAACCCTAAACCCTAAACCCTAAACCCTAAACTGGATTGTGTGTTCAGGCCATGTTCAGGGGAGGCATTCAAGGGATGTCTGCGTGGCTAGAGTGCCTTTTTTCGAGGCTTCGGGAGCAGATCTGGAGGGCTTCTTATCAGCCAAGGTTTGTAGAGTTTCAAAAGGAAAGCGTTTAGTACTTTGGTAAAGTAGTAAGTTAAGCAAATGCCCTTGGGGCACATGTCCATAGCTTTTCCTTTATAGGGTTCTTAGGGGAGGGGTGTGCAAGGGGGATGTGTAACCCAAGGATCCCTAGTGCTCCCCACTACTCCCTGAATCTCCTTAAGCTTCCCTAACGTTCCCTAGGCACCTAATTTCCGATGAACCCCCCTCCCCTAAGAACATCTGGCCGGAGCCTGAAGCCTTGTCAAAAGCGGGTGTGCAAGGCACATCTCCGCCTCAAGCTTCGCGCCCCTCAGCCTTAAGCAAGCATCCCGAGAAGCTCGAGCTCAGTATCGATTCGTGCCTGAAGCCCCTGCAACCCGAAACCCTACGCCTGTAAGCCTGCAAGCTTGAAATTTGTCCCAGCCCCCCGGTTTAGGGTGTAGGGTTCAGGGCTTAGGGTTCCGAAGCTCCAAAGCAGGTACCGAGTCGGTGACTTCGTGCAGGCAGCCTCCCAAAAAGAGCCGCGAGGTAATTGCTAAAAGGTTACGGCTGGCAGGAGGGGGTCGTTTGTATATATTCTTTGGTGTGGAAAGGGAACTTTTGGGGATCTTGGGATTTGCCTTACTTGCGCAAGGAGTGTGACAAGAGCGGTTGGGAGAATACGGGACGCTGCGGCCTTTCAGGCCCTGACATGTTAACTACCTTCACGCCAGGGTTTTGGGTTTGGGTCCGGGTGGGCGAAGGATGTGCGCTCTACCGTAGCAGTCACATGAGCATCGGACTCGAGATTGATACATCGTGATACATCGAGAGCTATAAGCACGAGGCCTCGCACTTTCGAAAGTAAGGGTGTGTGTGTGTGTGTGTGCGTGCGTGTGTACTCCTTTTGGACCCCCGCCCCCCCCCCCCCCCCCGCCCCCTCTGTAGCGAAAACAAACTTCATCCAACTGAACTTGGAACAGATTTGGGGGAGCTGAGCCTTCCTCCGCCAAACCCCAACCCCAACCCCCCCCCCCCCCCCCCCGAACAATATTTTTGTCGCGATCCGGGCCCACCAACTACAAAAAATGCCTCAGTTAGGGTTTAGGGTTTAGGGTTTAGGGTTTAGGGTTTAGGGTTTAGGGTTTAAGGTTTAGGGTTTAGGGTTTAGGGTTTAGGGTTTAGGGTTTAGAGTTTAGGGTTTAGGGTTTAGAGCTTAGGCTCTCCGGCCAGGGCCTCATAGGTGGAAAGGCGGCCCTCCTCAGCAACATCTACGCGACCCCGGCCAGATTCTCCTGCCCGCCAGTGTTTGAGGGTTGCAGACGATTTTGGGGAAGGGGGTCCTCAGAATAAGGATGCCGTGGTATAATGAGGACGCAAGAACCCTAAACCCTAACCCCTAAACCCCAAGACCCTCTAGGCAGGCTCTAACTTTCAATGGTTGCAGCATGTAGAGTTTCGGCGGTTTTGGGAGCGATTCAAAAGGTTTAGGGTTAGAGCTTGACCATGCATGCTGCAGGGTCTTTTTGAGGGTTTTTTGTGCTTCTTGCTGGGGGTGCTGGGCACCATGATGACTTGTAATCCGGGCTTTCGCCTCTGCTTTTGATTGGCGTCTTGAGCTCCCAGATTTAAGGGCTTGGGTGTTGTGACGTGTCGAATATGTTGCGATCTTAGAGCTGGCCGGCTACTTTCCGGAGCTTGGCTCTTTAAAAATTTAGGGGCCAAACTAATTGTAAACGCTTGCGCGCGCCGCCTCAGCAGCCCGGCCGGCCCCAGGACAGGAAAGGAGGAAAGAGGGTTTCGCAAAAAAAGGTGGGGGGTGGGGGGGGTGTGGGGGGGGGGGGGGGGGGGGGGGG